>CAJGYO010000014.1:31582687-31933884 GCA_904845875.1 Miscanthus lutarioriparius | reverse complement strand
AAGCTATTGGAATGGCAAAACTTTTGCCCCTAATATTTGCATAAAATACTTTTGCCATTCAAACCTTTGGCATTTGGTATTTAGATGCATGGCAAAACTTTAGCTGTGAACACATTCGAATGCCCCCAAGACGTTTTTTGCCCACTTTTGGGCCTCTTTGGGTCCCAAATGCCAAAAGTTTTGCAGCCCAAGTTTTACTGTTTTTGCCTATGTTTAGATCCATTTACTGAAAAGATAGGATAAAAAACAACAAAAAGTTTTATCCAAAATGAGAAACTAAACATGCCCTTAATATAATATATAGAATTATATTTTTTTCTATTCCCGGAGTAGTTACTCCATCTTCAATAAACCACATTGCATATTTGTACATACTACTTATTTATCAGGTTTGAGTATGTTTATATACTCATTTTAAGATATGTAGATCTTACTATTTGATTTTTTTCAAAAGAACCCATTTTCTAATATATTATTATAATACTATTTAAGTAGTATACAAAATAAGTATAATCATGTATTCTATGTATACATGCATACTTGGCATACATACCTACCCTAGATGGTCTAGTAGATCAGTCATATACTTCGTCAATACACACTTCATCGGACTATATTCACGCCTAAATCTAAAGATATACACGTGGGAGTAACTTCCACCATGGGAGTAGGAAATAATTTCCCTAATATATATGGTATTTATTTGTATCAACATTTAGTGATCTTGTATTGAATATTTCAGGTAGCTACAAATGATCCTCAAATAAAAAATGGTGTATGAAATCTCCTCCAAGTTATGTAATTCTTGATGGTTGGTTCACCCAGTGGGATAATCTGCAACTTGATCTCTGTGGTTAAAACCTCATGAGAGGAGGTTGCAGATAGCATCTCCAAGGACCTCCCTTTGACCTAGGTGTTAGCGCTGTGTTGGTCAGTGGATTTGCCAGTAGCTCTAGCCAGTGGGCCAATTGAGTGAGGTTCATGCGGTGGCTGTTGTCAGATCTTGAGATTCACTAGATCAAAATATAGCTCCAATTTAAAGTAGAGATGAAGTTAGAGATAGAGAAAGAGAATAAAAGAAGAAATTAATAGAGAGAGATAGTGATAGAGAAAGAGAAAATATAGAGATGAGATAGACATATACCGAAGAAAAGATAGAGATATAAAGAAGAAACAGAGATTATAGAGATTGTGATAGACAAAGAGAAATGATAGGGATAGATATAGAGAAGAAAAAGATATAGGGATAGATAGCAAAATAGATTATATTGATGTCTTTTCATGTGGTATTGGTCTCAGTATTCTATATATGTCATTAAACAACCCTAAGGCATGATAGTGTGGGGACACAGTAGGATCATTGACGGTCCAACATGATGAATATGAGTGACAGGTGCAGAGCCTTGGTACTTATATTGCTTCTCTTTACACTCCTCGCGCAATGTAGAAAGTGTCTCATCAGCAGCTACTCCTTATCGTTGAATTGGTTCTGATATGCATATATATACTACATCCTCATGAACACATAATCTATCAGGTCGTCCTCACGAGGATATCCATGTTGGAACTGCAGGCAAGCTGCTTCTAGCCTCACCGGATATGGAGATTGTCAAAGGAGGCACCAAAATGAAAAAAGTGGTCTACAGCTGCGATCCAAACAACTATTATGACACGTTTCAGCAGTGTCGGGCCCATTGCCCATCCAGCCAATGATGCATAATCTGTGCAATCCTCTCAACAAGCCATTTGACGATGGTTATAAAACCGTCATTGTTAACTTAAATAATGTACTCCACAATGATTCGTAATATTAAGGGAAAGCTCTATGCTTGTCCAACTATCTGCACTTGTTTTTGTTTCATGTTATGTACGTCACTGTTCGCTTTATCTTTTCCTTTTTTACAGTTGTCATGCAGAAAAATATTAATGATACTAATTGGAGATCTCCAACAAGGTTCCGCATTAGTCCTCATGAGGGCGCACTAGGAAAATATATATTCCAAAATTCTTACAATAATTAGAAACTTCTGGCTTTAATTCGGCAGACTAATCATCATCATCCGAAAAACATGCCTCTACCATTGTAAACATACATAAAGCAACCCCTAAATTTATATGTAAATTAACCATTCCTATCATTTGGCAGACAAATCATCATCTTCAGGAAAAAAAAAAACATGCATCTCTACCATTGCGAACATACATAAAGTAGCCCTAAAATTTACATCTAAATAACCCACGTCTATGATTATAAAAGATACTTTTAAAACAAACCCTTAAATTAGAATCTAAAATACCTACCCCAAACACTATGAAAGATAATTTAACAACGTCTAAATTTGAACCTAAACTACCTATCGCTGGCATTATTAAAAATAATGCATATGAGTGAGGACACGATCAAATCATTCACGGTCCAATAAGAATATGAGTGGCAGGTGCTGAGCCTTGATGCTCATATTGTTTTTTTTTTATTCCTAGTGGAGTCTAAGTGTCTCATCATCAGCTGCTCTATATCTTTGAATTGTCTCATCATCAGCTACTCCATATCTTTGAATTGGTTCTATACATGCATATTACATCCTCATCAACACTCTAAGCATGGCACTACTACAGAAAAAATTATGCGAGGTGTTTCAAAGATGGCGTCGGAGGCGAGGCGGACATTTGAACCGCCTCGGTTAATGCCTCGGAATTAACCAAGGCGGTCATTTTTATTAACCGAGGCGGTCACATTCAACCGCCTCGCAAAATTGAATTCTGGGAGGCGGAGTTTGGTTCTAGGGACAAAAGGAGGATGGGATGGAGCGATCCTCCTTTGGTAGGAGCTTAGTTTAGAGTGATTCTAGTGCATTTGCATTGGGGTCTTACATCTAGTGGCACTAGTGATCGATTGAGATGTGGTTTTATTGTTACTCTTGGTGGTTGCCGCTTAGCTAGACTGACTCGAGCAGCTTGGGGTCATTGAGGAAGATTGGTGTTTGTTCTTCGCCTCCGACCGATTGATATGCTGAGAGGTTTGATCCCACCTTGCGAAGTGTAGAGGGATATTCTCTTTGGAATGCATGTGGCTAGTTGGGTGGACCATTTGATTGATTCTTGATGCACCCAACGTGTGGGTCTAGCTTGTTATGCTAGTTAGCACTTGAATCATTACTTGGGGAATCGCCTGGCGTGGACTAAGTTGCCCGGCAAGCAACCGAAACCACGGGATAAATTTTGTGTTATCCCTTGCCCTCATTGGTTTGCCTTCTTCACACTTGTTCTTTACATTGGATTTACTTGCTTGTGTGTAGTTGTTTGCCTTGCTAGCAAGAGTAGCCTTAGTGGTAGTTAGTTGTACTCCCTCCGTCCCGAATAAATCAATTCCTAGAATTCGTGCAAGTCAAACTTTTTTAAGTTTGACTAACTTTTATAGAAAAGAGTAACAACATATATGACATAAAATGAGCACCTTATGAAAATATATTCTATAATAAATCTAATGATACTAATTTGATACCATAAATCTTAACGTTTTTTTCTAGAAATTCGGTCGAATTTAAAAAGTTTGACTTAAGACAACTCTAGAAATCTATTTATTCAGAGACAGAGGGAGTAACTAGTACGTTGTAGTTACCATGTTTAGTAGCTCTCTAGTGTAGCTCTTGTTAGTGTACCTTGTTTGCTTGTGTGACAAGAGAGTAGAAACCAGGCTACTAGTATTGTGTAGGGGCTTGTATTGGGTGAAATAGAGCTAGATCAAGTAGTTGCTATTAGGGTTTCTTATTGTAATAATCAACCTTTGCTCTAGTGTTTATGGTTTGAAGATAATTTTTATAGGCTATTGACCTCCCTAGCCATCTAGGTCCTTTCGGCAGGCACCATGGACCAACTCTGAGGAACAACTCCGCCGGCCTCGTCTAGGACTTTAGAAGCACAAGAGTGCACAAGTGGCCTCATGGGCTCCATGATGTCGTGCGGTGTCCATGGGAATCAGGCAGAGAAGGCGCAGCATGGCGGCGGGTTGTGGGGCGGTGCTCCACGGCGGCGACACCGGCCGGCCGAGGTGAGCTGCTGGCGGGCGTGGCGCTGGGCCTGGCTGCCTACATGCAAGCTTCATGCAGCGAGGACGGATTTGGCGAAGCAAGTGCAGTCACTACACCACAACCTTAAAACAACGACTGCTTTGGAGTTTCTAAAAGGCATGTACATCGACGAACAGTCAGTTGCTAAATCGTTATAGCGATGGAACCCTGATGTTGCTACAAAAGGCATCACTATAAGTAAATAGTTGTAACACCACACATCCAATCCAAAACTACTTATATGGCCCAGCTCCACACTTGGAATGGACTAGCATACATACAGCACCTCGCTTAACCCGGAGGTGCTACGTTTGGAAACGAGAAGGATTATAAGCTGGCCCTCACCTCCTAAACTTCCAAGGAGGTACTAAGCCCACCAACCACAGCTCCACATATGCCACATGGACCACATGGGCCAACTTCACAACAACTACAGGGCTTCTAACGGGCTCAGGGTGTTACAATAGTGATGGATCTATCATTTAGCTTACCGGATAGTTCGACGGCCTACTTTTAGTGAGACTGCCAAGCATGTTAGAACTTGTAACAACCGACAGTTCAACATAATAAAGAACTTTTAGCGACTAAGAATCCATCGAGCTCAAATAAATAGATAAAAAGTTAAACCAGATATATTTAAAGCTGTGTAAATTGGATGAAACAATCAGGATCAATACAATATTGAAATTATATATTGTCTAGATTTTGAATGACATACATAAAGCGGGCACAATAAGCATAATCTCATTCTTTCATATGAAACGAGTACATATGTAATCATGTCACTAGCTTATTGACATCAAGTCAACATACAAGCATATAGCTTATTAAAAAACTAGCAATTGTTCATCAGGTTGTACAGCTATCAAACATTCCATCAAACATTGCTTCCTATTAAGCAAAAAGCCATCAACCAAAAGTGAGGCAGACCGGCAAGCCGGCTTAGGGAGGCGGGCGTCAAGCAGCCATGCGCTGAGCCTACATGAACGGCAAGCTGGCGCCACTACACCACAGCCCATCTTTAGAGTCGCATGGGAGTTGTTAAAATGCCAATTTAAAGTTGGAAGGTTGGAAGTTAAAGATTAGTAACATTCGATTCGGTCATTATATCTCGTTTTGCAACAGACTATTGGTTGTTATTGTTATTTCGCTTTACCATTCAACAGTCAGACATTAAATCTTGATATTATGGTCCAACTATTAGTCAGTGCATAATTTGGGTCTACGCTCTCCGCTGGCCCAATTGGTGCCAAATTTTACATGGCCCACAAGTCGGATTTAAACCCTAGCTCCAATTCTCTCTAGCCCGCTGCTAGAGGAAAAGCAAAAGCAAAGGGCACCATCATTTTATATCATATATAAATTGAGTTGTGTTCTTGATCTCCAATATTTGTTAGGAATTTAGGCATTTTCAAGTTAAATTTCATCCATAAATACCATAGCAAATTTATCACAACATGTATGTGCACGTGTGTAAAAATACTACCGCAGATGTAGCAAATATGAACACGAACAACATATCTGATCATAAAAAACTGATATTGAATTTAACAACATCAAGGATTGGATTATACCTGCGAAGGGACCCATGCTCAAGGCACCGGTGGCTCTATTCGCACTAGTCGCCATAGTGCGTTGCTTGAAGTCGCGGACCACGGTTGATGCAGGAAGGTGTTAGCGATGCCGTCCCTCTAACGTCCACCAAGAAGAAGATAGCGATCCCAAGACGAAGAAGAAGAAGACGATGTCGGCGGCCACTAGGAAGAAGACAAAGACGATTTGAAGAAGAGAGCAGTCGTGGAGACGCTCCCCAAAAACCTAATCACCCGCACACCCGAGCAGGTGTCGCTTGACGGACGGCGGTTCTGGAGGCCTGTTCTCCCAACTGATCGCGTAACGTAGAGAATTGGGACGAGAAAGCTCTAAGGCAACTTGGCAGAGACCGATGAGGTGCGTGTATGAGAGAGACTAGAGCTCGTCTGAATGTTAAAGCGTGTCTTGCTTTTTATCACGTAGCTGAGGAAGCCGAGCGGGGCACAAGAGATCAAGAGTCTAGAGTGGAAGAGACGCTTACTGAAAGAAACTTCCGTCATGATGAGCGAAAACTCCCGTAACTCTCGCCATTAGGAGTGGAAACTCCCGTAACTCTTGTCGTTAGGATCGAAACTCCTATAACTCTCTCATTTAGGAATAGAAACTCTTGTAACTCCCGCTCACACTTAGGAATAGAAACACCTACCCATAATTGGCCAATGGCAAAAGCAATTCATGCACCCAGAAACATATAATATGAGCCTAGGATTTATTTGATTTAATTAAATAAAATATGGGCCGAGCCCATATTAAATCTAACAATCTCCACCAAATTTTAGGGCACATATAAAATGCTCTCAAATCTCTGCTGTTTGATATACTAGTGTTTCAATGGGAGACCGTTAAGTTGAACATCCACCTAGAATAAATGTTTCACTTCTTCACAACTGAACAATGGACTATACCTTAAATTGACAGTTTTGTGCGAAATAAGTTTCACCTAAGTTTTTTACTGATACTAGGTTGCAAAAAGCATTCCCTCTATTTGGAGCATATAAGTCATACTCCTTGGCCTTTCATGAGTATCTAAAGATGACCCAAATCTCATAGATTGTGAGTGCAGTTGGACTCATATAGGTGCGTTCTCAAAAGATGTTCTCAGAGCACAATATGTTTGCTTCAACAAGCCACTTGGAACACATTAAGGTAAAAACCAACCTGCCTTACATCATAGGAAAGACGTGCATCTAACATGGGCCAAGTTAAGGGTCTTTCCTCACAGTCTACCCCTTGTTTCATCGTCCCTACTTCATAGGATCTCGATCACATAGAACATGTTACCATCATAGTAGACTTCATGTGGGTCTCGGGTCCATCTCACTCGATGCACCATCTATCACATTATGTGATAGTCCCTTAGTGAATTGATCCACCAAATTTTTAGACGTATGGACATAGTTCAACGCTATTACTCCGGAGTTTCTCAATTTTCTAACAGATTTTAGCCGCCTCTTAACAGGCCTTGTGGACTTCATGTTATCCTTAGAACTGTTTACCTTGATTATCATAGTCTAGTTATCACAATTCATAGAAATAGCTGGTATAGGTTTTTGTACTACCGGTAAATCCATTAGGAGTTCACGAAGCCACTCAGCCTCAACGTCGGCGGTGCCTAATGTTGTGAGTTCTGCTTCAATGGTTGACCTCGTTAAGATGGTCTGCTTGCAAGACTTTCATGAAATAGTGCCACCTCCAAGCAGAAACACATATCCACTCATGGCATGAACCTCTTCAGCATCAGATATCCAGTTCGCATCACAATAACCCTCTAGTACCTTTAGGTACCCGGTATAGTGAGTGCCATAGCCCACAGTACCTTTCAGGTAGCGCATTACTCTCTCAAGAGCACGCCAATGATTATCTCCCGGATTGGTCATAAAACCGGCTTAGTTTGCTCACAGCAAACGAGATATCATCACAAAACCGGATTAGTCACAACATACTGATCATAGCGAAAAAACTGATATTGAATTTAACAACATCAAGGATAGGATTATACCCTGCGACGGGACCCATGCTCAAGGCACCGGTGGCTCTAATCGCACTAGTCGCCATAGTGTGTTGCTTGAAGTCGCGGACCACAGTTGATGCAGGAAGGTGTTCGCAGTGCCGTCCCTCGAACGTCCACCAGGAAGAAGATGACGATCCCGAAGACGAAGAAGAAGAAGACGATGTCGACGGACACTAGGAAGAAGACAAAGACGATTTGAAGAAGCGAGCAGTCGTGGAGACGCTCCCCAAAAACCTAATCGCCCGCACACCCGAGCAGGTGTCGCTTGACGGACGGCGGTTCTGGAGGCCTGTTCTCCCAACTCTTCGTGCGCGTAGAGAATTGGGACGGGAAAGCTCTAAGGCAACTCGGCAGAGACTGATGAGGTACGTGTACGAGAGAGACTAGAGCTCGTCTGAATGTTAAAGCGTGTCTTGCTTTTATCACGTAGCCAGGAAGCCGAGTGAGGGCACAAGTGATCAAGAGTATGGAGTGGAAGAGACGCTCAGGAAAGAAACTTCCGTCATCATGAGCGGAAACTCCCGTAACTCTCGCTATTAGGAGTAGAAACTTCCGTAACTCTTGCCATTTGGAGCAGAAACTCTTGTAACTCTCTCATTTATGAATAGAAACTCTTGTAACTCCTGCCCATAATTGGCTTAAGTGGTAAGGATTTATTTGATTTAATTAAATAAAATATGGGCCAAGCCTATATTAAATCTAACAATATTAAGTTTTAGATTGCGTTTTTTATGAATGTGTACTTTTATTTACAGGTGGGAGGTAGTAGCCCGATGCATGCATGCAGCCAGCGTTTGGATCAAAATGCTCATGCAGATGTATTTTGGACATCCGAGCTAGCTATAGATGAAAACTTTTTAAGGACTTCCTAGAAATGGATCATTTTGTAAACAGTGCAAGCAAACGATATGGGTTGTGCAACCAAACATCTTTAGTCTAGCATATTGGTCAAACTTATTTCATCTTAACACGTTTGCCATTAACTCGATTTATGGAGGTAAGACAGCCTCCGGGCATTATATATTAAGGTCGAGAAAATCGAAAACCTCCAAATCTGAAGGACCACGATGAGACCGGGCCTTAGACGAAGAGCTACTAGAACCACGTAACCAACTGAGTTGGTCCGTTCACAGAATTTATCATCATCACCTGAGGTTTACGGTTTACCACTTCTGCGAACCCGCAAGAAAATCAGGACATCAGGCAGCATCACGTGTTCCTTCCTGCAATCCACGTATTCGAGTGTTTTGGTGTTTGGCTAATGTTTTAGGATAACACATAATCAACGTGTGGGCGTCAGTTGGGATACGGACACACATTTCTTCCTCCCATCGCATCTCCTCCCTCCCGCCACATCTTCTTCCACTCGACCTCTCCCGACCGCCGCCTCCCCACTGCCACCCCGACGGTTGGTGGCGTCCACACCGCCCACCGAGCCGTCTACCACCCACCCCCGCCGTTTCTATCCTGTCCTTCCTAACTCTGACGTCCCTCGCCCCTGCCGCCGACCCCGCCCACCGGTTATCCTTCACCATCCGGCCGGCGGCTCCGTCGCCACCTTGCCTCACCGCCTGACAATTCGCCTCCGCCGTCGAGCTGGCCGCCGCCCCCGGCCATCCCTCTAGGGCCGGGGACATTGGAGAACCCCAAAGCTCAAAGCCAAACTCTAATCCTAAGCACCTCCACCCCGCCGCTGCCGACCTCGACCGCCGCCGCAGCGGGCGGGTGAGAACACCGCCCGCGCCGTCCGCCCACACCCGCCTGTCCTTCGCGACCACCGTCCTCCCCTAACGGCGCAGGTCTGCCATGGAAGACGATGGTCACCACTCACTCACAACTCGACTCGATGTGTGTCTGTGCGTCGCTTCCTCTTTCCGACGCACATGCTGTGAATAAGGATTTAGAAATGTGGAGGTTGGAAAGAAAGACACGAAGACAACTATATAGGGGACACAACCTGTTAACCCGTCTATATATATTTGAGCTCCTCAATGGCAAAAAAAAAAAGATAACTTCCCACGTAGGCTGTAGCAAAAGGAGGGCACGACGACGATGACTGTGAAATGACCAGCATTAGTAAACGATTGAAGTGCAGAGATTTATCTTATCCTGCGCCCTGCGGTCTCGACGCGTGAAGATGAGAGGAAGGGGCCCAAGACTAAAGACCAAAGACCTGGGTTTATAAAGGTTTATTGTCACACGACGCGTTCATTTATCTTATAGTCATATATACTACTTTGTCCGAAATGATACAATTTTTGGTTTTCATTTAGTAAAAAATTAAACTTTACTAAGTTTATAAAAGATATTAGTAATATTTATGACTATAAGTATAAAAAAATTAGTGCTTCTTTTATATATTTAATCAAATTTAGAATTGTTTAACTTGAATTGCATTGTTTTATGACAGAGGAAGTACTAGCTAATTGTGAACTATGAACACCCGAATAACACAAAAACTTTTAGAATCCCTGGTCATAGAGGCAAGGAAAAATCCGAGAAGATGTATGGGTGATATCGTGGAAAGGCAGAGTCTTTTCGCTGTATTTTCGTGCTGTCATCCTTGCAGCTTCTGTGCAAAAATATAGGACGATGATTATCATTTATCAAGTCTCTTTCTTTTGACCTTTTTCTGTCTGTGTTCAGACGCTGTAGGCAGGGTTAGTTTCTCTGACACGGCTTCAACTTCTCTTTGCAAACAGGAACTTCGCGCTGCATTTCCTATTACACTGGCGGCAACTCCTCGCGCATCTTCGTGACTGCCATCTCTGAAAATTGTTTCTCCACAGCTCGGTATATATGCCTGTGTATGGTTGTTCAAATTCCGTGGAGGGTGTGGTCTCTTCCGCCCTCTGCCATCTTGTCTCTCTATGCTGGGGTATGTTTTGGTGGTGGGAACTAGAGTTTGTCTTGCCGGTCTTTTTGTCATAGCAAAATGCTAGTGACGCTTCCTTTTTTAAGGCCCCCAAAACCATTGCTTTTGTTATGCCTTACATATAATATCAGTTCTATTTTTTAAAACTATCAGTTCTGTTCAAACTTAAAAGGCGTGTCACGATCCATTCCCAGGGATGCTTGTCTCTGTATCTGTGACGCTGGTTGCACAAGTTGTAGCACGCAGAATTAGAATCCATGTAGACGCTGGTTGTCAGATGATGAATCCTAGATAGTGTCATTCAGATTAGGGTATCAGAAATAGATAAAGAATTACATGAATGATGGCCAAAGTATGGTGCTGCTTTTGTAGATGAAGATCTCCCGTCGGATCTGCTACTGAGTACTGACACATTGGAGCATTTCATATTTCCTATATGAAATCATTTGAGAAACATTGAACTTGAAGCAGGAATATGCAATAAATCAATTCTTTTACATTTTTTTTCATTTCTCTATAGACAGTTTGGAGCTACTAATAGCATTACAATTTTTTAAGGGTGATAAATGCTTTGCGCATAACATTAATACAACTTGGGGTGTTAAACCCCAACACCACCACACATTACAACTTCCTCACTGACACGGTTAATACAACTAAGCACAAGGCTCTTCCAAACTACTTAGTTCCATAACGCAGTACAATGTGGTACAGTTTATGGTACATGCCAATCTCACCAAATGAGTACATCACGCATATGAAGTTAACACTATACATATAGTACCACATATTAATACAGATTAAAATTGAATACAATTAAGTCTCCATATACAAAGGACAAAATATCATCAATCTTTTGCTCAAGCATGAGCCTTGCCCTTTGCAGCCCTTATTTTCTTAGATGAAGACATTATAGCCATCCACTTCACAGGAGCAGCCAATTTTATCCACCTGGGGAAGGAGAGCAGCTTCACCATGAAGCAGCGAACATCAGCTGGCATGTCGCTCAAATTGGCAGTGGAAAACTGAGAGATCTTATTGATGAGCAGTTCTTCGTGTGGCTCATCTGGCTCCAACATCTTCATTATCTCGTGGAGGTCACTCTCGCTGAAGCTATGTTGCAATGAGAAACCAGGACAATCAGCTGGCACGGTTAGAGAGGGAGGAAATGGGCACTGAGAAGGTCCCCCCTGCTCTGTACAGCAAACTGGATAATCTGCAAAAGGGACACTATTTGGTGTACTGCTTTCCACTTTTTTCTTTAGTGAAAAAAAGAATGATAGCATGCAATTAATTGAGTAGGGCTATTGGTCCTATTTCATTTGCTGCACTAGCTGGTTCGAGTGTCACTGAACCTGTAATACAATTTAGGTCTGAAGTTTCATGCTGGATTTCATCATCAGAATCCAGCTGCCCGGCAATGCCAAAAGATGCACCCTGTGAAAGTGTGTTTCAGTCAGTGATTTCAGAGAGATGGATCCAATAGGAGCAACCAGAAATTTAGATCCTAAAAAGAGTGCATATTGATTGTATTAAATGTTTCAAATAATGCTTAAAAAGGAAATCAGAATGATTGCAAAGCATTTGTTGGTTTCTAAATGCATTTAAAATATAATTAAAAGAACTACCAAACATTTGTTTATTCTGAATTGTGGCCATGTCTATTTCAGTCCAGGTATAAGAAATTTTCTACGATTTAATGCAGTATAAAATAATAGGGATATCACTTACAGTTTCATTGTTTTCTTGTACACAAGGTAACGCCCTTACTCTCCTGGACCCAATCCTCTGGAGTGGAAACTGCTGGGAGAATACACCAAAAACTCGGTTCACCTCTGAAGTATCTTGTTCATCAGTTTCATGAATAATTTGACCTGGAAGGACAATAAAGATCCCTACTTTACAATAAATCAATAAGCCATCTCCGCACAAATAAAAAATATAGTGTAATAGATCTTGACCAGTAGGCTTAGTTGGTGACATGATTGATCCCTGGAGAGTAGTGGAGTTAATTGCTCTTGGTTGTCTATTATACATTTCATAATCATGTTGATGATAGTCCATACATTCATATGCATCCTTACTCCACTTTTTCACTTGGTCCTGAAATGGTATAAACAAAGATATTAACACATTTCTTTCAAAGTTTCCAATATTGTTTTCTTCACATATAGATAAAGCAAAATTTCTTATCCCCAACTTCCCATTTCTTTTGGTAGTTGATATAGCTGTGAGCATCAGAAAAATACCTTCCAAATTGTATCAAGATCATCATAAACATGATACTGGTCAGCTATTGTTGCTCCTACAATCTGACCCACACAAGTGAAGTACAGCCTAATTTTCTTGTCTTCCATAAAGTGAGAGTAAAGGGCTGTGCCAGGATCACACTTCTTAGCATGATTAACCATCTTTTTCCAGAATGCATCTGAGGCACTGCTGAGAATCTAGAAGCAAGAAGGTGACAATGATCATCAAGAATTCAAGATCTGACCAAGAAAAAGATACAAACATAATTTTACTCTTACATTGCGCAGTGTTTTCTCATCCATATAATACAGCCTCAGGAAGTGCTTCACCAAAGTAATGCCTCTCTGCTCCAATGACTTACAGAAGGGACCCTTTTTTGCAATCTTGTCCAGGCGCCATACTTCATCATCCAGTGTTGGAATATCACATTTTTTGTATCCTACAGATATAAGAAATGTTTAAACTAATCAGTAAATGTTTTGACTTCCAATAGCACAAAACTGAAGGTAAAATAGTCCAAACTCAATTTCAGGATTACCTTCCCCTCGGCGGTCCTTCACTGTGAAAGGTTCAGTTATAGCTTCTTGAACTCTTTCACCATGATTATCAATAAGCATTACCCCAAGCCTAAACTTGCCACTCCTTGTGAACTTGGAGTTATCAACAAAAAATAATGTTTTCGAGGTAGGCCTCACCATTTTTCAGTTTCAATTTCAGCTTCCTGTAAGCACCGCCCCAATTTTGTCCCGTGGGATCATTATATGGTGTTCAAACTCCTCGGATGTCCAGCACTCACGATTGTCCGCATTGAAGTCACCATCCAGAACCAAAACCTTGACATTGGCCGAGAGAAGCTGGGGAAAGTTGCTACCTTGCTGATTGCTTACAGCCAATTTTATCATGAGGTGACCCCCACCCGCTGCCCGGACCTCCCTCTTTGTAAAAATTTTGTCGCTCATGGAATTCACGAAGGTGAGTTTGTAGGTTGGAGGCAGGTTCTGTTCAATTCTCTCTCTGCGTAGACATTGCAAGTGAGATGCAGATGCAGATCATGAATGTAACCATGCAGGCTGCAAAAACTTGGAACGCAAAACTTACTGTGGATTAGGAGAAAGGTTCCAGGAGCTTGTAAGTACTTGTGCCACCTCTTCCATAAACTATTAAATGAAGGAGGAACAGGAAAAAAAGAAGGGAGTCAGTATTGCTGACACAGTTATGTTCATTATCTATATTAATATAGATATGTGAATACTAATTTACTTTATAATGCAATAGAAAGATGGATGATACGAAATGAAATGAAACAAAGATGGCTGTCAATTAGTGGGGTCATTATTATTATCATCAGTATTCAACCGACAACTTGAGACCCTGTCCCCAATCCTTTGACATTTTGGATGATTGACATGCTAAATTACAAAACACCACTTGAACAAACATTCTACTGTGACATAAAAGAAAAACTCAATAAATAAACCTATATATATATATCAGTTTTTTTTTTACATTACCCGGCTAATAGCAGCGTTGATTCTTGTCTTGACCGCTTGCACACAGGGACAGCCAGTGGGGAGCCCCTGTCCCTGGTGATGGCTGCAACTGCAACTACAGCCCCTAATCCCACTGCAAATTACATTTCCGGCACTCCGGCAGCAGCGAATTAGCTTTTCATTTGGGGGACCAAACGCGGGGAAAAGAACAAATACTGCAAGTGTTTGTGTCAGATCGAAGCATGAAAGTCAACGATACTCACAGGTCGGACGGCAAGCGGCACAGCCGCTTCAGCGCCTGCGCGGAGGAGGAAGCGGCCGGCTGCGGCGGTGAGCCTCCTCCGCTGCCTGCTACGCTGCCTTCCTCTCTGTCATCGTCGCCGTCGCGGCCTCCGTCTCCGCCCTCCCACCCCCGCTTCTGTCGCTTGCGCGGCATATCAGACGAAACAATCTACTGCTTCGGCGCCGGCGCTACGCCCCTCACCTCTACGCGTCGGCTCTCGCTTAGTTGCTTGCGTCACCGTTGCGACTGTGCTGCCTGCTGCTGCCTGCGGTGGGCCGGTGACTGGGGCGGCCACTGCCCACTGCCCACTGCCCACGTACTTATGCCGTTATGCGCGTGCTGAGAGGAGTGTAAAATGCAGCGCTTTTCGTGTCTATATATGGTCATGCAGCCCGAGCCCGTCGGCCCGATTCAAAGCGCGTTTTTTTTGCCTGGCCCAAGCCCGGCCTGGCCCGACGGCTAGCGGGCCCGGGTCTAGCACGCCCGGAGGAGCAGGCCGTGCAGGCCTTTACCCGTGCACGTGGGCCGGCACGACACGCCATCGCACGGCCGCAATGTAACCGGAGGCCCTTGGCGGCTTCGGGCAGCCCGGCCTGCTAAGAGCCCTAGCCAGCCCCTACCTCTCGGGGATGGCGCCCTCTCTCCCTCACGCCGCCGATCTCTCCCTCCTCCACTCTCTCTCCTCCGCCCTCCCTCCACTCTCTCCCGCCGCAACAACAGCGCTCCTCTCCCTCCTCTTGCGCTGCCCCTGCGCAAGGCGCTCCCAGCGTGATGATGCTCCCGCAAGCGGCCGGCTAGATCCGGCCGAGGAGGTGGCAGCACGGAGCAGGGCGGCTCTCCTCCTCCGTGGTGGATCCGCTCCCCGCGTACTCCTCCCTCCTTCTCTGGTGGATCCGGTGAAGCAATGGGCGGCGGATCCGCACCGGTGCAACGGATCGGGCGAGTGGCGAAGCGCTACCTGCCTCCTCCGGATCGGCGTCAATCTCCTCGGCGGTGAGCGGAGTCGACCCCTACACACCTCGAGCGCGCCGCCCTTCCCTTCTCTCTCGCTGGCGCCAAGTGGACCTTGGGCGGCACGGCTGTGGAATTGGTCGTGCTTCTCGGGCCGCCCGACACGAAAATCGGCCTATAGTGCCGCGTGCTGGGCGGAGGCCGTGCCCATGGCCTTGTGAGGCACGGTCCGGGGAGGCACGTCGTCTTGCGCGTGCCGGCCCGACCCCCATCGGGCCGTGCTTTCACGGGCCCGTGCCGTGTCGTCGTGCCGGGCCGCCCGTTGGCGATCTATGTTCGTGTCTACTACTCCTACCAGTACTTAGTGTCGATTGATCATGATTCGTGCCCGTCTCTGTTTGCAGCACTACTTCACCCGTACTTTTCGTTCGCAAAAGAACACCTGCTTTTCTCTCCCAACAAATCGGCATAAGCATCACTTATGCTAAATTTCAACCAAAGTTCATGCACTTCGGCAGTGGTAGGACTCTCTCATCCTGCACTCGTGTAGATAAATTAGATTAGAACTCAGCCATCTTTGTCGAGAGACAAGTCCTCTCTGTTACCAAATTATTTTGATATTTTGGTTACATAGATTTTATAATATACTTAGGACATATTTGGACACACATACACATAGTTAATCACTAGTTGGGGCTAAAAACAATGTACAGTAGTTGGCTGCAATTTCACTACATCTAGATAGATAGGTAAAACAATGTATATAGAAAAGTCAAAACGTCTTATAATTTATAACGAAAATAACAAAGGATTTGCTATATTTCAGGTGCATGAAATATAGTCTTTTTTCGGTGATGACCATATAACATCACGTGTATACTATACTGAACATCACAAAATACATCATAGAATATTACAAGTACACTACGCAAACATCACCACACGTCGCCTGAACAGCAAACACAAATTCAGGCGACTGTCGTATGTACGTGAACATCACAAAATACATCATAGAACATCACATATATACTACGTGAACATCGTAACACACCGCCTGAACAACAAACACAAATTTCAGGTGACTGAAGTACAGGAAAACTGGATAACAAATGCAAACATATACGATGAAGCTGTTTCGTTGTCTTAAGACAAACTAAAAATCGTCGCGATGTAACTTCATTGCCATAGTATTCAGGATCAACTAATAGCCGTCACAAACGTACAAGCAAAGAGAAAAAACATATGAGGACGAGACAAGATGGCAAGGACGCAGAGCTAGCGCACGCCGGACAAATTTGGCGCGCGTAATCCACGCGCCTCTAACGCGAAGGCGACGAGTAGCATGGTGGCGGCCCACAGCCCACTGGACTGAACTGATCTCGGTGTGCATGCTTCGTACGTGTCCAGTTGCCATGGGATGGCGCGCCTCGAGAGTCGAGGCAACATTCTGCTTTTGCTGGTGTTTGGTCATGGTCAGGAAATTGCGTGTGCTTCCACGTAAAAGAAAAGGAAAGTTATAATTCTACGTACTCGACCGTCCTAGAGAAAGTGTCGTTCTCATATCTGTCAAGAAGTTAAATGAATATTATCAACTTCGATTAAAAACTTATCATTAGATTAATCAGAAAATATATTTTCATAGTGATAGAGTCATAAATATTCCCGCACAGCTTCGTGATACATGCTTCAACTGCCTATCCTACTCACACCAAGTAGCGACTTACCGGTTGCCACGGCGTTGCCTGCGCTGCAGCGGATTCAGCCACCTCGCCAGGGACTGCAAGCGGTCCAAGTTGGCACCGATAGGGTGGCCTACCTCGCCGCTCAGCTCGTGCCAACAACCCATTGGCCACCCAGCACGCAACCCTCGGCAGTCCACCGACCTCGGAGGGGACCGTGCAGGGTGCCGCGGGGCGCGCAGGCGGCATCCGTCCAAAGCCGAAGACGACGCCGGCAACGCCAGGGTGAGACGGCACCGGACATCAACATGGGTGCGCCTGCCGGCAATGCACGAGGGCGTGCACGCTGTTTCCTCGAGCCAGATCAGCTGGCGGAGGCGCTGTGCGAGGGCGCATGGCCTCCCGCTTGGGTCGCCTCGGTTGACCCGATGCAAGACGAGCTTGCCGCCGCTCTCGTCGCGATCCGACAAGCGGCACACCAGCGTCTGGGTGCCTGCAGGCTACGGCAACCACCTCTCAGGAGGTTCAAGCTTCGTTGGTGGAGACTCGTCCTGCGGCGACAACTCCTTGGTGCATGACGAACTCATGTCCGTTGTCCTCTGTGCAGGGCACGCCTCCACAGATGGGACACCCGTTGTTGTGGGTGCTGAGGCGCTAGAGGAGGATGGTGAGGTCTGGCCACCTGGGTTTGAGCCGGGTACTTCTACACCGACGCAAGACGGCCATTCGAACGGCCAAGCCACACCCGACCCTTCTACGCCGACGAAGGACAGCCAAGCGGACAGCGACGCGACGCCCACGCCACGCGAGGCCGCTCAGCGCCTCGCACGGTTTACCGAGGAGGTGCAGCTCAAGCGAAGGTCACTCTTAATCGTCACTCCACCAAGGCAGAAGGCGGCAACCAAAAGGCACCTGCCAACCAGGAGCAGACGGATTGCCGCTCAACCGCTGGCGCACATACCGACCTCCAAGCGTGGCGAGGTACTCCTCATGCAAAGGATGGGCACCCTGTCACAGGTGATACCAACTTCATCCGCTTCCAAGTGAGCATACGACGCCATCTTCATAGGGAACTTGACGTCGAGCCAAGTTGCAGCTCTGGACAAGTTGTTTCCAGCGACCAACAATAGGACCGGTAGAAGAGCCGCTCGTACACCGGCGTGCTCTTCTCGCATGACGGAGTAGGAGCGCGTAGACAACAACTCGGTTGTGTACCATTTACGTAATATCAAAATTTGAATTTGTACACTAGGATGGTCAAGTAGACCTCCTGGGGCGATCGTCAGAGTGCGTCGTTTGTATGGTTAAACTCTTCTTCTTAATTAGAATGATACACAAATTTTTTACGTATTCAAGAAAAAAAAATCGAGTCATAAATATTAATAATATTTTTTATAAACTTAGTCTTGAACAAATTTGATTCAATGTAAACCCGAAATTGTATCTTTTTTGGACAATGTTAGTAATACATTCTACATCAAGTTATATAAGTTTGGTTAAATTTGAAATTGATTGACTTATTAGAAAACGACAATTGCACATGTCAGTAAACTAGTAGTTATCAAAGACAATTATATCCAATTAAACTGATAGCCAGATGTTTGAGAATTTCTAGAATTCTTTTTCATAACTCGTCTTATGAAAATTAACACGAAGGCTCCAAAGTAATAGTAGTATAATATTACTGCGTATAATAAGCACGCTGAACACCTGATCGAGGGTTCCCGAGCGCCTTTTTTTTTCTTCTTTTGCCACCGTTTGGGCTTGAGAGGTAGTGCGCCAGTTTTACGCGGTGGACCTGCAGTGCAGAAAAGAAAAAGGAGGCCGGCCGGGCGACGACTTGGAATTGGAAGCCGTCCTCCGCAAAACGTGTATGGATGTGAGCACGGCAATGGGGTGGACTTTATAACCAAGGTCCAAGGGTCTCGATTGGCCATCACAAAGATGTATAATAAGGTTCGTCGTCAGTTAGTCATGTCGTATAAGGTTCTAGTATTCCACTGTGCTTGATGAAAACTAGCAAAATTAAATATTAAGGGCTTGTTTACTTTAAGCCCTGTCAAGCAGCAATCTCCATCCCTGCAGGCTCACAACATCCAATGCCTGGAAATGTATGGAGAGCCAGGCAAATCTGCCTTAGCTTGATTCAAAGCAAACGGGCCCTAAATATTTCACGTGATAAGTTTGATACACCGAAAACAGACAACAAAATCTTTCAGGGAGTTTCAGGGGTGCATTGCATAGCATCTAAAGGCATAAATAAGTGATGAGGAGGAACAGTAGAGACGACGGCCATGACCCCAAGAATGAAGTGTAGTATGCCATCAACGCGGTTCAACACGTATACACATTGTATATATCATTTGCGCGTTCGTGGTTCAGATGAGATGGATTAACGCGTTGTATGACAAGTTGACAACAATAACCTCTAGACGACTAGACCCGATCAGGCTATTGGCTGGTCCTGGTTTTTTTTTTTGCCCTTAATATAATATATAGGGTGTATTTTTCCTTTTCCCAGGAGTAGTTACTCCCATCTTCAATAAACCACATTGCATATTTGTACATACTACTTATTTATCAGTTTGAATATGTTTATATACTCATTTTAAGATACAAAGATATTGCATATTTGTACATACTACTTATTTATCAGTTTGAGTATGTTTATATACTCATTTTAAGATACAAAGATCTTACTACGTGAATTTTTTCAAAAGAACCCATTTTCCTAATATATTATTATAATACTATTACAGTAGTATACAAAATAAGTATAATCATGTATTCTATGTATACATGCATACTTGGCATACATACTACCCTAGATGGTCTAGTATGATCATATACTTAAATCAATACACACTTCATCGGGCCATATACACCCTAAATCTAAAGATATACACATGGGAGTAACTACACCATGGGAGTAGGAAATAATTTCCCTAATATATATGGTATTTATTTGTATCAACATTTAGTGATCTTGTATTGAATATTTCAGGTAGCTACAAAATGATCTCAAATAAAAAAATGGTGTATGATCTCCTCCAAGTTATGTAATTCTTGATGGTTGGTTCGCAGTGGGATAATCTGCAACTTGATCCTGTGGTTAAAACCTGCGAGAGGAGGTTGCAGATAGCATCTCCAAGGACCTCCCTTTGACCTAGGTGTTAGCGCTGTGTTGGTCGAGTGGACGGCCCGTAGCTCTAGCCCGGTGGGCCAAGGTGAGGTTCATGCGGTGGCTGTTGTCAGATCTTGAGATTCACTAGATCAAAATATAGCTCCGATTTAAAGTAGAGATGAAGTTAGAGATAGAGAAAGAGAATAAAAAGAAGAAATTAATAGAGATAGAGATAGTGATAGAGAAAGAGAAAATATAGAGATGGAGATAGACATATACCGAAGAAAAGATAGAGATATAAAGAAGAAACAGAGATTATAGAGATTGTGATAGACAAAGAGAAAAGATAGGGATAGATATAGAGAAGAAAAGATATAGGGATAGATAGCAAAATAGATTATATTGATGTCTTTTCATGTGGTATTGGTCTCGGTATTCTATATATGTCATTAAACAACCCAAGGCATGATAGTGTAAGGACACAGTCAGATCATTGACGGTCCAACATGATGAATGGTTATAAAACCGTCATTGTTAACTTAAATAATGTACTCCACAATGATTCGTAATATTAAGGGAAAGCTCTATGCTTGTCCAACTATCTGCACTTGTTTTTGTTTCATGTTATGTACGTCACTGTTCGGTTTATCTTTTCCTTTTTTACAGTTGTCATGCAGAAAAATATTAATGATACTAATTGGAGATCTCCAACAAAGGTTCCGCATTAGTCCTCATGAGACGCACTAGAAAAAATATATATTCCAAAAATTCTTACAATAATTAGAAACTTCTGGCTTTAATTCGGCAGACTAATCATCATCATGCGAAAAACATGCCTCTACCATTGTAAACATACATAAAGCAACCCCTAAATTTATATGTAAATTAACCATTCCTATCATTTGGCAGACTAATCATCATCTTCAGGAAAAAAAACATGCATCTCTACCATTGCGAACATACATAAAGTAGCCCTAAAATTTACATGCGTCTATGATTATAAAAGATACTTTAAAACAAACCCTTAAATTAGAATCTAAAATACCTACCCCAAACACTATGAAAGATAATTTAACAACGTCTAAATTTGAACCTAAACTACCTATCGCTGGCATTATTAAAAAATAATGCATATGAGTGAGGACACGATCAAATCATTCACGGTCCAATAAGAATATGAGTGGCAGGTGCTGAGCCTTGATGCTCATATTGTTTCTTTTTTTTTATTCCTAGTGGAGTCTAAGTGTCTCATCATCAGCTACTCTATATCTTTGAATTGTCTCATCATCAGCTACTCCATATCTTTGAATTGGTTCTATACATGCATATTACATCCTCATCAACACTCTAAGCATGGCACTACTACAGAAAAAATTATGCGAGGTGTTTCAAAGATGGCGTCGGAGGCAGGCGGACATTTGAACCGCCTCGGTTAATGCCTGGAATTAACCAAGGCGGTCATTTTTATTAACCGAGGCGGTCACATTCAACCGCCTCGCAAAATTGATTTACGGAGGCGGAGTTTGGTTCTAGGGACAAAGGAGGATGGGATGGAGCGATCCTCCTTTGGTAGGAGCTTGGTTTAGAGTGATTCTAGTGCATTTGCATTGGGGTCTTACATCTAGTGGCACTAGTGATCGATTGAGATGTGGTTTTATTGTTACTCTTGGTGGTTGCCGCCACCTAGACGGCTTGGAGCAGCTTGGGGTCATTGAGGAAGATTGGTGTTTGTTCTTCGCCTCCGACCAATTGATATGCTGAGAGGTTTTGATCCCACCTTGCGAAGTGCAGAGGGATATTCTACTGGAATGCGTGTGGCTAGTTGGAGTGGACCATTTAATTGATTCTTGATGCACCCAACATGTGGGTCTAGCTTGCTATGCTAGTTAGCGCTTGAATCATTACTTGGGGAATCGCCACAACGTGGACTAAGTTGCCGGCAAGCAACCGAACCACGGGGATAAATTTTGTGTTATCCCTTGCCCTCATTGGTTTGCCTTCTACACACTTGTTCTTTACATTGGATTTACTTGCTTGTGTGTAGTTGTTTGCCTTGCTAGCAAGAGTAGCCTTAGTGGTAGTTGTAGTTGTACTCCCTCCGTCCCCGAATAAATCAATTCCTAGAATCCGTGCAAGTCAAACTTTTTTAAGTTTGACTAACTTTATAGAAAAGAGTAACAACATATATGACATAAAATGAGCACCTTATGAAAATATATTCAATAATAAATCTAATGATACTAATTTGATACCATAAATCTTAACGTTTTTTTCTAGAAATTCGGTCAAATTTAAAAAGTTTGCCTTAAGACAACTCTAGGAATCTATGTATTCAGGGACAGAGGGAGTAACTAGTATATTGTAGTTACCATGTTTAGTAGCTCTCTAGTGTAGCTCTTGTTAGTGTACCTTGTTTGCTTGTGTGACAAGAGAGTAGAAACCAGGCTACTAGTATTGTGTAGGGGCTTGTATTGGGTGAAATAGAGCTAGATCAAGTAGTTGCTATTAGGGCTTCTTATTGTAATAATCAACCTTTGCTCTAGTGTTTATGGTTTGAAGATAATTTTTATAGGCTATTGACCTCCCTAGCCATCTAGGTCCTTTCAACGGCTCACCGTGGATGCTCAACGCCACGGCAGCACCATGGACCAACTCGAGGAACAACTCCGCTGGCCTCGTCTAGGACTTTAGAAGCACAAGAGTGCACAAGTGGCCTCATGGGCTCCATGATGTTGTGCGGTGTCCATGGAATCAAGCAGAAGGAAGGCAAGGGTGGCGGCGGGCTGTGGCGATGCTCCACGGCGGCGACACTAGCTGGCCGAGGCGAGCTCGCATGGCGTGGCGCTGGGACCTGGCTGCCTACATGCAAGCCTCACGTGAGACGAGGACGGATCGGGCGAAGCAAGTGCGATCACTACACCACAACCTTAAAACAACGATTGCTTTGGAGTTTCTAAAAGGCATGTACATCGACGAACAGTCAGTTGCTAAATCGTTATAGCGATGGAACCTCGTTGTTGCTACAAAATTTGATCGGTTGCTAAATCGTTATAGCGATGGAACCTCGATGTTGCTACAAAAGGCATCACTATAAGTAAATAGTTGTAACACCACACATCCAATCCAAAACTACTTATATGGCCCAGCTCCACACTTGGAATGGACCAGCATACACATAGCACCTCGCTTAACCCGGAGGTGCTACGTTTGGAACGAGAAGGATTATAAGCTGGCCCTCACCCTCCTAAACTTCCAAGGAGGTACTAAGCCCACCAACTACAGCTCCACATATACCACATGGACCACATGGGCCAACTTCACAACAACTACAGGCTTCTAACGGGCTGGGGTGTTACAATAGTGATGGATCTATCATTTAGCGACGGATAGTTCGACGGTCCTACTTTTAGTGAGACTGCCAGCATGTTAGAACTTGTAACAACTGACAGTTCAACATAATAAAGAACTTTTAGCGACTAAGAATCCATGGAGCTCAAATAAATAGATAAAAAAGTTAAATCAGATATATTTAAAACTGTGTAAATTGGACGAAACAATCAGGATCAATACAATATTGAAATTATATATTGTCTAGATTTTGAATGGCATACACAAACGGGCACAATAAGCATAATCTCATTCTTTCATATGAAACGAGTACATATGTAATCATGTCACTAGCTTATTGACATCAAGTCAACATACAAGCATATAGCTTATTAAAAAAACTAGCAATTGTTCATCAGGTTGTACAGCTATCAAACATTCCATCGAACATTGCTTCCCTATTAAGCAAAAAGCCATCAACCAAAAGTGAGGCAGACCGGCAAGCCGGCTTAGGGAGGCGGGCGTCAAGCAGCCGTGCGCGAGCCTACGCGAACCGGCAAGCTGGCGCCACTACACCACAGCCCATCTTTAGAGTCGCATGGGAGTTGTTAAAAATGCCAATTTAACGTTGGAAGGTTGGAAGTTAAAGATTAGTAACATTCGGTCGGTCATTATATCTCGTTTTTGCAACAGACTATTGGTTGTTATTGTTATTTCGTTTTACCATTCAAAAGTCAGACATTAAATCTTGATATTATGGTCCAACTATTAGTCAGTGCATAATTTGGGTCTGCGCGCTCTCCGCTGGCCCAATTGGTGCCAAATTTTTACATGGCCCACAAGTCGGACGAAACCCTAGCTCCAATTTCTCTCTAGCCCGCTGCTAGAGGAAAAGCAAAAGCAAAGGGCACCATCATTTTATATCATATATAAATTGAGTTGTGTTCTTGATCTCCAATATTTGTTAGGAATTTAGTCATTTTCAAGTTAAATTCCATCCATAAATACCATAGCAAATTTATCACAACATGTATGTGCACGTGTGTAAAAATACTACTCGCAGATGTAGCAAATATGAACACGAACAACATACTGAGCATAGCGAAAAAACTGATATTGAATTTAACAACATCAAGGATTGGATTATACCCTGCGAAGGGACCCATGCTCAAGGCACCGGTGGCTCTATTCGCACTAGTCGCCATAGTGCGTTGCATGAAGTCGCGGACCACAGTTGATGAAGGAAGGTGTTCGCAGTGTCGTCCCTCGAACGTCCACCAAGAAGAAGATGACGATCCCGAAGACGAAGAAGAAGAAGACGATGTCGGCGGCCACTAGGAAGAAAACAAAGACGATTTGAAGAAGCGAGCAGTCGTGGAGACGCTCCCCAAAAACCTAATCGCCCGCACACCCGAGCAGGTGTCGCTTGACGGACGGCGGTTCTGGAGGCCTGTTCTCCCAACTCTTCGTGCGCGTAGAGAATTGGGACGGGAAAGCTCTAAGGCAACTCGGCAGAGACTGATGAGGTACGTGTACGAGAGAGACTAGAGCTCGTCTGAATGTTAAAGCGTGTCTTGCTTTTATCATGTAGCCAGGAAGCCGAGTGGGGGCACAAGTGATCAAGAGTATGGAGTGGAAGAGACGCTCAGGAAAGAAACTTCCGTCATCATGAGCAGAAACTCCCGTAACTCTCGCTATTAGGAGTAGAAACTTCCGTAACTCTTGCCATTTGGAGCAGAAACTCTTGTAACTCTCTCATTTATGAATAGAAACTCTTGTAACTCCTGCCCATAATTGGCTTAAGTGGTAAAAGCAATTCATGCATCGTAGCATATAATATGAGCTTAGGATTTATTTGATTTAATTAAATAAAATATGGGCCAAGCCCATATTAAATCTAACAATATTAAGTTTTAGATTGCGTTTTTTATGAATGTGTACTTTTATTTACGGGTGGGAGGTAGTAGCCCGATGCATGCATGCAGCCAGCGTTTGGATCAAAATGCTCATGCAGATGTATTTTGGACATCCCAGCTAGCTATAGATGAAAACTTTTTAAGGACTTCCTAGAAATGGATCATTTTGTAAACAGTGCAAGCAAACGATATGGGTTGTGCAGCCAAACATCTTTAGTCTAGCATATTGGTCAAACTTATTTCATCTTAACACGTTTGCCATTAACTCGATTTATGGAGGTAAGACAGCCTCCGGGCATTATATATTAAGGTCGAGAAAATCGAAAACCTCCAAATCTCAAGGACCACGATGAGACCGGGCCTTAGACGAAGAGCTACTAGAACCACGTAACCAACTGAGTTGGTCCGTTCACAGCATTTATCATCATCACCTAAGGGTGAGGTTTACGGTTTACCACTTCTGCGAACCCGCAAGAAAATCAGGACATCAGGCAGCATCACGTGTTCCTTCCTGCGATCCACGTATTCGAGTGTTTTGGTGTTTGGCTAATGTTTTAGGATAACACATAATCAACGTGCGGGCGTCAGTTGGGATACGGACACACATTTCTTCCTCCCATCGCATCTCCTCCCTCCCGCCACATCTTCTTCCACTCGACCTCTCCCGACCGCCGCCTCCCCACTGCCACCCCGACGGTTGGTGGCGTCCACACCGCCCACCGAGCCGTCTACCACCCACCCCCGCCGTTTCTATCCTGTCCTTCCTAACTCTGACGTCCCTCGCCCCTGCCGCCGACCCCGCCCACCGGTTATCCTTCACCATCCGGCCGGCGGCTCCGTCGCCACCTTGCCTCACCGCCTGACAATTTGCCTCCGCCGTCGAGCTGGCCGCCGCCCCCGGCCATCCCTCTAGGGCCGGGGACATTGGAGAACCCCAAAGCTCAAAGCCAAACTCTAATCCTAAGCACCTCCACCCCGCCGCTGCCGACCTCGACCGCCGCCCGCAGACGGCGGTGAGAACACCGCCGCGCCGTCCGCCCACACCCCGCCTGTCCTTCGCGACCACCGTCCTCCCCTAACGGCGCAGGTCTGCCATGGAAGACGATGGTCACCACTCACAACTCGACTCGATGTGTGTCTGTGCGTCGCTTCCTCTTTCCGACGCACATGCTGTGAATAAGGATTTAGAAATGTGGAGGTTGGAAAGAAAGACACGAAGACAACTATATAGGGGACACAACCTGTTAACCCGTCTATATATATTTGAGCTCCTCAATGGCAAAAAAAAAAAAAGATAACTTCCCACGTAGGCTGTAGCAAAAGGAGGGCACGACGACGATGACTGTGAAATGACCAGCATTAGTAAACGATTGAAGTGCAGAGATTTATCTTATCCTGCGCCCTGCGGTCTCGACGCGTGAAGATGAGAGGAAGGGGCCCAAGACTAAAGACCAAAGACCTGGGTTTATAAAGGTTTATTGTCACACGACGCGTTCATTTATCTTATAGTCATATATACTACTTTGTCCGAAATGATACAATTTTTGGTTTTCATTTAGTAAAAAAATTAAACTTTACTAAGTTTATAAAAGATATTAGTAATATTTATGACTATAAGTATAAAAAAATTAGTGCTTCTTTTATATATTTAATCAAATTTAGAATTGTTTAACTTGAATTGCATTGTTTTATGACAGAGGAAGTACTAGCTAATTGTGAACTATGAACACCCGAATAACACAAAAACTTTTAGAATCCCTGGTCATAGAGGCAAGGAAAAATCCGAGAAGATGTATGGGTGATATCGTGGAAAGGCAGAGTCTTTTCGCTGTATTTTCGTGCTGTCATCCTTGCAGCTTCTGTGCAAAAATATAGGACGATGATTATCATTTATCAAGTCTCTTTCTTTTGACCTTTTTCTGTCTGTGTTCAGACGCTGTAGGCAGGGTTAGTTTCTCTGACACGGCTTCAACTTCTCTTTTGCAAACAGGAACTTCGCGCTGCATTTCCTATTACACTGGCGGCAACTCCTCGCGCATCTTCGTGACTGCCATCTCTGAAAATTGTTTCTCCACAGCTCGGTATATATGCCTGTGTATGGTTGTTCAAATTCCGTGGAGGGTGTGGTCTCTTCCGCCCTCTGCCATCTTGTCTCTCTATGCTGGGGTATGTTTTGGTGGTGGGAACTAGAGTTTGTCTTGCCGGTCTTTTTGTCATAGCAAAATGCTAGTGACGCTTCCTTTTTTAAGGCCCCCAAAACCATTGCTTTTGTTATGCCTTACATATAATATCAGTTCTATTTTTTAAAACTATCAGTTCTGTTCAAACTTAAAAGGCGTGTCACGATCCATTCCCAGGGATGCTTGTCTCTGTATCTGTGACGCTGGTTGCACAAGTTGTAGCACGCAGAATTAGAATCCATGTAGACGCTGGTTGTCAGATGATGAATCCTAGATAGTGTCATTCAGATTAGGGTATCAGAAATAGATAAAGAATTACATGAATGATGGCCAAAGTATGGTGCTGCTTTTGTAGATGAAGATCTCCCGTCGGATCTGCTACTGAGTACTGACACATTGGAGCATTTCATATTTCCTATATGAAATCATTTGAGAAACATTGAACTTGAAGCAGGAATATGCAATAAATCAATTCTTTTACATTTTTTTTCATTTCTCTATAGACAGTTTGGAGCTACTAATAGCATTACAATTTTTTAAGGGTGATAAATGCTTTGCCGCAACATTAATACAACTTGGGGTGTTAAACCCCAACACCACCACACATTACAACTTCCTCACTGACACGGTTAATACAACTAAGCACAAGGCTCTTCCAAACTACTTAGTTCCATAACGCAGTACAATGTGGTACAGTTTATGGTACATGCCAATCTCACCAAATGAGTACATCACGCATATGAAGTTAACACTATACATATAGTACCACATATTAATACAGATTAAAAATTGAATACAATTAAGTCTCCATATACAAAGGACAAAATATCATCAATCTTTTGCTCAAGCATGAGCCTTGCCCTTTGCAGCCCTTATTTTCTTAGATGAAGACATTATAGCCATCCACTTCACAGGAGCAGCCAATTTTATCCACCTGGGGAAGGAGAGCAGCTTCACCATGAAGCAGCGAACATCAGCTGGCATGTCGCTCAAATTGGCAGTGGAAAACTGAGAGATCTTATTGATGAGCAGTTCTTCGTGTGGCTCATCTGGCTCCAACATCTTCATTATCTCGTGGAGGTCACTCTCGCTGAAGCTATGTTGCAATGAGAAACCAGGACAATCAGCTGGCACGGTTAGAGAGGGAGGAAATGGGCACTGAGAAGGTCCCCCCTGCTCTGTACAGCAAACTGGATAATCTGCAAAAGGGACACTATTTGGTGTACTGCTTTCCACTTTTTTCTTTAGTGAAAAAAAGAATGATAGCATGCAATTAATTGAGTAGGGCTATTGGTCCTATTTCATTTGCTGCACTAGCTGGTTCGAGTGTCACTGAACCTGTAATACAATTTAGGTCTGAAGTTTCATGCTGGATTTCATCATCAGAATCCAGCTGCCCGGCAATGCCAAAAGATGCACCCTGTGAAAGTGTGTTTCAGTCAGTGATTTCAGAGAGATGGATCCAATAGGAGCAACCAGAAATTTAGATCCTAAAAAGAGTGCATATTGATTGTATTAAATGTTTCAAATAATGCTTAAAAAGGAAATCAGAATGATTGCAAAGCATTTGTTGGTTTCTAAATGCATTTAAAATATAATTAAAAGAACTACCAAACATTTGTTTATTCTGAATTGTGGCCATGTCTATTTCAGTCCAGGTATAAGAAATTTTCTACGATTTAATGCAGTATAAAATAATAGGGATGTCACTTACAGTTTCATTGTTTTCTTGTGCACAAGGTAACGCCCTTACTCTCCTGGACCCAATCCTCTGGAGTGGAAACTGCTGGGAGCATACACCAAAAACTCGGTTCACCTCTGAAGTATCTTGTTCATCAGTTTCATGAATAATTTGACCTGGAAGGACAATAAAGATCCCTACTTTACAATAAATCAATAAGCCATCTCCGCACAAATAAAAAATATAGAGTGTAATAGATCTTGACCAGTAGGCTTAGTTGGTGACATGATTGATCCCTGGAGAGTAGTGGAGTTAATTGCTCTCGGTTGTCTATTATACATTTCATAATCATGTTGATGATAGTCCATACATTCATATGGATCCTTACTCCACTTTTTCACTTGGTCCTGAAATGGTATAAACAAAGATATTAACACATTTCTTTCAAAGTTTCCAATATTGTTTTCTTCACATATAGATAAAGCAAAATTTCTTATCCCCAACTTCCCATTTCTTTTGGTAGTTGATATAGCTGTGAGCATCAGAAAAATACCTTCCAAATTGTATCAAGATCATCATAAACATGATACTGGTCAGCTATTGTTGCTCCTACAATCTGACCCACACAAGTGAAGTACAGCCTAATTTTCTTGTCTTCCATAAAGTGAGAGTAAAGGGCTGTGCCAGGATCACACTTCTTAGCATGATTAACCATCTTTTTCCAGAATGCATCTGAGGCACTGCTGAGAATCTAGAAGCAAGAAGGTGACAATGATCATCAAGAATTCAAGATCTGACCAAGAAAAAAGATACAAACATAATTTTACTCTTACATTGCGCAGTGTTTTCTCATCCATATAATACAGCCTCAGGAAGTGCTTCACCAAAGTAATGCCTCTCTGCTCCAATGACTTACAGAAGGGACCCTTTTTTGCAATCTTGTCCAGGCGCCATACTTCATCATCCAGTGTTGGAATATCACATTTTTTGTATCCTACAGATACAAGAAATGTTTAAACTAATCAGTAAATGTTTTGACTTCCAATAGCACAAAACTGAAGGTAAAATAGTCCAAACTCAATTTCAGGATTACCTTCCCCTCGGCGGTCCTTCACTGTGAAAGGTTCAGTTATAGCTTCTTGAACTCTTTCACCATGATTATCAATAAGCATTACCCCAAGCCTAAACTTGCCACTCCTTGTGAACTTGGAGTTATCAACAAAAATAATGTTTTCGAGGTAGGCCTCACCATTTTTCAGTTTCAATTTCAGCTTCCCTGTAAGCACCGCCCCAATTTTGTCCCGTGGGATCATTATATGGTGTTCAAACTCCTCGGATGTCCAGCACTCACGATTGTCCGCATTGAAGTCACCATCCAGAACCAAAACATTGACATTGGCCGAGAGAAGCTGGGGAAAGTTGCTACCTTGCTGATTGCTGACAGCCAATTTTATCATGAGGTGACCCCCACCCGCTGCCCGGACCTCCCTCTTTGTAAAAATTTTGTCGCTCATGGAATTCACGAAGGTGAGTTTGTAGGTTGGAGGCAGGTTCTGTTCAATTCTCTCTCTGCGTAGACATTGCAAGTGAGATGCAGAAGCAGATCATGAATGTAACCATGCAGGCTGCAAAAACTTGGAACGCAAAACTTACTGTGGATTAGGAGAAAGGTTCCAGGGGCTTGTAAGTACTTGTGCCACCTCTTCCATAAACTATTAAATGAAGGAGGAATAGGAAAAAAAGAAGGGGGTCAGTATTGCTGACACAGTTATGTTCATTATCTATATTAATATAGATATGTGAATACTGATTTACTTTACAATGCAATAGAAAGATGGATGATACCAAATGAAATGAAACAAAGATGGCTGTCAATTAGTGGGGGCATTATTATCATCATCAGTATTCAACCGACAACTTGAGACCCTGTCCCCAATCCTTTGACATTTTGGATGATTAACATGCTAAATTACAAAACACCACTTGAACAAACATTCTACTGTGACATAAAAGAAAAAACTCAATAAATAAACCTATATATATCAGTTTTTTTTTTACATTACCCGGCTAATAGCAGCGTTGATTCTTGTCTTGACCGCTTGCACACAGGCACAGCCAGTGGGGAGCCCCTGTCCCTGGTGATGGCTGCAACTGCAACTACAGCCCCTAATCCCACTGCAAATTACATTTCCAGCACTCCGGCAGCAGCGAATTAGCTTTTCATTTGGGGGACCAAACGCGGGGAAAAGAACAAATACTGCAAGTGTTTGTGTCAAGATCGAAGCATGAAAGTCAACGATACTCACAGGTCGGACGGCAAGCGGTACAGCCGCTTCAGCGCCTGCGCGGAGGAGGAAGCGGCCGGCTGCGGCGGTGAGCCTCCTCCGCTGCCTGGTACGCTGCCTTCCTCTCTGTCATCGTCGCCGTCGCGGCCTCCGTCTCCGCCCTCCCACCCCCGCTTCTGTCGCTTGCGCGGCATATCAGACGAAACAATCTACTGCTCCGGCGCCGGCGCTACGCCCCTCACCTCTACGCGTCGGCTCTCGCTTAGTTGCTTGCGTCACCGTTGCGACTGTGCTGCCTGCTGCTGCTTGCGGTGGGCCGGTGACTGGGGCGGCCACTGCCCACTGCCCACGTACTTATGCCGTTATGCGCGTGCTGAGAGGAGTGTAAATTGCAGCGCTTTTCGTGTCTATATGGTCATGCAGCCCGAGCCCGTTGCCCGGTCCAAGACCTGTTTTTTTGCCCGGCCCAAGCACGGCCCAGCCCGACGGCTAGCGGGCCCAGTCTAGCACGGCCCGGAGGAGCAGGCCATGCCTAGGCCTTACCCCAGGCACGTGGGCCGGCACGGCACGGCGCGGCCTGCAACAGAACCGAAGGCCCACTGGCGGCCCGGGGCAGCCGGCCTGCTAAGAGCCCTAACCGGCCTGGCCAGCCCCTACCTCTCAGATGAGGCGCCCTCTCTCCCTCACGAGGTGAGGCCCATACCTTAAGTTGGGCCAATGAGGCCGGGGAAGGGCCCAAGCATTCGTTTGCGGGCCAAGCTACTCTGGATTGGTGGGCCGCTCTAATCGATACAGAAATGGTCGGGCCGCCATACGGGCGCACATCGAGAATATGGCCCAAGTCACTCTGGCCTTGCACGAACCGGTGTACGACGTCGCGGTGCCTCGGCTCGATGAGATGAACGCCGACGATGACTAGTCCCACGCATGCATGCCTGTACACGGTGATGATGCGCCTCAGCTCCGCGCAATCGACTGGTGTACGGCCGTCGTCCGACCTTGCCAATGATGGGCGGTGCGCTTGACCAACCACTACGAGAGGAAGTCACGGCACTTACACAAGTGGCGGCGCCTACGGCGGCATCCGTGACGGCCTTTGTCAACTCTCTCCGTCTGCCTGTGCTAGAACCGATCATCCAGGACACTCCGCGCGCCTACGTGCCAAGACGACGCGACGATGACTGGCTCCCGCGGTGGAGCACTCGTCTCGCGGCCAAACATGCCTTCCGCGACCCAAACCCTGAGAGACAGGCGAAGTGGGTGCTGCTAAATAAATGGAATGGCCGCCCGATGCCAGCCAACACGACACCGGACGCGATCGCCGATGCCGACTTCCATCAGCGTTCACACGGAACTTGCCCCGTCCGCCAGAAGGAGCACGATGAGGGTGATGTTCCCGCTGCATGGCAACACCGGGGAGTACTCGCCGCCGACGCAGTAATGTTCACCGGCACGCAGGTCGCCAAACTAGTAACGATATGAGTAACAACCATCTTCTTGTGTGGAACGTGCGGGGCCTGAACTCCAGGGCGCGTCGCCTTCTTGTATGTGATGTAGTAGCACAACTTGGCGTGGCTTACATTGTTTGCCCGCAAGAATCCAAGATTGCGGCATATGATGCAAGCTTGAACAATGAAATCAGAGGCCAAGGCTTCGACTACTCCTTTCTCCCTCGCCATTTGGCGTGGCGGTGGCGTATTGTTGTTTGCGTGGCGTCATGATCTTTAGGATGCGTCTGATATAGGCGTTCGGCGATTCTCGGTCACGATCCGTCTCAAGCCGTTGCACAGTATGGGCGAACCGTGGTGGCTCACCACTGTCTATGGGCCGGCGAACAGGGAGGACAAGCCAGAATTCCTGATGGAGCTACGGGCCGTGGCGAGCGCGTGTCAGGGGCCGTGGCTCGTTGTCGGCGACTTCAACCTCATATACAAGGCCAGTGACAAGAACAACGGTAGGCTGCATCATGGCCTCATGCGCCATTTCTGGACTGTGATTGACGACCTACACCTCAACGAGCTACATCTAAACGGCCGCCTCTACACCTGGTCTAGCGGCCGGGAACGACCAACTCTGGAACGCCTAGACCGGGCATTTGCATCCGTTCAATGGACCGAGCAATACCACAACCATCAGTTACGGTGCCTTTCTTCTGATGCTTCGGACCATGCGCCGCTACTCCTCGTGCTCTCCTCTGAGCCTTGGGCGGTGCCCAGATTCAGGTTCGAGCAGTTCTGGACGAAATTACATGGCTTCATTGATGTGGTCCGCGCGTCTTGGGGACCCTGGAACCCAGACGTCGACCCATGTCGCGCACTGGACCTCAAGCTTCGTCACCTGGCACGTGCGCTCAAAAGCTGGCGTGCGACTAAGGTGGGAGACGTGCGCTTGCAACTTGCGGCGTCGAGGGTCATCATCTACGAGCTGGATACCACCCAGGAATCTAGGGCGCTCTCTCCTGGTGAACAAGAATGGCACCGCGAGCTCAAGGCCGGTGTCCTTGGGCTGGCATCGATGCTGCGGACCATGGCGAGACAACGTGCGCGGTCACGCTGGCTGCGCGAAGGTGATGCGTGCACAAAATTCTTCCATCTTCAGGCATGTCACCGATGTCGCAAGAACTACATGTTCGAAATCGTGCACGAAGGAAACACGTTCACGGAAGAGCAAGCAAAGGTGGGCATTGTGTTCAACTACTACAACGACATCATCGGAAGCCGTCCGACGATCGCATCAGATTGATCTCGGGTAGATTGGACCTACCAACATTGGATCTCGACCATCTGGCCGGCCCCTTCACCGCAGCGGAGGTGGCGCGGATCGTCCACGAAACGTCGTCCGATCGCGCTCCTGGGCCGGACGGGTTTTCGGGCGTTCTACAAGAAGGCATGGGAGGTCGTTGGCCCGATGTTGTCGGATGTTCGGGCGCTATGGGACATGGACTTTCAAAGCTTCCATCACGTCAATGAGGCGGTCATGGTCCTCCTGCACAAGAACCAAAGAACCGGAGGGGCTCAAGGACTACCGCCCATAAGCCTAATACACTCCATTGGCAAGTTGTTTGCTAAGGGCACGGCAATGAGACTTGCACCGTGATATGCCCCAGATCGTAAAGGCCAACCAATCGGCCTTCATTCGTGGACGGTTTATACACGAAAACTTGGTCGGTCCAGCTTGCCTACCGCTGGCTGCGTGTTGTGAAGTGCCCCACGGTGTCGATCAAGATCGATCTCGCCAAAGCGTTTGATACGGTGGCTCGGCCTTTCCTACTCGAGGTCCCGGGCGTGTGGGATTCCCATGGTATTTGGAGAGATTGGATATCGAAAATGCTTCATTTCGACGAGCACGAAAGTGTTGGTGAATGGCAAAATCGGACATAGCATTTACCACACCCGTGGTCTCGAACGTATGCGACCCCTATCGCCGTTTCATTCATCATTGTCATGGAAGTATTGAACGCATACGATCATAGAGGCGATGAGCAGTGGTTAGCTAACGTCATTTGCTGGAATCGCCATCGAGCATGTGGCATCTATCTATCTGAGATGACCTTGTGCTCTTCCGGCGCCGACGACAATATTGGATTGTGCTCTGCATTAGACAACTTCTCGACCTATTCGCAGGTGCCTCTGGGCTGGTGACTAACGTGGCCAAGTGTACCATCACGCCGATGTAACAACCCAAAAATCCATACACCAAAAATACCAACTACAATTTTTTTTCCTCAAGAATCCCATGTGATGATGAGTGTCATGCATGGAAACCCAACCTAAGAGATGCATTAAGTCTAACCCAACCCCAGTCAACATATAAGCATGGCATGTCATTAGATAACTGTGTTTATTAATTTCTAACAAATATAATGTTGCATACCTTGTTAATTCAAAATGTGATTTGGATTTCCATTTGAGTTATGATTTGCTAAACAACTCCAATAAAATAATAAACCATAAAGATATTATTAAACAAAATTCTCTATACTCCAATGAATAAGTTACCTCAGTTTTGAATTCAAATTCTAAACCAAATTTGAATCCAAACAATGGAAAAAAAATGAAAATGAAAAAGGGAAAAGAAGAAGTGGGCCTCATGACCATTGCCGCTCGGCCCAAGCCAATTTGACCCATTTCATGGCCCTAGCGTGTTGCTCACCGCCCTTCTTCTTCTTCACCCATGCATTGCTCATTGGACCCCGCGTGTCAGCCACACACCCGTCTACAGTGTCGTCTTCCTCACCCACGCCTCAACCGCCTACGCAACCGGCGCCCGACAGTGGTGGCAGGGCAGGCCAGGGGGTACGCCCGAGGCATGGCCTGTCTCCTTGGCGCCACACCCACGCAACCCTTGCGCCGCGCCTATGCCACCACACGCGAGCCATTGGATGCCACTGATCACGCCTCCACCGCTCGATCGCCGTCCGCCATTGGAGCTCGGAGCTCGGCTATAAAGCCACGGCCCTCGGTTGCCCTAGCGCTCTCCTGTGCCCCGCCGCCACCTTGTGACCGTCCACAGCACACCCTAGCCAAGAGGGAAGAGGGAGGAGAGGAAGAAGGGGGGAAAAGGAAATACCGGAGCCGCTGCCGGGAGGAAGACCGGGAGATCACCGGAGCCGGAGCGGACGACACTACACGGCATGGCTTCCGGAGCTACACGGCCTCGACTCTTCACTACACCGCTATCCTCTCACCCTCAACACCTACGGTGAGCCTTCCGGCCTCCCCCTGCTCGCCGCCGGACCTTACCGTGTCGGCCATGGCGCTCCACATCGTGGAGCGCCAGAGGCCAAACCATCTCCGCCACCGGTACACACGCACGGCACACTCACGTGCACACCGCGACCACCTCCGAGCCCTTGGACGTTGTAGACCCCTCCAAGCCCCACGGACGCTTAAGGCGAGCACTCGCGCTCATCGCGCGCAGAACACCGCCGCCGTGGCGTGGCGTAGCCACCGGCCAGCGAGCACCAGACCATCGCCGAGCACCGCACCATCGGCCGGAGCACCAGACCACCGGCTAGAGCACCAGACCACCGGCCGGAGCACTAGACCACTGGCCAGAGCACCAGACCACCGGCCGGAGCACCAGACCACTGGCCGAAGCACTAGGCCACCATGGACAGGTCTACTGGGAGCGCCTAGCGTCTCCTCGTCTTGCCCATCCTGTTCGCTGGAGTCACGGATAACTCACGCGCACGCCGTGACCACCCCGCTGGAGCCCCGTAGTGCACTCGTGCGCCTCGCCGTCATCACCATGTCGCCATGGCCATCGGGGAGCACCTACCGGCCACATGGAAACCCAAAACCCCGCCTTGAGCCCTGGATGTCCTCGCCGTGTCCCCACAGATCCATAGGAGCCTACGCACCCCACCGAGACGCTTCACCGTGGCCGTAGCCCCCACACCGACGCCGCCGTCGTGCTCGGAAGGCCGCCACCGTGGCCAAGGCCACCAGAGGCCCTGGAGGACCCCTCGACCTACCCAACATGCCCGCTGGAGCACTATGACGCTCACGCGCACCATAGACCCGGCCTATGCCGCTGCACCCGCACCACCCTCGCACGTCGGTTGTGCTCGAGCCGCCGTTCGCCGTGGCCAGTGACCTAGGGAGTCCTAGCCGTCGCCCCGACACCACCATCGCAGTCGCCAAAGCCTGACGGTGCTTTTTCCCATGCCAATTGGGCTCTAGCACCGCTGTGGAAGCTCGCCGGTGAGTACGTCGCCGGCGGGAGCGCGCCGTGGAAGAAACAGAGGAGGAGGGGCGAGTTGAGCAGCGCAGCCTTGCACCCGGTGCACAAGAGCCGAGCCGAGGAAAATAACGGTGGACTTGGTCCACCAGGGACCCTGCCTTAGGTCCATGGACCAGCGCCTCTTGGTCCACCGTGAGCCACGCTCACACCCACAGCTGACGACCACAGCCCAGTGGAGGCCCAAGGCCGTGACGTGGCAGCGCCACAGCACGCCACGTGTCCGGGTCAGCCCGGCCCAAATCCAGCCCTATCCAGGCCAGTTTGAGACCCGACCCGTATTGACCATTGACTGGTCAACCATGACTGTTGACCTGGTCCCACATGTCAGTGGCACAAACACACTGGACCCACACGTCAGATGCTGACGTCATACTGACGTCGTGCTGACATCACGCGGGACCCACTTGTCAGTAGCAGCTCGGCCAAGGTGACATCATGCTGACGTCAGCAAGCCACGTGGACCAACCCCAGCATGACACGTGTCAGCCCAGGATTAATTCAGCCCTTTCCCATTTTCAAAAATGGATTAAATCTTCGGAAATTCATAACTAATTCATACGACCTCGAAAAAATACGAAACCAGGACCAAAATTCATCTAAAATCGAGCTCTACGCAATGGACCCATGCTTAAGTGCATTTGGTTCTTTTGAATTTTTATTGCTTCTTTGTGCTATTCTATAGACGTCGCTAACGCGACTATAATGCGGTCGTTTGCAGACTCGGAGGAGAACCGGACGGACGAGGACCGAGAGTACCATGAGGAGTACGGAGACGACTACACTGAAGGTGCCACATCCCACCCAATCTCGTAGCACCTATTACGCATGGCTAATATAGAAATGCTAGTACTTACTTTATTGTCATGATCACATTATGGTAGGACTTGCATGGTAGTATGTCTTCTTGATGGCCTTTACCTTGACGCAACCTTACCCCTGCTCACCCTGCTGATAGGCTAGTCACACGCTTGCTATTACATTTCATCGCTTATTACTTCTACTACGCTTGCACTACATTGATGCGTGGTGGAAACTGGTGTTATCTGGACCATGGGGAGAGTGCTGCGTGTGTGACTTGGGTGCGTGGAGGGTGAGGGTTGTGTCGACCAAGTTGGAGTATACGACGAGCCTAGGGCAAGTCTTGCCGTGGGGTGCTACCTAGGCACCCCTGGAATGGATACCTGTGGTGGGTAAATGGTATATGAGGTGGCCTTGGGTGTGATCCTGTGATGGGAGGAGCCCAGGGTGGAGGTGCTATGGTGGCACGGTAAATGGAAACCCTAATGAAGACATTCTGGCTTGGTCATCCCTAAGGACTTACTAGTACTCATACTCACCGGAAAGCCTTACGTACCACTCGCCCTATATGGTGCGGGACGGCCGGACTACTTGGTAGGATATTGCCACTACTGCTAGGTAGATAGCGGATAGTGTGAGGGAGGTACGGGGTGTGGAGGATTCCCCCCACACCATTCCGAGACTTCATGGAGACCTTGTGGACCCGGCTCATGACTCACAGTTTCAGCCACCCTAGACCGGACTTGGGGTGTACCAGGGCTGAATGGTAGAGTGGCATTATCCTAGGCTAGCAAGCGGTCGGAATCAGCCCAGTTGACGATGGTCAGCGAGGAAGGCGGATCTTGTGGTTATGTAAAACCTCTGCAGAGTGTATGGTTGATCGATCGATACATATGTTGACTTGTCGGCTATGGACCTTTCCTGGGTTTCTCTTAAACTAGATAGTGAGATGAGTCCTTCTTTTCTCCCCTGGGAGTGAGTGTTCGGACGTAGCCAGGGGCTACGGGCCTTGAGACAGTACCGAGAGGGAGTTGGCCTGTCGACTGAGCGATGGTATGCCTGTGGTATGGTGATAGTGTGGAGATGGTGGTTTATCGGTCCCAGGACCGAAACCTGGCTCTGAAATGGGAATGGGGTGAAATGGGTGTGTGAATGGAGTTAAAACTTGACCAACTATTATTATATACTTAATTTACTAATGCATAGGAAACCTCAGCCTTATAGGTTCCTTTTGATTATACCCAATTTGCATCCAATTTCCACAAAGAAATGCTCATAGGGTTGGGAGTGGCCAGTACAAATCGTACTGATAAATTTTGGCACACAGGTTCTGCTGAGGAGTATAGCTCCGAGGAGTTTGACGGTTGAGGGGTTCGTTTCTACGCTCGAGTTTGGCGATCCTATCTTCAAGCTGTTTCTGAATGAATGCTACTTTTGATTCCGCCAATGCGGCGATGTAATAATCTATGTACTTCCGCACTATTTGTACTCTGATATTATTGTTGTATGGATGTGATATTCGACTGGAATCTGGGTAATATGATCTACAGCGGTCTTATTACACTTCGACTCTGTGGATTTCCCTTCGCGGAAATCGGGGTTATTTCAGCTGATCTGCTGCTCGGTGGCGGAGATCCAGGTGGTGCAGCAATGCTTCCCGGGAAGGCTACAGGATTTCCCGACTAAATACCTTGGAACACCTCTATCACTTTCCAGGCTAAAGCGTCAGGACGAGCAGGCCGTCGTTGACGGCGTCATGGCGCGCATCCCCACATGGAAGGCGGGGCTGCTCAATGCGGCGGGCAGGGCTACGCTGACAAAGACGACGCTATCGACAATCCCGATCCATGTCGCTATTTGCTGCACCTTGTCAGCATGGGCAATCGCTGCCATTGACAAGTGCAGGCGAGCTTTCATATGGGCAGGGAGCACTACGGTCACCGGTGGGAAATGTAAAGTCGCCTGGACTGTGGTATGTGCTCCCAGGGACCATGGTGGCCTCGGACAGCCGGACCTCAGGATACTCGGCTACGCTCTCAGATTGAGATGGGAGTGGCTACGACGCACGCGCCCAGACTCGGCTTGGGCGTTGTTGCCGGCGACGGCGGAGCACTACGTCACCCACATGTTCAACGCCACCACCTCAATCATCCTGGGCGACGGAGCAACCGCAAGATTCTGGACCGATGACTGGCTCCCTGCTAGTCCAATGTCACTGGGCACCGGTTGTGTTCACGTCTGTGCCCAGCCGACGACGTCGCCACTACGTCCGCGACGCTCTAGCCAACAGGCAGTGGACGAGAGATGTCTCCGGTGCGACGTCGGCCACATTCATCACCCAATTCCTACGGGTGTGGGAAATGGTGGATGGCACCCAGCTACAGCAGGACGTCCCCGACAAGTTGGTCTGGAACCTGACGACTGATGGCCTATACTCCTCCAGTTCTTCGGCGTATCGCGCCTTCTTCCATGGACGTGTCCAAATGCTTGGGGCAGCCGAGCTCTGGGCGACGGCCACGCCACCAAAGGTCAAAATTTTCTTTTGGCTCGCTCTCCACAGGCGACTCTGGACAGCGGCGAGGAGACGACGCCATGGGCTGCAAGCAAACGACGACTGCGTGCTGTGTTCACAGGAGCCCGAAACGGCTGATCATCTGTTCGCTGCTTGTGTGTTCACCATAGAGCTGTGGCATCGACTGCTCCAAAGGGTTGGGTTCCAGTTCCTCTGCCCAAACGGTGATGCTGATTTGGTGAACTGGTGGCTGGCATCGAGGAGGGAGATATCATCAGGGTTCAGAAAGGGATTTGATTCTTTGGTGCTGCTTATCTCATGGGAGACTTGGAAGGAGCGGAATCGGAGGACCTTCGGTGGAGCACCTTCATCAGTTGCACAGGTGCTGCAAGGGATACAGCAGGAGGGAGCCGAGTGGGTCAGCGCGGGATTCCGTTCGCTTGCACCGCTGTTCGCGCCATAGGGGTTTGACCTCGCTATATATCTGCTTGTCGCAAAAGGAAGTTTACTTAGTTAGTACAAAGTAGTGGCAGCACCGTTCAAGCCGGTGATTTGTGTTGTGTGTTCCTCGTACAAAACACGGCACCTCGCCATCGTTGGGTCGAGATGTACTAAAACATCTATCTCCCATTAATGAAGCACGTGCTATGCACGATTTCAAAAAAAAAGTACATCACGCATATGAAGTTAACACTATACATATAGTACCACATATTAATACAGATTAAAAATTGAATACAATTCAGTCTCCATATACAAAGGACAAAATATCATCAATCTTTTGCTCAAGCATGAGCCTTGCCCTTTGCAGCCCTTATTTTCTTAGATGAAGACATTATAACCATCCACTTCACAGGAGCAGCCAATTTTAACCACCAGGGGAAGGAGAGCAGCTTCACCATGAAGCAGCGAACATCAGCTGGCATGTCGCTCAAATTGGCAGTGGAAAACTGAGAGATCTTATTGATGAGCAGTTCTTCGTGTGGCTCATCTGTCTCCAACATCTTCATTATCTCGTGGAGGTCACTCTCGCTGAAGCTATGTTGCATTGAGAAACCAGGACAATCAGCTGGAACGGTTAGAGAGGGAGGAAACGGGCACTGAGAAGGTCCCCCCTGCTCTGTACAGCAAACTGGATAATCTGCAAAAGGGACACTATTTAGTGTACTGCTTTCCACTTTTTTCTTTAGTGAAAAAAAGAATGATAGCATGCAATTAATTGAGTAGGGCTATTGGTCCTATTTCATTTGCTGTACTAGCTGGTTCGAGTGTCACTGAACCTGTAATACAATTTAGGTCTGAAGTTTCATGCTGTATTTCATCATCAGAATCCAGCTGCTCGGGAATGCCAAAAGATGCACCCTGTGAAAGTGTGTTTCAGTCAGTGATTTCAGAGAGATGGATCCAATAGGAGCAACCAGAAATTTAGATCCTAAAAAGGGTGCATATTGATTGTATTAAATGTTTCAAATAATGCTTAAAAAAGGAAATCAGAATGATTGCAAAGCATTTGTTGGTTACTAAATGCATTTAAAATATAATTAAAAGAACTATCAAACATTTGTTTATTCTGAATTGTGGCCATGTCTATTTCAGTCCAGGTATAAGAAATTTTCTACGATTTAATGCAGTATAAAATAATAGGGATATTACTTACAGTTTCATTGTTTTCTTGTGCACAAGGTAACGCCCTTACTCTCCTGGACCCAATCCTCTGAAGTGGAAACTGCTGGGAGCATACACCAAAAACTCGGTTCACCTCTGAAGTATCTTGTTCATCAGTTTCATGAATAATTTGACCTGGAAGGACAATAAAGATCCCTACTTTACAATAAATCAATAAGCCATCTCCGCACAAATAAAAAATATAGAGTGTAATAGATCTTGACCAGTAGGCTTAGTTGGTGACATGATTGATCCCTGGAGAGTAGTGGAGTTAATTGCTCTTGGTTGTCTATTATACATTTCATAATCATGTCGATGATAGTCCATACATTCATATGCATCCTTACTCCACTTTTTCACTTGGTCCTGAAATGGTATAAACAAAGATATTAACACATTTCGTTCAAAGTTTCCAATATTGTTTTCTTCACATATAGATAAAGCAAAATTTCTTATCCCCAACTTCCCATTTCTTTTGGTAGTTGATATAGCTGTGAGCATCAGAAAAATACCTTCCAAATTGTATCAAGATCATCATAAACATGATACTGGTCAGCTATTGTTGCTCCTACAATCTGACCTACACAAGTGAAGTACAGCCTAATTTTCTTGTCTTCCTTAAAGTGAGAGTAAAGGGCTGTGCCAGGATCACACTTCTTAGCATGATTAACCACCTTTTTCCAGAATGCATCTGAGGCACTGCTGAGAATCTAGAAGCAAGAAGGTGACAATGATCATCAAGAATTCAAGATCTGACCAAGAAAAAAGATACAAACATAATTTTACTCTTACATTGCGCAGTGTTTTCTCGTCCATATAATACAGCCTCAGGAAGTGCTTCACCAAAGTAATGCCTCTCTGCTCCAATGACTTACAGAAGGGACCCTTTTTTGCAATCTTGTCCAGGCGCCATACTTCATCATCCAGTGTTGGAATATCACATTTTTTGTATCCTACAGATATAAGAAATGTTTAAACTAATCAGTAAATGTTTTGACTTCCAATAGCACAAAACTGAAGGTAAAATAGTCCAAACTCAATTTCAGGATTACCTTCCCCTCGGCGGTCCTTCACTGTGAAAGGTTCAGTTATAGCTTCTTGAACTCTTTCACCATGATTATCAATAAGCATTACCCCAAGCCTAAACTTGCCACTCCTTGTGAACTTGGAGTTATCAACAAAAATAATGTTTTCGAGGTAGGCCTCACCATTTTTCAGTTTCAATTTCAGCTTCCCTGTAAGCACCGCCCCAATTTTGTCCCGTGGGATCATTATATGGTGTTCAAACTCCTCGGATGTCCAGCACTCACGATTGTCCGCATTGAAGTCACCATCCAGAACCAAAACCTTGACATTGGCCGAGAGAAGCTGGGGAAAGTTGCTACCTTGCTGATTGCTTACAGCCAATTTTATCATGAGGTGACCCCCACCCGCTGCCCGGACCTCCCTCTTTGTAAAATTTTTGTCGCTCATGGAATTCACGAAGGTGAGTTTGTAGGTTGGAGGCAGGTTCTGTTCAATTCTCTCACTGCGTAGACATTGCAAGTGAGATGCAGAAGCAGATCATGAATGTAACCATGCAGGCTGCAAAAACTTGGAACGCAAAACTTACTGTGGATTAGGAGAAAGGTTCCAGGGGCTTGTAAGTACTTGTGCCACCTCTTCCATAAACTATTAAATGAAGGAGGAACAGGAAAAAAAGAAGGGGGTCAGTATGGCTGACACAGTTATGTTCATTATCTATATTAATATAGATATGTGAATGCTAATTTACTTTACAATGCAATAGAAAGATGGATGATACGAAATGAAATGAAACAAAGATGGCTGTCAATTAGTGGGGGCATTATTATCAGCATCAGTATTCAACCGACAACTTGAGACTCTGTCCCCAATCCTTTGACATTTTGGATGATTGACATGCTAAATTACAAAACACCACTTGAACAAACATTCTACTGTGACATAAAAGAAAAAACTCAATAAATAAACCTATATATATCAGTTTTATTTTTACATTACCCGGCTAATAGCAGCGTTGATTCTTGTCTTGACCGCTTGCACACAGGCACAGCCAGTGGGGAGCCCCTGTCCCTGGTGATGGCTGCAACTGCAACTACAGCCCCTAATCCCACTGCAAATTACATTTCCGGCACTCCGGCAGCAGCGAATTAGCTTTTCATTTGGGGGACCAAACGTTGGGAAAAGAACAAATACTGCAAGTGTTTGTGTCAAGATCGAAGCATGAAAGTCAACGATACTCACAGGTCGGACGGCAAGCGGTACAGCCGCTTCAGCGCCTGCGCGGAGGAGGAAGCGGCCGGCTGCGGCGGTGAGCCTCCTCCGCTGCCTGGTACGCTGCCTTCCTCTCTGTCATCGTCGCCGTCGCGGCCTCCGTCTCCGCCCTCCCACCCCCGCTTCTGTCGCTTGCGCGGCATATCAGACGAAACAATCTACTGCTTCAGCGCCGGCGCTACGCCCCTCACCTCTACGCGTCACCGTTGCGAGTGTGCTGCCTGGTGCTGCTTGCGGTGGGCCGGTGACTGGGGCGGCCACTGCCCACTGCCCACGTACTTATGCCGTTATGCGCGTGCTGAGAGGAGTGTATTGCAGCGCTTTTCGTGTCAAATCAGCGTAAGCTAAATTTGTGCGAAAGTTCATGCACTTCGTTTAGTTCGGCAGTGGTAGGACTCTCCGTCCTGCACTCGTGTAGATAAATTAGATTAGAACTCAGCCACCTTTGTCGAGAGACAAGTCCTCTCTGTTACCAAATTATTTTGATATTTTGGTTACATAGATTTTATAATATACTTAGGACATATTTGGACACACATACACATAGTTAATCACTAGTTGGGGCTAAAAATAATGTACAGTAGTTGGCTGCAATTTCACTACATCTAGATAGATAGCTAAAACAATGTATATAGAAAAGTCAAAACGTCTTATAATTTATAACAGAAATAACAAAGGGATTTGCTATATTTCAGAAATATAGTCTTTTTTTTCAGGCGACAACCATAGAACGTCACGTGTATATTATGCGAACATCACAAAATACATCATAAAACATTACATGTACATTACGCGAGGATCACCACACGTCGCCTAAACAGCAAACACAAATTCAGGCGACTGTCGTATGTACGTGAACATCGCATAATACATCCTAGAACATCACATATATACTACGTGAATATCGTAAAATTCATCGTACAACATCGCCTGAACAACAAACACAAATTTCAGACGACTGAAGTAAGGGAAACTGGATAACAAATGCAAACATATACGATGAAGCTGTTTCGTTGTCTTAAGACAAACTAAAAATCGTCGCGATGTAACTTCATTGCCATAGTATTTAGGATCAACTAATAGCCGTCACAAACGTACAAGCAAAGAGAAAAAACATATGAGGACGAGACAAGATGGCAAGGACGCAGAGCTAGCGCACGCCGGACAAATTTGGCGCGCGTAATCCACGCGGCTCTAACGCGAAGGCGACGAGTAGCATGGTGGCGGCCCACAGCCCACTGGACTGAACTGATCTCGGTGTGCATGCTCCGTACGTGTCCAGTTGCCATGGGATGGCGCGCCTCGAGAGTCGAGGCAACATTCTGCTTTTGCTGGTGTTTGGTCATGGTCAGGAAATTGCGTGTGCTTCCAGGTAAAAGAAAAAGAAAGTTATAATTCTAAGTACTCGACCGTCCTAGAGAAAGTGTCGTTCTCGTATCTGTCAAGAAGTTAAATGAATATTAAAAACTTATCATTAGATTAATCAAAAATATATTTTCATAATGACAGAGTCATAAATATTCCCCATGCAGCCGCGATAGATGCTTCAACCGCCTCTTCTACTTACACCAAGTAGCGACTTGTCGGTTGCCACGCGCTGCTGTTACGCGCCGCCGCTGGATTCAGCCACCTCGCCAGGGACCGCAAGCGGTCCAAGTCGGCACCGATAGGGTGGCCTACCTCGCCGCTCAGCTCGTGCCGACAACCCATTGGCCACCAAGCACGCACCCCTCGGTAGTCCACTGACCTCGGAGGGACCGCAGAGTGCCTGAAGCGGCGTGCGGCGACGACATCCGTCCAAGCCGAAGACAACGCCGGCGACGCAAGGGTGAGACGGCACCGGACATCAACATGGGCGCGCCTGCCGGCAATGCCGACGATGCCACTGCCTCGACCGCCGCACGCTGTTTCCTTGAGCCAGATCAGCTGGCGGAGGCGCTGTGCGAGGGCGCAAGGCCTCCCGCTTGGGTCGCCTCGGTTGACCCGATGCAGGACGAGCTTGCCGCCTCGCTCGTCGCGAGCCGACAAGCAGTGACACCAGCATCTGGGTGCCTGCAGGCTACGACAACCACCTCTCTGGAGGTTCAAGCTTCGTTGGTGGAGACTCGTCCTGTGGCGACGACTCCTCGGTGCATGACGAACTCGTCTCCGTTGTCCTCTGTGCAGGGCACGCCTCCACAGATGGGACACCCGTTGTCGTGGGTGCTGAGGCGCCAGAGGAGGATGGTGAGGTCTGGCCACCTGGGTTTGAGCCGGGTACTTCTACACCGATGCAGGACGGCCATTCGGACGGCCAAGCCACACCCGACCCTTCTACGCCGACGAAGGACGGCCAAGCGGACAGCGACGCGACGCCCATGCCGCATGAGGCCGCTTGGCGCCTCGCACGGTTTACCGAGGAGGTGCAGCTCAAGCGAAGGTCACCCTTAATCGTCACTCCACCAAGGCAGAAGGCGGCAACCAAAAGGCCCCTGCCAACCAGGAGCAGACGGATTGCCGCTCAACCGCTGGCGCACATACCAACCTCCAAGCGTGGCGAGGTACTCCTCATGCAAAGGATGGGCACCCTGTCACAGGTGATACCAACTTCATCCGCGTCCAAGACGCCATCTTCATAGGGAACTTGACGTCGAGCCAAGTTGCAGCTCTAGACAAGTTGTTTCCAGCGACCAACAATAGGGTTGGTAGAAGAGCCGCTCGTACACCGGCGTGCTCTTCTCGCATGACGAAGTAGGAGCGCGTAGACAACAACTCGGTTGTGTATCATTTATGTAATATCGAAATTTGAATTTGTACACTAGGATGGTCAAGTAGACCTCTTAGGCCGCTCGTCAAAGTGCGTCGTTTGTATGGTTAAACTCTTCTTCTTAATTAGAATGATACATAAATTTTTTGCGTATTCGAGAAAAAAAAATCGAGTCATAAATATTAATAATATTTTTTTATAAACTTAGTCAATCTTGAACAAATTTGATTCAATGTAAACCCGAAATTGTATCTTTTTTGGACAATGTTAGTAATACATTCTATATCAAGTTATATAAGTTTGGTTAAATTTGAAATTGATTGACGTATTAGAAAACGACAATTGCACATGTCAGTAAACTAGTAGTTATCAAAGACAATTATATCCAATTAAACTGATGGCCAGATGTTTGAGAATTTCTAGAACTCTTTTTCATAACTCGTCTTATGAAAATTAACACGAAGGCTCCAAAGTAATAGTAGTATAATATTACTGCGTATAATAAGCACGCTGAACACCTGATCGAGGGTTCCTGAGCGCCTTTTTTTTTTCTTTTGCCACCGTTTGGGCTTGAGAGGTAGTGCGCCAGTTTTACGCAGTGCAGAAAAGAAAAGGGAGGCCGGCCGGGCGACGAGCCGACGACTTGGAATTGGAGGCCGTCCTCCGCAAAACGTGTATGGATGCGAGCACGGCAATGGTGTGGACTTTATAACCAATGTCCAAGGGTCTCGATTGGCCATCACAAAGATGTATAATAAATAAGGTTCGTCGTCAGTTAGTCATGTCGTATATGGTTCTAGTATTCCACTGTGCTTGATGAAAACTAGCAAAATTAAATATTAAGGGCTTGTTTGCTTTAAGCCCTGTCAAGCAGCAATCTCCATCCCTGCAGGCTCACAACATCCAATGCCTGGAAATGTATGGAGAGCCAGGCAAATCTGCCTTAGCTTGATTCAAAGCAAACGGGCCCTAAATATTTCACGTGATAAGTTTGATACACCGAAAACAGATAACAAAATCTTTCAGGCAGTTTCAGGGGTGCATTGCATAGCATATAAAGGCATAAATAAGTGATGAGGAGGAACAGTAGAGATGACAGTGAAACAAGCTTATCACTTGTCGATCACAGAACCACTGCCTCGAGAAGTCGAGAAAGGATAATAATCCATGAATAGTTAGCCCCAAGAATGAACTGTATGTCACACCTGATTTTAAGGATAAAATGGGATGCAAAATCTTATGTGCGCTCAGAGATCAGTCACACACATAAGCCGATAAATTATAAATAGTATCATCACAGGTGTTTATTACATCACGAATATTAAGACAGAGTCTTCACATAAATATAGTGGAAGTACGAAGAAAAGATCTCTCGCGGAAGCTCCATACCACAGGGACGTCGACTGGTTGACCACAAGTCTAGTAGTCCTCAGGAAAATCGTCCATACCAAAGCCATCTGTTACCTATCTGGGATTTTTATCAAACAATGAAAATAAACAAGCGTAAGTACATGTCGTACTTAACAAGTGTAACATGGGGTTCATGAGGCTCAAAAGGCTTGACACAGGTTTAACATCATTCAACTTTTAATTATCATAATTTTAACATAAGAGTAGCAACAAGTTATTTCAAATCCCAAAGCAAAACACATGATCAATGTAAACATGAATAATGAATAACATAACCGGATAATTCTTAGTGAACATCTATTCCATAAGGGTTCCAAGGCCGCTCGTGACCATGAGTATAGCTGATATACCAGTTTTACACTCTGCAGATGTTGTACACTTTCACTGTGAGTCATGATACCCATATGCCCGTGTTAATTACTCCCAAAACACTTCCAAGGTGAGCAGGCAGGAGTCACTATGAAGCCTTTTAAAGGTTCGTCTAACAAGTTAGGGCCATTAAATTCACTTGGCAAACAGATGTAGAGCCCCCCTTCTTGATGGCACATTGATGCGTAGCCTATACACATGGGGACAGAAGCCACACTATACCCGATTCAGCAAGCCATTTTACGCCTATAAAGATAACCACTAACAAGCTAGAAAAGGTCCTCATACTGAGCTAAAACCAGAGCCATGTAGCTCTCACAGCTGTACTGTAAGTCCCGGATGATCACTTACAAATAAGTCCTTAGGAAGAGCAATCTGAAGCATTTAGAAAGTAGCTAAACACTCCAGCCCCCTGTTTCTAAGTTGCTAAAAAGTCATGTTTTAATGCTTATTACATATACCATTAGTCAAGTTACAAGATCATGGTTCAGTTGAGCACTAGCAAAGCTACCCAATGCATATCTCATAGGAAACAAGGTATAAGTTCAATTCTAGGGAATCACTATCAAGATGACATGTGCAACATGAATTAAATGTATTAAAGTTGATAGGAAACAAGAATAATCCCATGCTATACTTGTCTTGAACAAAGTACTCCTGCTGTTTCTGCTCGTCAAAGTAGTACTATTGGTCACCCACGAATTGTTCACCGTCTATACTCGATAATCATAGCAATATACAAGCATCCAGAAGCAATCATGCATAGCAAACAAAAACTATAGATTAGAACAATACATCAATCAGTATATAATTAAGATGAAAAGTTTGTAAACCGAATCTACGTCTCACTACGAACACACAGTCGCGAAGATCTAAAAAATCAGAGCTAAAACGAAGAAGTTATGAATTAAACAAGATTTTCTTTAGTAAAATAATAGATTGAATCTAATCTCAAATTTTAAAAGTTGAAAACCTACTTAACAGTAGTATAAACATGTAGATTATGGAATTACAAACCTAACGCAAGTTGAACGGATCAAATCGGAGTTAAAACGGAGATTTTACGGCTAAAACAAGATTAGTGGCAAAACTGTAAATAAGTGAAAACGTATTTTAGATCTAACCGAAACAAAGTACGCTTTCAAAAGAGGAAAACGAAATCTGGAAAGACGCTATGGACTGCGGGTTACAAACTAAATACTTATAAGGGCTCTTTTGCAAAACTACAAGGCGAAGGGGTATCCTTCGATATGGGCCATTGGATTAGATGCGGGCGGCTGAGATCAGACCAGAGGGGAGAGAGAGAAGACGGCCTGGCTGGAACAGGACTGACGGCGAGGTGTGTGTGGCGGCTCCATGGATGAGCTCACCGGAGTTCACAAATCCGGCGATTTAGGCCATGGTTAGACTCAGGGGAAATACGGGGAGCGAGAGGAGATGATCGCGAACTCACCAAAAAGCTTTTCGCGGATGGAGAAGGTGTGACGACGACGGCCAACTCGGGATGGTTGACGATGGCGCTTAGGGCTACAGCTACGGCTCGGCGAAGGTGCTCTAGGGCGCGGCGGCTTCAACTAGGGTTCGGGGAAGGAGGCACGGCACCCCGAGCAGCTATTCAAGAGGCAAGGCGGTTTGCGGCACAAGGCACGACAAGAGGCGTAGCAGGCGCGGAGTAGGACAGCGGTGACGGAGTCTGTCCCGGATACGGCGCGAGGAGGAAGACGGCTGCTGGCAGGTGGGCCAGGCGGTCAGCGAGAGGGAGGAGAGGAGAACTACGCGGCGCGTCTGGCTGGGCCGAGCGCGCGCTGCTAGGCCTTCGACGAAGCTAGGCCGTTCGGGAGGAGCGGGGCGCGGGAGGGAGGCCGAGCTAGAAGCGGGCCACGCGGACGGAGTGAGCAGGCCGCGCGGAGGGAATGAGACGGGCCGGCGCTGGAACTGGGCCAACAGGCCATATAGGGAGAGGGGGAAGAAAAGTCTTTTCTTTTTCTTTTCTAATTTCCACCCAAATTTTGAATGCAAATTCAAATCATTTTGAAATGTAATTTCAAACCACACAATACAAGAAAATAATATGCAGCAGCATGAATGCACATACATGATTGTAACCTTATATTTGATTTGATTTTTAACAAAATTATTATTTTCCTAAATTTAAATGCTCACAAAAATACATAATAAATCAAATTCCACTATTTTAAAATATTGCAAATTTTAAGCCATCAACGCGGTTCAACACGTATACACATTGTATATATCATTTGCGCGTTCGTGGTTCAGATGAGATGGATTAACGCGTTGTATGACAAGTTGACAACAATAACCTCTAGACGACTAGACCCGAGGCTATTGGTTGGTCCCGGTTTTTGAGCCCCTTCCTCTTATCTTCATGCGTCTGAGCCCTGAGGTGGGATAACCTAAATGATCAGATCCGCGTTGATGGCTTACTACAGTTGGTTCTGGGAGAGTCGTCGTCGTCGTCGTCGTCGTCGCCGCCGCCGCTTCCTTCTGCTACATTTTTGCTACATATTCATGGCTTATTCAGCCTGTTCGCTGGTCATATTCAACCGTCTCGCAAAATTGATTTACGGAGACGGAGTTTGGTTCTAGGGATGAAGGAGGATGGGATGGAGTGATCCTCCTTTGGTAGGAGCTTGGTTTAGAGTGATTCTAGTGCATTTGCATTGGGGTCTTACATCTAGTGGCACTAGTGATCGATTGAGATGTGGTTTTATTGTTACTCTTGGTAATTGCCGCCACCTAGATGGCTTGAAGCAGCTTGGGGTCATTGAGGAAGATTGGTGTTTGTTCTTCGCCTCCGACTGATTGATATGCTGAGAGGTTTTGATCCCACCTTGCAAAGTGCAGAGAGATACTCTACTGTAATGCTTTATTTAAAAATTTATGCTAAATATCACTTCTTTTGTCGTGGCTTAGCTTTATTAACAAAAGTTCTTCAAGAATGACTTAAATTTGACTATGTTTACACAAATTTTTTGAATAAAACGAGCGGTCAAATTTGAGGTCAAAAAAGTCAAATGAATTATAATTTGGAACGGAGGCAGTAGTAAACTTTCAGGTGCATTGCATAGTACCACATAAAGGTATAAACAAGTGACGAGGAGGAACAGTAGAGACGACCAATGAAATAACTCGTCGATCACAGAACCACTGCCTCGAGAGAGAAGACAATCAGTCTATTCGCTTGTTGGTTTTAGCCAGGGCTTATCAGCCTTGGTACAGCGTTTTTCTCTCATAATAAACCAGCATCAGTCGGGCTTATCAGTCTAGAAATCATCCAGCGAACAAGCTGAATAAGCCATGAATATGTAGCAAAAATGTAGCAGAAGGAAGCGGCGGCGACGACGACGACTCCTCTCCCAAGAACCAACTGTAGTAAGCCATCAACGCGGATCTGATCCTTTATGTTATCCCACCTCAGGGCTCAGACGCGTGAAGATAAGAGCAAAGGGGCTCAAAAACCAGGACCAATAGACAGTAGCCTCGATCGGGTCTAGAAGTTATTGTTGTCAACTTGTCGTACAACGGGTTAATCCATCTCATATCTATATAGTAGTAGTTAATAGTTCTGAACCACGGACGCGCAAACGATATACAATGTGTGTTGAACTCCAAGTCGTTGGAGGCAAGAAATTAAAGGATGGAAGCATATAGGGAGGAAAAGCATCAGAAGATGCAGGGACAATACAAGTAATAACCCGTGGGCTTTTCGCTGCATTTTCAGACTGCCATCCTAGCACCTTCGTTCTCAGGTCTCAACCTGGCGAGCGCTGCTGCACCCAGTATATATGCGCGTGCCATGGACGACCATCTTTTCCGCGATCCTCTGTCGAGCTCTCTCTCTTCTTGGGCTGTGTTTAGTTTGCGAATTGACAATTTTTGGATGTCACATCGGATGTTTCGGAGATGTCGGAAGGGGTTTTCGGATACTAATAAAAAAATTAATTACATGACTCGCCTGGAAACCGCGAGACGAATTTATTAAGCCTAATTAATCCATCATTACCGCATGTTAGTTACTGTAGCACTTATGGCTAATCATGGACTAATTAGTCTTAAAACATTTGTCTCGCGATTTTCAACCAAACTGTGCAATTAGTTTTTTTTCGTCTATATTTAATACTCCATACATGTGCCGCAAGATTCGATGTGATAGTTTGGGATGAAAATTTTTAAGAACTAAACCAGGCCTTGGTGTTTTTGGATGGATGCTGTAGTGTGTGTGCCTTTCAATTATTTGTCCAAAAGGCTCTCACTCCCGGTCCAAACACTGTCTTATGTTCCGTACACACATCATTTCGCTTGCTATCCCTCAGATTCACACAGAGCTAGCCATTACACTGTCGTATACATGGAACAAGCTAAGGCGTAGAACGTTGTGCCACTCTGTAGCAATATCAGCTATATCTCGTATAGACTATTTTGTAAGGTTCGTGATTTTGTTTCTTAAGCATGAGCTACGCTTTTCATCTATCACATGGGCACAGATGTGGTTGAAGCTTATTTTTGGATTACTTCTGGTTGAATAACCAAAAGAAAGAGAAGTTATAGGAGTGCAAATCGGCCAAACAATTATTATAGGAAATCAAGATCAGCTCCAAAACAAAAGTTTGACATATCAGAATCTATGATGGGACAATTCTCATATAGGAGATGCTAGCGTCCGGACGTTCAGACATACGTCCGGCCATGTCCGGACGCCCGTCCATGCTAGCCCGTATCCCCGCACAACGCTTCCCACGCCTGCTCGTTTCGCGTGCCCAGGTGGGGCCCATGCTGCCCGGACGTCTCCCACGCTACTCAACCGCACGTCCCCAGCAGCTGCAGCAGGCGGGTGCGGCAAGTGGGTTCCATTCAACATGTGCAACATCCGGTCTACTTTTGCAACATTCGACATTCAGATGAAACACTTATAACATATGTCCGAAATAGCTGAAACACTTGTAACATACGTCTGAAACACTTGGAAAACACTGCAAAAAACTTGAAAACATGTGTGTAGCCATTGCAAATATTGCAACATCGAGATGAAAACACTTGCAACATACTTATAAAAACACTTGAAACACTTGCATATATATATGCAACGTCCGGATGAAACACTTGCAACATTCGTCTGGAACACATAAACATTTGGAAAAATACACTTAAAACCTACATGTATAGCCATTGCAACATCTGCAACATCCTGATCTACTTTTGCAACATCGATATAAAACACTTACAACATACCTCTGAAACATCTTAAACACTTGTAACATACGCTTGCAACATGTGCTTTCAGCGCAATGTCACATTGCTACCTGGACGAATGGAGACTCATCGTTGTCGAGCTCAACACCAGTGCGGGGGTCAGGACGGCGCATGGAGCTCGTGGCGGCGTGGAGGTCGGCGGCAGCGCATGGAGCTCGCAGCGGCGTGGAGGTCCGGCACGGCCATCTCGCCGGCGGATGGAGCGCAACCGCGGCAGGAGATGCGACTCTGGGTGGGAGCTCACGGCGGCGCATGGAGCTCGTGGCGGCGCGGAGGTCTAGCACGGGCATCTCGTCGGCGGGGTGGAGCACAGCCATGGCAGGAGGCGCGCGACTCAAGCGGGGGCACACGGTGGGCGACGCGGGGCGGGCAGTCCGGTCTGTCCGTCAGGATGGACGTCCTGTAGGGAGCATTTCCGTTCTCATATACATCAATATTGTTTGCTACATATGAACCATGTAGATGCATGCACCTTGCTGAGAGCTTTATTCATTCCATCATGCCCTATTCTTGTTCACTATTATGTTCTTATAATTCATGGATGTTGTATAGAGGCTGGAATTTGATAATCCTTCACCTACATATCATTCCCGTTTTGATGAAAGTAATCAGCCTATGACCCTATGTAGAAGTCTATCATGTCAAAGACGGGAATTTGAGCAAAAATCATAGTGACTTTAGATGGTATGGGTCGATTAGCTAGTACCAGCAAGTTTACGCAAGCATACTCAGATAATAAAGCTAAAGTGAAGTCATGTTTTGCCAGGGGCAAGATATTAGTGAGACTAACAACTTTGAAAAACAAAAACATCCTATGTCAAAACTGGAATATCTGATCTGCAGACTAGAAACTCCGATCAAAAGAGCGGGTTGAAGAACAAGGTGCAGTGCAGGCTATCCCTTGCTGAGATTTATCTAATTATATATAAGAAGCAAATAGCCATGCAAAACAAACAACTATATAAGACTACAAAGAATCAAACAAGTTGAAGGATCGAGATGGTGGACTAGAGGGGGAAGAATAATCCTTTTTAAAACTTAATCACGCCAGCTAACCAAAATAAATGTGAAATTAAACTAATCGGTCCAGCCAAGACTACAGCCCCTTTTTCTATCACACAAGCACCTTACAAAAGATCCTAGATAAGCAACTAAGGTGCCGAGCTAGAGGGAGCTCACTTAAATAATTCGAGTCAGCAAGGTCACACAAACCTATGCAACTAGGCAAGCGAGCACGAGAGGTCTTCTACTCAAACTAGTGTTTAAAGCGCACAGAGCGAGCCTAAGCAACACTAGCACAACTCACTAATTCACTAAACAAGCATAACTAGAGAGCTACCGCTACTTAGCTACACAAACTAAGTAAGGCAACTTAGCTACACAAGATAAGAGTCCAACTAGCAAGCTACGCAAGAAAACTAGTTACTAGAGCAACTAATTAACTACACAAGTTGACTAGCTACGCAAGAGCAACAACACTAGCACTAGTAAAAGGACAAGTAATACAAGCTAGTGTAAGAAACTGCAAACCAATAGGAAGAAGTGACATGGACAAGTAATACAAGCTAGTGTAAGAAATTGCAAACCAACAGGAAGAAGTGACATGGTGACTTTTATCCCAAGGTTCAGTAATTTGCTAATCACTTAATCACCATTGAGGCAAGCCCAAGGTTGCCACCGACCCTCTCGCAAGTGGTAGCCCACAAGCCCACACTCTCCCTCGAGGAGTGCTCACACAAGAGCTTTAGCACTTGATCCGGCTGGACCACTTGGCGCTCTTCACACCTTGCTCTACTAGTAGTTGTTCTTTGCGAACTCTCACGGGGTGAACACGTACAATCCCCCTCAACAATACGATCTCCTCGAAGCACCGCTACACAGAGTCCACAAGCCTCCAAGTTGTCTAGAAGGTGGCAACCTCCAAGAGTAACAAGCAACACAGCTTGCAACACAACCACCTAGTAGTGCCACATCTTGCAATCTTTCAATGCAATGTACTAGACACTCGAATGCAATCACTACAAGCACTAGTGAGTTAGATGGCTCCAAGCACTCTCCAAGCAAGGACACTAAGTCCCCAAGGTGCTCAACAACTAGCCAAGGCCGGTCACCACTTGTATTTATAGCCCCAAGAGCTAACTAGCCGTTGCCCCCCTCACTGGGAAAACTATGGGGCATCGGACCATCCGATGCAACCCATCATACCATATCACACCAGTCCGATGTCCTACGCATGGTGATGTGTTAGGCTACTGTTTGAACTAGTCGCTGCTAGCGCCAACATCTAACCAAGCGTATGGGCCGATGCCCACGATCCATTGGCCATCGGACCAAAAAAACACCTCGGTCCGATGCACACCAAAGAGGTCCTAGAGCCAATGGACTAGTCTAACACCTCGCATTGGACGAAAGGCCATGGTTCGATGTAGCCTTTAAACGTTTCCCGCATGCCTCCTTTACTTGCCATGTGTCCTCCTCTAGGAATATTACTAGCACATGGTTCTACGCCACCATGAGCCTCACGGTCCGATGGTCCTCCTCATCCAAAGTGGCTAACCCTAGCTTATGGTTTGGTGGTACCCATCGGCCTAGCCTGATGGTACCTAGAGGACTCCTATGAGCCCGGTTCTCAACCCTTTTTCAAATGTGCCAACTCCAAAGTGTTCCACCACCTTGTGCATGTGAGTTAGCATTTGACAAACATTTTCAAAGTATTTTCTCTCTTCTCAACCGCTACTTGATCCTAGCAACGTATGCAATGTTAGATCACTGAAGTGGCACTAAATAACCGACATGCAAACAAGTTTTCCCCTCTTAATAGTACGGCCATCTATCCTAAACTTAGTCAAGCACATCTCTACTCAACTTTTGAACAATGAAATGAAATGTGCTACAAGTTATACCTTTGCCTTGTGCATTCTATTTCATTTGCATGATCTCCATCCTCAGTGATGCTACACAAGCATCCAACCTCTGTCAAGCCACTTGTAATCAACACAAGTGTTCCATGGCTTGATATCATGTAGATGATATGATCCACTTCATGTTATCATGTGGCCTTATTGGTTCATCAGTCGCAACTTTGCTTGTTCTTCACCATTGCACCTAGTCCATCAGCGCTAAGTCCTTGCTCTAGCTTCACTGCCATGCATTCCATCGCACCAGTTTGGCGATCCTATCTTCAAGCTGTTCTGAATGAATGCTACTTTTGATTTCGCCAATACGGCGATGTAATAATCTATGTACTTCCGCACTATTTGTACTCTGATATTATCGTTGTATGGATGTGATATTCGACTGGAATCTGGGTAATACGATCTACAGCGGTCTTATTACACTTCGACTCTGTGGATTTCCCTTCGCGGAAATCGGGGTTGTTTCAGCTGATCTGCTGCTCGGCGGCGGAGATCCAGGTGGTGCAGCAATGCTTCCCGGGAAGGCTACAGGATTTCCCGACTAAATACCTTGGAACACCTCTATCACTTTCCAGGCTAAAGCGTCAGGACGAGCAGGCCGTCGTTGACGGCGTCATGGCGCGCATCCCCACATGGAAGGCGGGGCTGCTCAATGCGGCGGGCAGGGCTACGCTGACAAAGACGACGCTATCGACAATCCCGGTCCATGTCGCTATTTGCTGCACCTTGTCAGCATGGGCAATCGCTGCCATTGACAAGTGCAGGCGATCTTTCATATGGGCAGGGAGCACTACGGTCACCGGTGGGAAATGTAAAGTCGCCTGGACTGTGGTATGTGCTCCCAGGGACCTTGGTGGCCTCGGACAGCCGGACCTCAGGATACTCGGCTATGCTCTCAGATTGAGATGGGAGTGGCTACGACGCACGCGCCCAGACTCGGCTTGGGCGTTGTTGCCGGCGACGGCGGAGCACTGCGTCACCCACATGTTCAACGCTGCCACCTCAATCATCCTGGGCGACGGAGCAACCGCAAGATTCTGGACCGATGACTGGCTCCCTGCTAGTCCAATGTCACTGGGCACCGGTTGTGTTCGCGTCTGTGCCCAGCCGACGACGTCGCCACTGCGTCCGCGACGCTCTAGCCAACAGGCAATGGACGAGAGATATCTCCGGTGCGACGTCGGCCACATTCATCACCCAATTCCTACGGGTGTGGGAAATGGTGGATGGCACCCAGCTACAGCAGGACGTCCCCGACAAGTTGGTCTGGAACCTGACGACTGATGGCGTATACTCCTCCAGTTCTTCGGCGTATCGCGCCTTCTTCCATGGACGTGTCCAAATGCTTGGGGCAGCCGAGCTCTGGGCGACGGCCACGCCACCAAAGGTCAAAAATTTCTTTTGGCTCGTTCTCCACAGGCGACTCTGGACAGTGGCGAGGAGACGACGCCATGGGCTGCAAGCAAACGACGACTGCGTGCTGTGTTCACAGGAGCCCGAAACGGCTGATTATCTGTTCGCTGCTTGTGTGTTCACCAGAGAGCTGTGGCATCGACTGCTCCAAAGGGTTGGGTTCCAGTTCCTCTGCCCAAACGGTGATGCTGATTTGGTGAACTGGTGGCTGGCATCGAGGAGGGAGATATCATCAGGGTTCAGAAAGAGATTTGATTCTTTGGTGCTGCTTATCTCATGGGAGACTTGGAAGGAGCGGAATCGGAGGACCTTCGGTGGAGCACCTTCATCAGTTGCACAGGTGCTGCAAGGGATACAACAGGAGGGAGCCGAGTGGGTCAGCGTGGGATTCCGTTCGCTTGCACCGCTGTTCGCGCCATAGGGGTTTAACCTCGCTATATATCTGCTTGTCGTAAAAGGAAGTTTACTTAGTTAGTACAAAGTAGTGGCAGCACCGTTCAAACCGGTGATTTGTGTTGTGTGTTCCTCGTACAAAACGCGGCACCTCACCGTCGTTGGGTCGAGATGTACTAAAACATCTATCTCCCATTAATAAAGCACGTGCTATGCACGATTTCAAAAAAAAAGTACATCACGCATATGAAGTTAACACTATACATATAGTACCACATATTAATACAGATTAAAAATTGAATACAATTCAGTCTCCATATACAAAGGACAAAATATCATCAATCTTTTGCTCAAGCATGAGCCTTGCCCTTTGCAGCCCTTATTTTCTTAGATGAAGACATTATAACCATCCACTTCACAGGAGCAGCCAATTTTATCCACCTGGGGAAGGAGAGCAGCTTCACCATGAAGCAGCGAACATCAGCTGGCATGTCGCTCAAATTGGCAGTGGAAAACTGAGAGATCTTATTGATGAGCAGTTCTTCGTGTGGCTCATCTGGCTCCAACATCTTCATTATCTCGTGGAGGTCACTCTCGCTGAAGCTATGTTGCAATGAGAAACCAGGACAATCAGCTGGAACGGTTAGAGAGGGAGGAAATGGGCACTGAGAAGGTCCCCCCTGCTCTGTACAGCAAACTGGATAATCTGCAAAAGGGACACTATTTAGTGTACTGCTTTCCACTTTTTTCTTTAGTGAAAAAAAGAATGATAGCATGCAATTAATTGAGTAGGGCTATTGGTCCTATTTCATTTGCTGCACTAGCTGGTTCGAGTGTCACTGAACCTGTAATACAATTTAGGTCTGAAGTTTCATGCTGTATTTCATCATCAGAATCCAGCTGCTCGGGAATGCCAAAAGATGCACCCTGTGAAAGTGTGTTTCAGTCAGTGATTTCAGAGAGATGGATCCAATAGGAGCAACCAGAAATTTAGATCCTAAAAAGGGTGCATATTGATTGTATTAAATGTTTCAAATAATGCTTAAAAAAGGAAATCAGAATGATTGCAAAGCATTTGTTGGTTACTAAATGCATTTAAAATATAATTAAAAGAACTATCAAACATTTGTTTATTCTGAATTGTGGCCATGTCTATTTCAGTCCAGGTATAAGAAATTTTCTACGATTTAATGCAGTATAAAATAATAGGGATATTACTTACAGTTTCATTGTTTTCTTGTGCACAAGGTAACGCCCTTACTCTCCTGGACCCAATCCTCTGGAGTGGAAACTGCTGGGAGCATACACCAAAAACTCGGTTCACCTCTGAAGTATCTTGTTCATCAGTTTCATGAATAATTTGACCTGGAAGGACAATAAAGATCCCTACTTTACAATAAATCAATAAGCCATCTCCGCACAAATAAAAAATATAGAGTGTAATAGATCTTGACCAGTAGGCTTAGTTGGTGACATGATTGATCCCTGGAGAGTAGTGGAGTTAATTGCTCTTGGTTGTCTATTATACATTTCATAATCATGTTGATGATAGTCCATACATTCAGATGCAACCTTACTCCACTTTTTCACTTGGTCCTGAAATGGTATAAACAAAGATATTAACACATTTCTTTCAAAGTTTCCAATATTGTTTTCTTCACATATAGATAAAGCAAAATTTCTTATCCCCAACTTCCCATTTCTTTTGGTAGTTGATATAGCTGTGAGCATCAGAAAAATACCTTCCAAATTGTATCAAGATCATCATAAACATGATACTGGTCAGCTATTGTTGCTCCTACAATCTGACCTACACAAGTGAAGTACAGCCTAATTTTCTTGTCTTCCATAATGTGAGAGTAAAGGGCTGTGCCAGGATCACACTTCTTAGCATGATTAACCACCTTTTTCCAGAATGCATCTGAGGCACTGCTGAGAATCTAGAAGCAAGAAGGTGACAATGATCATCAAGAATTCAAGATCTGACCAAGAAAAAAGATACAAACATAATTTTACTCTTACATTGCGCAGTGTTTTCTCGTCCATATAATACAGCCTCAGGAAGTGCTTCACCAAAGTAATGCCTCTCTGCTCCAATGACTTACAGAAGGGACCCTTTTTTGCAATCTTGTCCAGGCGCCATACTTCATCATCCAGTGTTGGAATATCACATTTTTTGTATCCTACAGATATAAGAAATGTTTAAACTAATCAGTAAATGTTTTGACTTCCAATAGCACAAAACTGAAGGTAAAATAGTCCAAACTCAATTTCAGGATTACCTTCCCCCTCGGCGGTCCTTCACTGTGAAAGGTTCAGTTATAGCTTCTTGAACTCTTTCACCATGATTATCAATAAGCATTACCCCAAGCCTAAACTTGCCACTCCTTGTGAACTTGGAGTTATCAACAAAAATAATGTTTTCGAGGTAGGCCTCACCATTTTTCAGTTTCAATTTCAGCTTCCCTGTAAGCACCGCCCCAATTTTGTCCCGTGGGATCATTATATGGTGTTCAAACTCCTCGGATGTCCAGCACTCACGATTGTCCGCATTGAAGTCACCATCCAGAACCAAAACCTTGACATTGGCCGAGAGAAGCTGGGGAAAGTTGCTACCTTGCTGATTGCTTACAGCCAATTTTATCATGAGGTGACCCCCACCCGCTGCCCGGACCTCCCTCTTTGTAAAATTTTTGTCGCTCATGGAATTCACGAAGGTGAGTTTGTAGGTTGGAGGCAGGTTCTGTTCAATTCTCTCTCTGCGTAGACATTGCAAGTGAGATGCAGAAGCAGATCATGAATGTAACCATGCAGGCTGCAAAAACTTGGAACGCAAAACTTACTGTGGATTAGGAGAAAGGTTCCAGGGGCTTGTAAGTACTTGTGCCACCTCTTCCATAAACTATTAAATGAAGGAGGAACAGGAAAAAAAGAAGGGAGTCAGTATTGCAGACACAGTTATGTTCATTATCTATATTAATATAGATATGTGAATACTAATTTACTTTATAATGCAATAGAAAGATGGATGATACGAAATGAAATGAAACAAAGATGGCTGTCAATTAGTGGGGGCATTATTATTATCATCAGTATTCAACCGACAACTTGAGACCCTGTCCCCAATCCTGACATTTTGGATGATTGACATGCTAAATTACAAAACACCACTTGAACAAACATTCTACTGTGACATAAAAGAAAAAGCTCAATAAATAAACCTATATATATCAGTTTTTTTTACATTACCCGGCTAATAGCAGCGTTGATTCTTGTCTTGACCGCTTGCACACAGGCACAGCCAGTGGGGAGCCCCTGTCCCTGGTGATGGCTGCAACTGCAACTACAGCCCCTAATCCCACTGCAAATTACATTTCCGGCACTCCGGCAGCAGCGAATTAGCTTTTCATTTGGGGGACCAAACGTTGGGAAAAGAACAAATACTGCAAGTGTTTGTGTCAAGATCGAAGCATGAAAGTCAACGATACTCACAGGTCGGACGGCAAGCGGTACAGCCGCTTCAGCGCCTGCGCGGAGGAGGAAGCGGCCGGCTGCGGCGGTGAGCCTCCTCCGCTGCCTGGTACGCTGCCTTCCTCTCTGTCATCGTCGCCGTCGCGGCCTCCGTCTCCGCCCTCCCACCCCCGCTTCTGTCGCTTGCGCGGCATATCAGACGAAACAATCTACTGCTTCAGCGCCGGCGCTACGCCCCTCACCTCTACGCGTCACCGTTGCGAGTGTGCTGCCTGCTGCTGCTTGCGGTGGGCCGGTGACTGGGGCGGCGGCCACTGCCCACTGCCCACGTACTTATGCCGTTATGCGCGTGCTGAGAGGAGTGTAAATTGCAGCGCTTTTCGTGTCAAATCAGCGTAAGCTAAATTTCTGCGAAAGTTCATGCACTTCGTTTAGTTCGGCAGTGGTAGGACTCTCCGTCCTGCACTCGTGTAGATAAATTAGATTAGAACTCAGCCACCTTTGTCGAGAGACAAGTCCTCTCTGTTACCAAATTATTTTGATATTTTGGTTACATAGATTTTATAATATACTTAGGACATATTTGGACACACATACACATTGTTAATCACTAGTTGGGGCTAAAAATAATGTACAGTAGTTGGCTGCAATTTCACTACATCTAGATAGATAACTAAAACAATGTATATAGAAAAGTCAAAACGTCTTATAATTTATAACAGAAATAACAAAGGGATTTGCTATATTTCAGATGCCTGAAATATAGTCTTTTTTTTTTCAGGCGACAACCATAGAACGTCACGTGTATACTATGCGAACATCACAAAATACATCATAAAACATTACATGTACATTACGCGAACATCACCACACGTCGCCTGAACAGCAAACACAAATTCAGGCGACTGTCGTATGTACGTGAACATCGCAAAATACATCCTAGAACATCACATATATACTACGTGAATATCGCAAAATTCGTCGTACAACATCGCCTGAACAACAAACACAAATTTCAGACGACTGAAGTAAGGGAAAACTGGATAACAAATGCAAACATATACGATGAAGCTGTTTCGTTGTCTTAAGACAAACTAAAAATCGTCGCGATGTAACTTCATTGCCATAGTATTTAGGATCAACTAATAGCCGTCACAAACGTACAAGCAAAGAGAAAAAACATATGAGGACGAGACAAGATGGCAAGGACGCAGAGCTAGCGCACGCCGGACAAATTTGGCGCGCGTAATCCACGCGGCTCTAACGCGAAGGCGACGAGTAGCATGGTGGCGGCCCACAGCCCACTGGACTGAACTGATCTCGGTGTGCATGCTTCGTACGTGTCCAGTTGCCATGGGATGGCGCGCCTCGAGAATCGAGGCAACATTCTGCTTTTGCTTTGGCTTCCAGGTAAAAGAAAAAGAAAGTTATAATTCTACGTGCTCGACCGTCCTAGAGAAAGTGTCGTTCTCTGTCAAGAAGTTAAATGAATATTATCAACATCGATTAAAAACTTATCATTAGATAAATCAGAAAATATATTTTCATACCGGCAGAGTCATAAATATTCCCGCGTAGCTTCGCGATAGATGCTTCAACTGCCTCTCCCATTCACACTAAGTAGCGAATTGCCGGTTGCCACGGTGTTGCCTGCGCTGCCGTGGATTCAGCCACCTCGCCAGGTACTGCAATCGGTCCAAGTCGGCACCGATAGGGTGGCCTACCTCGCCGCTCAGCTCGTGCCGACAACCCATTGGCCACCCAGCACGCACCCCTCGGTAGTCCACCGACCTCGGAGGGGACCGTGCAGGGTGCCGCGGGGTGCGCCGCCGGCATCCGTCCAAGCCGAAGACGACGTCGGCGACGCCAGGGTGAGAAGGCACCGGGCATCAACATGGGCGCGCTTGCTGGCAATGCCGACGATGCCACTGTCTAGACCGCCGCATGCTGTTTCCTCTAGCCAGGTCAGCTGGCGGAGGCGCTGTGTGAGGGCGCAGGGCCTCCCGCTTGGGTCGCCTTGGTTGACCCGATGCAGGACGAGCTTGTCGCCTCGCTCGTCGCGAGCCGGCAAGCGGTCACACCAGCGTTTGGGTGCCTGCAGGCTACGGCAACCACCTTTCAGGAGGTTCAAGCTTCGTTGGTGGAGACTCGTCGTACGGCGACGACTCCGATGGTGAGGTCTGGCCACCTGGGTTTGAGTCGGGTACTTCTACACCGGCGCAGGACGGCCATTCGGACGGCCAAGCCACACCCGACCCTTCTACGCCAACGAAGGACGGCCAAGCGGACAACGACGTGATGCCCACGCCGAGCGAGGCCGCTCGGCGCCTCGCACAGTTTACCGAGGATGTGCAGCTCAAGCGAAGGTCACCCTTAATCGTCACTCCACCAAGGCAGAAGGCGGCAACCAAAAGACCCCTGTCATCCAGGAGTAGACGGATTGCCGTTCAACTGCTGGCGCACATACCGACCTCCAAGCGTGGCGAGGTACTCCTCATGCAAAGGATGGGCACCCTGTCAGAGGCAATGTTTTCCTAAACAGTAAACGGTCTTTACATGGTCGTCCTTCGTTTAGCGTTTATGCTATTTACACGGTGTTTAAACGAAGTTAAACGGTCTAAACGGTTTTGTACTTAAAAAAATACATATAATTATATATGTGCACGTAAAAAATCAAGTATTCTAGCATTTATACATATTTATCCGAGTAAAAATCAATTATTTTGGCATGTATATATATTTATGCACGTGAAAAGAACCAAATATAGATATTTATGCATGTAACATATCAAGTGTACACATTTATAAATATAATAAACTTAAGTATACAAATTTATCCATACAAAACTGAACTAGATTTACCTTGTGTTCGCCTAAACGACCGTTTAAACAGCTGTTTAGCCCGTTTAATGCTGTTTATCTCCATTCTGTTTAGGCCGTTTAGGCCGTTTTTTCTTATTTTTTTGGCCGTTTAAACGGTCAACCATTTAATTTCCGTTTACCCCGTAAACAAAACAGTTTACCACCGTTTACCGTTTACTGGCCGTTTAAACGGCTGTTTAATCTGTTTAGGCGAACACTGGTCAGAGGTGATACCAACTTCATCCGCGTCCAAGCGAGCATACGACGCCATCTTCATAGGGAACTTGACGTCGAGCCAAGTTGCAGCTCTGGACAAGTTGTTTCCAGCGACCAACAATAGGGCTGGTAGAAGAGCCGCTCGTACACCGGCGTGCTCTTCTCGCATGACGGAGTAGGAGCGCGTAGACTACAACTCGGTTGTGTACCATTTATGTAATATCGAAATTTGAATTTATACACTAGGATGGTCAAGTAGACCTCCTAGGGCGCTCGTCAGAGTGCGTCGTTTGTATGGTTAAACTCTTCTTCTTAATTAGAATGATACACAAATTTTTTGCGTATTCGAGAAAAAAATCCAGTCATAAATATTAATAATATTTTTTATAAACTTAGTCAATCTTGAACAAATTTGATTCAATGTAAACCCGAAATTGTATATTTTTTGGACAATGTTAGTAATACATTCTACATCAAGTTATATAAGTTTGGTTAAATTTGAAATTGATTGACGTATTAGAAAACGACAATTGCACATGTCAGTAAACTAGTAGTTATCAAAGACAATTATATCCAATTAAACTGATGGCCAGATGTTTGAGAATTTCTAGAATTCTTTTTCATAACTCGTCTTATGAAAATTAACACGAAGGCTCCAAAGTAATAGTAGTATAATATTACTGCGTATAATAAGCACGCTGAACACCTGATCGAGGGTTCCCGAGCGCCTTTTTTTCTTTTGCCACCGTTTGGGCTTGAGAGGTAGGGCGCCAGTTTTACGCGGTGGAGCTGCAGTGCAGAAAAGAAAAGGGAGGCCGGCCGGGCGACGAGCCGACGACTTGGAATTGGAAGCCGTCCTCCGCAAAACGTGTATGGATGCGAGCACGGCAATGGTGTGGACTTTATAACCAAGGTCCAAGGGTCTCGGTTGGCCATCACAAAGATGTATAATAAATAAGGTTCGTCGTCAGTTAGTCATGTCGTATAAGGTTCTAGTATCCCACTGTGCTTGATGAAAACTAGCAAAATTAAATATTAAGGGCTTGTTTGCTTTAAGCCCTGTCAAGCAGCAATCTCCATCCCTGCAGGCTCACAACATCCAATGCCTGGAAATGTATGGAGAGCCGCCACTACCGAAAACAGTGACTTTGCCGTGTGTTACAGGCACTCGGCAAAGACAAAAAAACACTCGGCAAAGGCTTTGCCGAGTGTAACACTCGGTAAACAGCACACGGCATCTACAGTGTCGGCGAACAACTATTTGCCGAGTGTTTTTTATCGCGCACTCGGCAAATGGTTTGCCGAGTGTCAAATTTGACACTCGGCAAAAAAAAAGTAGTTTGCCGAGTGTTTTTCCAAAATACACTTGGCAAAAGATTATTGTTTGTCGAGTGTTTTTGGGAATTACACTCGGCAAACCTATTTTCTAAAGAAAAATAATAATTTTTTTCTTAGCATACCATTACTGTTTACCGAGTGTTTTTGGGAATTACACTCGACAAACCTATTTTTCAAAGAAAAAAATATTTTTTTTTCTCAGCATATTTCATTCACCTTGAAACTGAGGAAGGCCGTCACTAAAAAGAATGCACTCCATGTTATATTCATGCAGTTTAAGGGCCTGTTCGGCAGGAGTGAAAAATAAGCCAAAATACTGTTCCGGCTGATTGTTGTGAGAGGAAAATACCGTTCTATCTGGAAATACTGTTCACATGAACAGTGTCTGTGAGTGGGCTGGCCAGCCAGCCACCAGCCAGCCGAACAAGGCCTAACATAATATTTTGTTCATCCAATGAAATGATCCATAGTTTTGCCAAGAAAGGTCACTGCAGTGACTACACATAGCAACAGTCTGAAATCTGAGCCAAAAATAGCAGCCAAAGAAAAGAACAAATGAATCTCAGCAAATAACAAAGCCTCATTTATAGAGAAAATGTAATTCATCATAGCATAATTCCCAAAGCCTAAGAAAAATAAGAAAGTAAATAAGAATCATAATATAATTCCCATGCCTTAGTTGAAAAGGAATCAAATAATCATCGCAGCATAGCTTTTCCAAAACATCATTGGCAGTAACAAGTATGCTCAAATTAACTGACGTGATATCATTGACAAGTATGCAATGTTGACTTCTAGTGAGAGAGGAATCGAGGGGATCTATTCATTTTCTTTTACCACAACAGGAGCACTTGGAAGCCAGACATTGAGCAGATCATGGGGAAAAACACGAGGGGAAGCGGATCTGTGGTCCTGCACACCCAAAGAACAGATTTTAACCTTGGAAATCTAGGGAATAAGTGAACAAGTAAGCATCAGTCGACATGGCAGAGGATAGGAGGAAACTGAAAGAGAAGAGAAATCACCTGGCTACGGGGGATGGAGTCGTCGGTCACGACCTTCTCTGTGGCCGGGGAGAGAGCGGTCACCGGGGACGAAGCTAGCCAGGAGGTTGTCGGTGAAGGCGTTCTTGGCGGCCGGGACGGAACGGAGAAGACGAGCGAGACACAGGGGAGACGGCGGCGTTCTTGATGTAGGATATCTGAGCGTTCTTGCCCCGCTGGCGGTGCACCCAACTAGAGCCACGCCGCCTGCCGCCCGCCACCAGCAGAGCCCAGATCCGCGCCGCCACGCCGCCGGGAAAGGAGGGGGAGCCTGATCCAGGGAGAGGGCGCCGGATCAGCGAGGGGGCTGCGGGAAAAGGAGGGGCCGCCGGGAAAAGGAGGGGCCGGCCGGGGAAAAGGAGGGGCCGCAGGGAAAAGGAGGGGGGCCGCACTGGGAAGAAGGTAGGGAGGGGGGGAACGGGGAAGAAGGGAGGGCGGGGAAGAAGGAGGGCCGGATCCATGGTGTGGAAGAAGGGAGGAGGAGGGGCTAGATCCCAAGGGGAAGAAGAAGGGGAGGGAGGGGGGGCGGCCGTCGCCGGGAAGAAGAAGGGGAGGAGGGAGGGGTCGACCACGACACGGAAGAAGAAGGGAAGGAGGGAGGGGGGCCAGCCCGTGGGAGGAGGGGAGGGAGGGAGGGGGCGGCACCGGCCGCCGGATCTCGCCGGTGGGGAGGCGGCGCCAGGAAGTGGGAGGGGAGGGGCCGCACCGGGGAAGAAGGTAGGGGAGGGAGGCGGCGCCGTCGGGAGGAGAGGGGGCGCTGGGGGAAGGGAGGAGAGAGAACGGGTGGGGACGGGAGGCGTAGGGTGCTGGGGACGCGGTTAAGTAAGGAAATTGTTTTTGTTTGCCGAGTGTTCTAGATGGGGCACTCGGCAAAGTTTTTTTTTATTTTTTTCTCCTTTTTTTGCCGAGTGTTCTAGATCTGAGCACTCGGCAATTTTTTTTCTTTTCTAGAAAAAAAATATTTTATTTTTTTGCTGAGTGTTTGTTTTTTGACACTCGGCAAACCACCTCTTTGCCGAGTGTTTTTTTTTCACACTCGGCAAAACACCCTATTTGCCGAGTGTTTTTTTTTTGCCAAGTGTTTTTATTGCGGCACTCGGCAAAGAACTTGTTCGCCGAGTGCCCGAGGGAATACACTCGGCAAACATAAAAACACTCGACAAATTTGAGGATTCCGGTAGTGCAGGCAAATCTGCCTTAGCTTGATTCAAAGCAAACGGGCCCCAAATATTTCACGTGACAAGTTTATTACACCGAAAACAGATAACAAAATCTTTCAGGCAGTTTCAGGGGTGCATTGCATAGCATATAAAGGCATAAATAAGTGATGAGGAGGAACAGTAGAGACGACTAATGAAACAAGCTTATCACTTGTCGATCACAGAACCACTGCCTCGAGAAGTCAAGAAAGGATAATAAGCCATGAATAGTTTGCAAAAATATAGCAGAAAGAAGTGGCGACGACGACCATGACCCCAAGAACAAACTGTATGTCACACCCGATTTTAAGGATAAAATGGGATGAAAAATCCTATGTGCGTCCAGAGATCCGTCATACACATAAGCCGATAAATTATAAATAGTATCATCACAAGTGTTTATTACATCACGAATATTAAGACAGAGTCTTCACGTAAATATAGCGGAAGTATGAAGAAAAAATCTCTCGCAGAAGCTCCATATCACAGGGACGTCGACTGGTTGACCACAAGTCTAGAAGTCCTCAGAAAAATCGTCCATACCATATCCATCTGTTACCCATCCGGGATTTTTATCCAAATAATGAAAATAAACAAGCGTAAGTACATGTCGTACTCAACAAGTGTAACATGGGGTTCATGAGGCTCAAAAGGCTTGACACATGTTTAACAGCATTCAGCTTTTAATCATCACAATTTTAACATAACAGTAGCAACAAGTTATTTTAAATCCCAAAGCAAAACACATGATCAATGTAAACATGAATAATGAATAGCATAACCTGATATACCAGTTTTACACTCTACAGAGGTTGTACACTTTCACTATGAGTCGTGATACCCATATGTACGGGTTAATTACTCCCAAAACACTTCCAAGGTGAACAGACAGGGGTCACTATGAAGCCTTTCAAAGGCTCGTCTAACAAGTTAGGGTCATTAGATTCACTTGGCAAACAGATGTAGAGCCCCCCTTCCCGATGGCACATTGACGCGCAGCCTATACACATGGGGACAGAAGCCGCACTATACCCGATTCGGCAAGCCATCCTTACGCCTATAAAGGCAACCACTAACAAGCTAGAAAAGCTCCTCATACTGAGCTAAAGCTAGAGCCATGTAGCCCTCACAGCTGTACTGTAAGTCCCGGAAGATCACTTACAGATAAGTCCTTAGGGAGAGGAATCTGAAGCATTTAAAAAGTAGCTAAACACTCCAGCCCCCTATTTCCAAGTTGCTAAAAAGTCATGTTTTAATGCTTATTGCATATACCATTAGTCAAGTTACAAGATCATGATTCAGTTGAGCACTAGCAAAGCTACCCAATGCATATCCCATAGAAAATAAGGTATAAGTTCAAGTCTAGGGAATCCCTATCAAGGTGACATATGCAACATGAATTAAATGTATTAAAGTTGATAGGAAACAAGGATAATCCCATTCCATACTTGCCTTGAACAAAGTACTCTTACTATTCCTGCTCATCAAAGTAGTACTCTTGGTCACCCACGAATTGCTCACCGTCTATACTCGATAATCACAGCAACATACAAGCATCCAGAAGCAATCATCCATAGCAAACAAAAACTATAGATTAGAACAATACACCAATTAACATAAAATTAAGATGAAAAGTTTGTAAACCGAATCTACGTCTCACTACGAACACACAGACACAAAGATCTCAGAAATCAGAGCTAAAACGAAGAAGTTATGAATTAAACAAGATTTCCTTTAGTAAAATAATAGATTGAATCTAACCTCGAATTTTAAAAGTTGAAAACCTACTTAACAGAGATTTTATGGAATTACGAACCTAACGCAAGTTGAACGGATCAAATCGGAGTTAAAACGGAGATTTTATGGCTAAAACAAGATTAGTGGCAAAACTGTAAATAAGTGAAAACGTATTTTAGATCTAACCGAAACAAAGTACGCAATCAAAAGAGGAAAACGAAATCTGGAAAGACGCTATGGACTACGGGTTACAAACTAAATACTTATAAGGGCTCTTTTGCAAAACTACAAGGCGAAGGGGTATCCTTCGATATGGGCCATTGGATTAGATGCAGGCGGCTGAGATTAGACCAGAGGGGAGAGAGAGAAGATGGCCTGGCCGGAATAGGGCCGGCGGCGAGGTGTCTGCGGCGGCGCCATCGATGAGCTCACCGGAGTTCACAAATTCGGCGATTTAGGTCACGGTTAGACTCAAAGGAAATATGGGGAGCGAGAGGAGATGATTGCGAACTCATCAAAAAGCTTTTCGCGGATGGAGAAGGCGTGACGACGACGACCGACTTAGGATGGTTGACGGCGGCGCTTAGGGCTACAGCTGCGGCTCGGCGAAGGTGCTCTAGGGCGCGGCGGCTTCAACTAGGGTTCGGGGAAGGAGGCACGGCACCTCGGGCGGCCATTTAAGAGTCAAGGCGGCTTGCGGCACAAGGCACGGCAAGAGGCGTAGCAGGCGCGGAGTCGGACGGCGGCGACGGAGTCCGTCCTGGATACGGCGCGAGGTTCCACATTACTCCTCATGAGACGCACTAGGAAAAATATATATTCCAAAAATTCTTACAATAATTAGAAACTTCTGGCTTGAATTCGGCAGACTAATCATCATCATCCGAAAAAACATGCCTCTACCATTGTAAACATACATAAAGCAACTCCTCAATTTATATGTAAATTAGCCATGCCTATCATTTGGCAGACTAATCATCATCTTCAGAAAAAAAAACATGCATCTCTACCATTGCGAACATACATAAAGTAGCCCCAAAATTTACATCTAAATAACCCACGTCTATGATTATAAAAGATACTTCAAAACAAACCCTTAAATTAGAATCTAAAATACCTACCCCAAACACTATGAAAGATAATTTAACAACGTCTAAATTTGAACCTAAACTACCTATCGCTGGCATTATTAAAAAATAATGCATATGAGTGAGGACATGATCAAATCATTCACGGTCCGATAAGAATATGAGTGGCAGGTGCTGAGCCTTGATGCTCATATTGTTTCTTTTTTTATTCCTAGTGGAGTCTAAGTGTCTCATCATCAGCTACTCCATATCTTTGAATTGGTTCTATACATGCATATTACATCCTCATCAACACTCTAAGCATGGCACTACTACAGAAAAAATATGTGGGGCGTTTTAAAGATGGCGTCGGAGTCAGGCGGACATTTGAACCACCTCGGTTAATAACTGGAATTAACCGAGGCGGTCACATTCAATCGCCTCGCAAAATTGATTTACGGAGGCGGAGTTTGGTTCTAAGGACGAAGGAGGATGGGATGGAGCGATCCTCCTTTGGTAGGAGCTTGGTTTAGAGTGATTCTAGTGCATTTGCATTGGGTTCTTACATCTAGTGGCACTAGTGATCGATTGAGATGTGGTTTTATTGTTACTCTTGGTGGTTGCCGCCACCTAGACGGCTTGGAGCAGCTTGGGGTCATTGAGGAAGATTGGTGTTTGTTCTTCGCCTCCGACCGATTGATAGGCTGAGAGGTTTTGGTCCCACCTTGCGAAGTGCAGAGGGATACTCTACTGGAATGCGTGTGGCTAGTTGGAGTGGACCATTTGATTGATTCTTGATGCACCCAATGTGTGGGTCTAGCTTGTTATGCTAGTTAGCACTTGAATCATTACTTGGGGAATCGCCACAACGTGGACTAAGTTGCCGGCAAGCAACCGAACCACGGGGATAAATCTTGTGTTATCTGTTGCCCTCATTGGTTTGCCTTCTACACACTTGTTCTTTACATTGGATTTACTTGCTTGTGTGTAGTTGTTTGCCTTGCTAGCTAGAGTAGCCTTAGTGGTAGTTGTAGTTGTACTCCCTCCGTCCCCGAATAAATCAATTCCTAGAATCCGTGCAAGTCAAACTTTTTTAAGTTTGACTAACTTTATAGAAAAGAGTAACGACATATATGACATAAAATGAGCACCTTATGAAAATATATTCTATAATAAATCTAATGATACTAATTTGATACCATAAATCTTAACGTTTTTTCTAGAAATTCGGTCGAATTTAAAAAGTTTGACTTAAGACAAGTCTATGAATCTATTTATTTAGGGACAAATGGAGTAACCAGTACGTTGTCGTTACCTTGTTTAGTAGCTATCTAGTGTAGCTCTTGTTAGTGTACCTTGTTTGCTTGTGTGACAAGAGAGTAGAAACCAGGCTACTAGTATTGTGTAGGGGCTTGTATTGGGTGAAATAGAGCTAGATCAAGTAGTTGCTGTTAGGGCTTATTATTGTAATAATCAACCTTTGCTCTAGTGTTTATGGTTTGAAGATAATTTTTATAGGCTATTGACCTCCCTAGCCATCTAGGTCCTTTCAATGGCGCACCATGGATGCTCAACGCCACGGCAGGCACCATGGACCAACTCTGAGGAACAACTCCGCCGGCCTCGTCTAGGACTTTAGAAGCAAAAGAGTGCACAAGTGGCCTCATGGGCTCCATGATGTCGTGCGGTGTCCATGGAATCAAGCAGGAAGGGCAGCGTGGCGGCGGCGGGTTGTGGCCGGTGCTCCACGGGGGCGACACCAGCCGGCCGAGGCGAGCCTACACGGACGTGGCGCGGCACTGGCTGCCTACATGCAAGCCTACGCAGACGAGGACGGACTTGCGAAGCAGGTGCAGTCACTACACCACAACCTTAAAACAACGACTGCTTTGGAGTTTCTAAAAGGCATGTACATTGACGAACAGTCAGTTGCTAAATCGTTATAGCGATGGAACCTTGTTGTTGCTACAAAAATGATAGTCCGTTGCTAAATCGTTATAGCGATGGAACCCTGATGTTGCTACAATAGGCATCACTATAAGTAAATAGTTGTAACACCACGCATCCAATCCAAAACTACTTATATGGCCCAGATCCACACTTGGAATGGACCAGCATACGCATAGCACCTCGCTTAACTCGGAGGTGCTACGTTTGGAACGAGAAGGATTATAAGCTGGCCCTCGCCCTCCTAAACTTCCAAGGAGGTACTAAGCCCACCAACTACAGCTCCACATATGCCACATGGACCACATGGGCCAATTTCACAAGAACTACAGGCTTCTAACGGGCTGGGGTGTTACAATAGCGATGGATCTATCATTTAGCGAGATAGTTCGACGGCCCTACTTTTATTGAGACTACCAGCATGTTAGAACTTGTAACAACTGACAGTTCAACACAATAAAGAACTTTTAGCGACTAAGAATCCGTCGAGCTCAAATAAATAGATAAAAAAGTTAAACCCGATATATTTAAAACTGTGTAAATTGGATGAAACAATCCAATACAATATTGAAATTATATATTGTCTAGATTTTGAATGACATACACAAACGGGCACAATAAGCATAATCTCATTCTTTTATATGAAACGAGTACATATGTAATCATGTCACTAGCTTGTTGACATCAAGTCAACATACAAGCATATAGCTTATTACAAAAACTAGCAATTGTTCATCAGGTTGTACAACCATCAAACATTGTTTCCCTATTAAGCAAAAAGCCATCAACCAAAAGAGAGGCAGACCGGCAAGCCGGCTTAGGGAGGCGGGCGTCGAGCAGCCGTGCGCGAGCCTACATGAACCGGCAAGCTGGCGCCACTACACCACAGCCCATCTTTAGAGTCGCATGGGAGTTGTTAAAAATGCCAATTTAACGTTGGAAGGTTGGAAGTTAAAGATTAGAAACATTCGGTTGGTCATTATATCTCATTTTTGCAACAGACTATTGGTTGTTATTGTTATTTCACTTTACCATTCAACAGTCAGTCATTAAATCTTGATATTATTGTCCAACTATTTGTCAGTGCATAATTTGGGCCTGCGCGCTCTCCGCTGGCCCAATTGGTGCCAAAATTTTATATGGCCCACAAGTCGGACGAAACCCTAGCTCCAATTTCTCTCTAGCCCGCTGCTAGAGGAAAAGCAAAAGCAAAGGGCACCATCATTTTATATCATATATAAATTGAGTTGTGTTCTTGATCTCCAATATTTGTTAGGAATTTAGGTATTTTCAAGTTAAATTTCATCCAGAAATACCATAGCAAATTTATCACAACATGTATGTGCACGTGTGTAAAAATACTACTCGCAGATGTAGCAAATATGAACATGAACAACATACTGATCATAGCGAAAAAAACTGATATTTAATTTAACAACATCAAGGATTGGATTATACCCTGCGAAGGGACCCATGCTCAAGGCACCGGTGGCTCTATTCGCACTAGTCGCCATAGTGCGTTGCTTGAAGTCGCGGACCACAGTTGATGCAGGATGGTGTTCGCAGTGCCGTCCCTCGAACGTCCACCAGGAAGAAGATGACGATCCCGAAGACGAAGAAGAAGAAGACGATGTTGGCGGCCACTAGGAAGAAGACAAAGACGATTTGAAGAAGCGAGAAGTTGTGGAGACGCTCCGCAAAAACCTAATCGCCCGCACACCCGAGCAGGTGTCGCTTGACGGACGGCGGTTCTGGAGGCCTGCTCTCCCAACTCTTCGTGCGCGTAGAGAATTGGGATGGGAAAGCTCTAAGGCAACTCGACAGAGACTGATGAGGTACGTGTACGGGAGAGACTAGAGCTCGTCTGAATGTTAAAGCGTGTCTTGCTTTTATCACGTAGCCAGGAAGCCAAGCGGGGGCACAAGAGATCAAGAGTCCAGAGTGGAAGAGACGCTTACAAAAGAAAGTTCCGTCATGATGAGCGAAAACTCCCGTAACTCTCGCCATTAGGAGTGGAAACTCCCGTAACTCTTGCCATTAGGATCAGAAACTCCTATAACTCTCTCATTTAGGAATAGAAACTCTTGTAACTCCTGCTCACACTTAGGAATAGAAACTCCTACCCATAATTGGCTTAAGTGGTAAAAGCAATTCATGCACCGTAGCATATAATATGAGCCTAGGATTTATTTGATTTAATTAAATAAAATATGGGCCAAGCCCATATTAAATCTAACAATCCCCACCAAATTTTAGGGCACATATAAAATGCTCTCAAATCTCTGTTGTTTGATATACCAGTGTTTCGATGGAGACTGTTAAGTTGAACATCCACCTAGAATAAAGGTTTCACTTCTTCACATCTGAACAATGGACTATACCTTGAATTGATAGTTTTGTGCGAAATAAGTTTCACTTAAGTTTTTTACTGATACTAGGTTGCAAAAAGCATTCCCTCTATTTGGAGCATATAAGTCATACTCCTTAGCCTTTCATGAGTATCTAGAGACGACCCAAATCTCATAAATTGTGAGCAGCAGTTGGACTCATATAGGTGCGTTCCTCAAAAGATGTTCTATAGCACAACATCTTTGCTTCAGCAAGCCACTTGGAACACATTAAGGTAAAAACCAACCTGCTTTACATCATAGGAAAGACGTGCATCTAACATGGGCCAAGTTAAGGGTCTTTCCTCACAGTCTACCCCTGGCTTGTTTCATCGTCCTACTTCACAGGATCTCTGATCACATAGAACATGTTACCACCATAGTAGACTTCATGTGGGTCTCAGGCCCATCTCACTCGATGCACGATCTATCACATTACGTGATAATCCCTTAGTGAATTGATCTACCAAATTTTTAGACGTATGGACATAGTCCAACGCTATCACTCCAGAGTTTCTCAATTTTCTGACAGATTTTAGCCGCCTCTTAACACACCTTGTGGACTTCATATTATCTTTAGAACTGTTTACCTTGATTATCATAGTCTGGTCATCACAGTTCATAGAAATAGCCGGTATAGGTTTTTGTACTACCGGTAAATCCATAAGGAGTTCACGAAGCCATTTAGCCTCAACGCTGGCAGTGTCTAATGTTGTGAGTTCTGCTTCCATGGTTGACCTCGTTAAGATGGTCTGCTTGCAAGACTTTCATGAAATTGTGCCACCTCCAAGCAGAAACACATATCCACTCGTGGCATGAACCTCATCAGCATCAGATATCCAATTCGCATAACAATAACCCTCTAGTACCTTTGGGTACCCGATATAGTGAATGCCATAGCTCACAGTACCTTTCAGGTAGCGCATTACTCTCTCAAGAGCACGCCAATGATTATCTCCCGGATTAGTCACAAAACCGGCTTAGTTTGCTCATAGCAAACGAGATACCAGGCCTCGTAGCGCTAGCTAGATACATAAGCGAACCAATAATTTGGTAGTATCTCAATTGTTCCCTTGCTATTCTCCGATTTTTCCTCAATAGCACACTAGGGTCATAAGGCGTAGGAGCAAGTTGACAGTCACTAAACCCAAAGCGACTTAAAACCTTTTCCACATAGTGGGATTGTAGAAGTGTAACCCCACCATTGCCTTCTCTTAACAACTTGATATTAAGAATAACATTAGCCTCTCCCAAATCTTTCATCTCAATATTAGACAAAAATTCTTTAACCCCCTTGATCACATCAAGGCTGGTTCCAAAGATTAGTATGCCATCAACGTACAAACACATGATCACACCTTCACCCCCACCATACCGATAGTACACACCTTTGTTAGCTTCATTCACAATAAAGCTGGCAGATGTCAAAGTTCTGTCGAACTTCTCATGCCGTTGCTTAGGAGCTTGTTTAAGGCCATATAAGGACTTCAATAATTTACACACCATGCCTTCTTGACCATTTGCTACAAATCCATCTGGCTGATCCATATAGATCTTCTCCTCTAACTCTCCATTTAGGAAAGTTGTCTTAACATCCATCTGATGAACGAGAAGACCATGTGAGGCTGCTAGGGAAAGTAACACTCGAATTGTAGTCAATCGAGCAATAGGTGAATAAGTATCAAAGAAATCTTCTCCTTCTATCTAGGTATAACCCTTGATCACAAGCCTTGCCTTGTACCTCTCAATTGTACCATCAGGTCTAAACTTTTTCTTAAACACCCATTTGCATCCTATAGGTTTACATCCATAAGGACGTTCAACAACTTCCCAAGTTTTATTAGACATAATTGAATCCATCTCACTCGGTACTGCTTCCTTCCAAAGGTCAGCATCAGAAGAGGAATATGCCTCTTCAATGGTTCTTGGTGTGTCATCCATAAGGTACACAATATAATCATCACCAAAAGACTTTGCAGTCCTTTTTCTCTTACTCTTTCGAGTGACTACAATGTCATCCTCCTCAGGATTTTGCACAAGGGGTTCCTCAAAGTGTTCTATCGGAATAAATTGCTCATGGGGTATTATAGATTCATGATTAGATGTGCTAGGTGCATTTTTTATAGGAAATTCATATTAAAAAATGTAGCATCTCTGGACTCCATTATAGTACCAACAAGCATGACGGGTATTCTAGAATTTATTATTAAGAACCTATATCCAACGCTGTGAATAGCATAACCAAGGAATGCACAATCAACAGTTTTAGACCCAAGTTTGCGCTTCTTGTTAATTGGCACATTCACCTTGGCCAAACAACCACAAGTGCACAAATAAGAGAGATTTAATCTTTTCTTCTCCCATTCCTCGAATTGTGTGATTTCTTTATTCTTTGTACATGATAAGCTATCAAAATAGCCTCACCACATCATTCCTTAGATAGTCCCGCTATCTCTAACATGGCATTAACCAACTCAGTTAGAGTACGGTTCTTTCTTTCGGCAATCCCATTGGATTGTAGTGAGTATGGCGGTGTCCTCCCATGAATGATTCCATGTTCTACGCTGAATTCAAAAAATTCACTTGAAAAGTATTCTCCACCATGATCAGACCTTAACCATTTAATTTTCCTCTCAAGTTAACTTTCTACTTCAGCTTTCTAGGTCTTAAAATAATGTAACGCTTCATCTTTTGATTTCAGCAAGTACACGTAGCAAAATCTAGTACAATCATCTATAAATGTCATGAAGTATCTTTTGCCATCATTAGTCAATTCGCCATTCATCTCGCATGGATCGGAATGAACTAGTTCTAATGGCGCCAAGTTCCTCGCCTCTGCAGCCTTACGAGGCTTGCGAGGTTGCTTAGATTGCATACACACACACATGGCACTTAGAACCTTTGACTAAATTAACTTTCGGGATTAAATTCAGATTTGTTAGCCATGATAGACAACCAAAATTAACATGACAAAGTCGTGAATGCCAAATATTTGACTTATCAGAGATAATAACACTGTTCACAACCTTATTACACACATCATCATACAAAGATAAGTGGAACAAGCCTCTGTAATTATAACCTTTACCAACAAATGTTCTATACTTCGACAATACACATTTATTAGCCTCGGAGACAATTTTATAACCATCTCAACATAGTTAAGAGCCGCTAACTAGATTCTTTTTTATGGAGGGGACATGCTGCATGTTCTTCAACAGCACCGTCTTTCTAGAAGTGAACTTCAGAATGACCGTACCAACACCAAGAACATGCGCATTGGACCCGTTCCCTATCAGCAAGGCTCTAGTCCCGCCGGCCGGATAAAAAGAAAACAAAGAAGCAACAGCACACACATTATGTTAGCCCCAGTATCTATCCACCACTCAGGAGAATGACAGACTGAAAGAACAATAGGTAAAGATTTTTCATACCCAAATGTTCCTCCTTCAGCCTCGCTAACAACCATGTTGCAGCTTTATCTTCTTGCTTGAATTTGCTGTCTAGGCACGCACTTAACCTAGTGCTCATCGCTCCCGCAAACAAAGCAACCACCTTTTTTTTGTTCTTTTTCTTCTTAAAAGTGGTTGTTTGATTTGGCTTCGAGTTGTTCTCTTGCTTGTTCTTATTTTTCTTGTTACGAGATGCATTGTTGTTTTTCCTCTGCACCATATTAGCTGTAGAAGACTCAACTCTTTTTTCACTTGTCTTTTGCTCTCGCCCTCTCCTCAACATCAAGAGACCCAATAAGCTCAACGCTAAACTCTTGTCTATTGTGTTTCAGAGAAGTAGCAAAATCCTTCCAAGAAGGTGGCAGCTTAGCGATTATACCGCTCGCCACAAACTTGTCAGGCTACACACAAGGAAACTGTTCGAGTTTCTTAGCCAGCGCCTGTATCTCATAAGCCAGTTCCACTACTGAACGGTTATCAACCATTTTTTTAGTCATATAGCTGCTCCATGATGTACAGCTCACTACCAGCATCGGAAACACCGAACTGAGCATAAGTTCATCCCATAACTCTTTGCCTGTCGCGCATATGATGTAATTGTCCTCGTATTTGCTATGAAGTGCACTAATCACAGTGCCTCGAAACATGTTATCGGCCGCCGCGAACTTTTGCTCATCCTCAGTAGCAAGTTGTTCGGGCTTTCCCTGTGCGATGTGATAGCAGTTCATAGCAGTCCACCACAGGACCATCTTAGCACGCCATCTCTTGTAATTTGTGCCATCAAAATCATTCAGCTTAGTGCAGCAGCAAAACCACTAAGAGAAAATTGCCAAATATCAGCTTTTTGGATTGTTAGGAATTTAGGCATTTTCAAGTTAAATTTAATCCAGAAATACCATAGCAAATTTATCACAACATGTAAGTGCACGTGTGTAAAAATACTACTCACAGATGTAGCAAATATGAACACGAACAACATACTGATCATAGCGAAAAAACTGATACTGAATTTAACAACATCAAGGATTGGATTATACCCTGCGAAGGGACCCATGCTCAAGGCACCGGTGGCTCTATTCGCACTAGTCGCCATAGTGCATTGCTTGAAGTCGCAGACCACGGTTGATGCAGGAAGGTGTTCGCAGTGCCGTCCCTCGAACGTCCACCAGGAAGAAGATGACGATCCCGAAGACGAAGAAGAAGAAGACGATGTCGGCGGCCACTAGGAAGAAGACAAAGAGGATTTGAAGAAGCGAGCAGTCGTGGAGATGCTCCCCAAAAACCTAATCGCCCACACACCCGAGCAGGTGTCGCTTGACGGACGGCGGTTCTGGAGGCCTGCTTTCCCAACTCTTCGTGCGCGTAGAGAATTGGGACGGGAAAGCTCTAAGGCAACTCGGTAGAGACTGATGAGGTACGTGTACGAGAGAGACTAGAGCTCGTCTGAATGTTAAAGCGTGTCTTGCTTTTATCACGTAGCCAAGAAGCCGAGCGGGGGCACAAGAGATCAAGAGTCCGGAGTGGAAGAGACGCTCACGAAAGAAACTTCCGTCACCATGAGCGGAAACTCCCGTAACTCTCGCCATTAGGAGAAGAAACTCCCGTAACTCTTGCCATTAGGAGTAGAAACTCTTGTAATTCTCTCATTTAGGAATAGAAACTCTTGTAACTCCGGCTCACACTTAGGAATAGAAACTCCTGCCCATAATTGGCTTAAGTGGTAAAAGCAATTCATGCTTCGAAGCATATAATATGAGCCTAGGATTTATTTGATTTAATTAAATAAAATATGGGCCAATCCCATATTAAATCTAAGCCCATATTAAATCTAACAATATTAAGTTTTAGATTGCGTTTTTTTAAGAATGTGTACTTTTATTTACAGGTGGGAGGTAGTAGCCCGATGCATGCATGCAGCCAGCGTTTGGATCAAAATGCTCATGGAGATGTATTTTGGACATCCTAGCTAGCTATAGATGAAAACTTTTTAAGGACTTCCTAGAAATGTATCATTTTGTAAACAGTGCAAGCAAACGATATGGGTTGTGCAACCAAACATCTTTAGTCTAGCATATTGGTCAAACTTATTTCATCTTAACACGTTTGCCATTAACTCGATTTATGGAGGTAAGACAGCCTCCGGGCATTATATATTAAGGTCGAGAAAACCGAAAACCTCCAAATCTGAAATGACCACGACCGAGACGGGCCTTAGACGAAGAGCTACTAGAACCACATAACCAACTGAGTTGGTCCGTTCACAGCATTTATCATCATCACCTAAGGGTGAGGTTTACCACTTCTGCGAACCCCCAAGAAAATCAGGACATCAGGCAGCATCACGTGTTCCTTCCTGCAATCCACGTATTCGAGTGTTTTGGTGTTTGGCTAATGTTTTAGGATAACACATAATCAACGTGCGGGCGTCCACATTTCTTCCTCCCATCGCATCTCCTCCCTCCCACCACATCTTCTTCCACTCGACCTCTCCCGACCGCCGCCTACCCACTGCCACCCCGACGGTTGGTGGCGTCCACACCGCCCACCGAGCCGTCTACCGCCCACCCCCGCCGTTTCTATCCTGCCCTTCCTAACTCCGACGTCCCTCGCCCCTGCCGCCGACCCCGCCCACCGGTTATCCTTCACCATCCGGCAGGCGGCTCCGTCGCCACCTTGCCTCACCGCCTAACAATTCGCCTCCGCCGTCGGGCTGGCCGCCGCCCCTGGCCATCCGTCTAGGGCCGGGGACATTGGAGAACCCCAAAGCTCAAAGCCAAACTCTAATCCTAAGCACCTCCACCCTGCCGCTGCCGACCTCGACCGCCGCCCGCAGACGGCAGTGAGAACACCGCCGCGCCGTCCGCCCACACCCCGCCTGTCCTGCGCGACCACCGTCCTCCCCTAACGGCGCAGGTCTGCCATGGAAGATGATGGTCACCACTCACAACTCGACTCGATGTGTGTCTGTGCGTCGCTTCCTCTTTCCGACGCACATGCTCCGAATAAGGATTTAGAAATGTGGAGGTTGGAAAGAAAGACACGAAGACAACTATATAGGGGACACAACCTGTTAACCCGTCTATATATATTTGAGCTCCTCAATGGCAAAAAAACAAAAGATAACAAAAAGATAACTTCCCACTTAGGCTGTAGCAAAAGGAGGCCACGACGACGATGACTGTGAAATGACCAGCATTAGTAAACGATTGAAGCGCAGAGATTTATCTTATCCTGCGCCCTGCAGTCTCGACGCGTGAAGATGAGAGGAAGGGGGCCAAGACTAAAGACCAAAGACCTGGGTTTATACAGGTTTATTGTCACACGACGCGTTGATTTATCTTATAATCCTATATATACTACTTTGTCCGAAATGATACAATTTTTGGTTTTCATTTAGTAAAAAAATTAAACTTTACTAAGTTTATAAAAAATATTAGTAATACTAATATTTATGACTATAAGTATCAAAAAAATTTAGTGTTTCTTTTATATATTTAATCAAATTTGAAATTGTTTAACTTGAATTGCATTGTTTTATGACAGAGGAAGTACTAGCTAATTGTGAACTATGAACACCCGAATAACACAAAAACTTTTTCAATCCCTGGTCACAGAGGCAAGGAAAAATCCGAGAAGATGTCTGAGTGATACCGTGGAAAGGCAGAGTCTTTTGGCTGTATTTTCGTTCTGTCACCCTTGCAGCTTCTGTGCAAAAACATAGGACGATGATTATAATTTATCGAGTCTCTTTCTTCTGACCTTTTTCTATCTGTGTTCAGACGCTGTCAGCATGGTTCATTTTTCTCTGACACGGCTTCAACTTCTCTTTTGCAAACAGGAACTTCGTGCTGCATTTCCTATTACACTGCCGGCAACTCCTCGCGCATCTTCGTGACTGCCGTCTCTGACCAGCCTGAAAATTGTTTCTCCACAGCTCGGTATATATGCCTGTGTATGGTGGTTCAAATTCCGTGGAGGGTGGCCTCTTCCTCCCTCCTCCGCCATCTATCCTGGCTCTCTAGTCTCTATCTCTATTCTGGCTACCTTTTGGTGCTGGGAACTGGAGTTTGTCTTGCCCATTTTGTCATAATAAAATGCTAGGGATATATGCTTCTTTTCCTTTCTTAAGGTCCCCCAAACCATTGCCTATGTTCGGCCTACATGTCGTTTACCAATCTTTCATAAAACTAGCCTCTCACCTCCAACATATATAAGATGGCCATGGATCCCTAGACCGTGACATCCCTTAGATTCATTTGAGTCTCCTTCAACATAGCCTCATTAGACAGCATCCCTTGACATTGCTCAGCGTCCTACATCAAGACTCACCAAGCAGCGTCCACGGATACATGAACTCCCTCCGAGGACACCATACTCCCATGTATAGGGCTACTGTATTACCTCACTAGGAGGGAATGAACCTATATAAATTTGTGTTTTGTGTTGGCATCGAGCTCTCGGTCCAGTGCATAGCCCCATCATCATCATTGGGCATAAACAATCCCATAATAACCATTGTCAGTGACAAAGAACACCAACAAGGAGGCTATCCACACTATCCAAGTTCCAATGATGGTTATCCCATAGTCAAGTGTTGCAAAAGGCAGGCCGCCCGACCTTTCCTTGGTCACTCGGCTTTCTTATGACAACCAAGCACAAACCAGTTTTGCACACCACTCCAGGGAGCAACCAATATTAATGTATTAGAATTGTCCCATCATGCCCTATTCTTGTTCACTATGGTATTTCTTATAATTCACTATGGTGCAAATAACCATGCAAAATAAGTGACTATGTGAGACTACAAATAATCAAACAAGTTCTTCATCATGAAGAACAAAGATGCATCAACATCATTAGCGATTACCTCACAAGTTTCATCATATATACCATCAATGCACAAGCCACAATATGCTTCTCCAATACATTTGACTATAATCCATGGTTTTGGCATGTGTTCTTTTATGAATATCCATATACCCTAATTGTCCTATACCAATAGGTCATAATATATATGGTTCACTATCATAGTTGCATCCAGAGTTATGTTTATGAATATACTTTAAATGTTGACAAGACAAAATATTTAGTTGATTAAAGTCGGCATGCATTGTTATACTTGCTAGAATTTCATTTCTGCTACATTAATATGCTTTTATAGAATAAATGAACTAAACATGCTAGTGAATGTTAAGTTTATCATCACCATAAGTAACATGAGTATTATTTTTCTGACATGCAAGCTTTGCCAAAAGTAGGAGGCATATGCTACACTTAAATGATGTAGGACGCTGCTTTGAGTTCATTCTTGGGGCCACTTTGAGTTACGATAGTTACTATAGTAATTTACGAGACTACAGTAACTCCTTGCTAAGTGATTTACTATAATATTATGGTAAATATCATTGTGAGTTGTTATAACACGAGTATCGTAAATGCATATTCATGTTATCGTAAATTGGTACAAACATTATCGTAAATCAAGGTGGCCATAGAATAAGTTATTCTATGACCAGCTGCAGAATAGCCTTACCATATATATATATATATATATATATATATATATATATATATATGAGAGATGTAGAGAGGCGAATAGAAACAATTTATATTTATGAAGTTAGTTAGAGGAGGCCATACAAAAAAATTGGTACAAAAATAACGGCGAAAATTTTGCATCTTTATTATTAGGTATAGATATAAATATAGATACAGAAATATAGATTACGTCTCATAACAATCTAGTGTTTACGGGTGCACATGTCAGTAAACTAGTATTTATAGCCAATGAAATTGATGTCTAGATGTTTGAGAATAATTTCTAGAATTTGTTTCATAACTCGTCTCATGAAAATTAACACGAATACTCAAAAGTAACAGTACAATGTTACTGCATATAATAAGCACACTGAACGCCTGATCGAGAATTCCAGAGCATTTTTTGATAATAGCTGGTACATAAACACGTTACAAGCACTTTGGATTACACAAATTTTCCAGTTTGCTCTTGAGATGCTAGTACGCTAGTTTTACGCGGTGGACCTGCAGTGCAGAAAAGAAAAAGGAGGCCGGCCGGGCGACGACTTGGAATTGGAAGCCGTCCTCCGCAAAACGTGTATGGATGCGAGCACGGCAATGGGGTGGACTTTATAACCAAGGTCCAAGGGTCTCGATTGGCCATCACAAAGATGTATAATAAATAAGGTTCGTCGTCAGTTAGTCATGTCGTATAAGGTTCTAGTATTCCACTGTGCTTGATGAAAACTAGCAAAATTAAATATTAAGGGCTTGTTTGCTTTAAGCCCTGTCAAGCAGCAATCTCCATCCCTGCAGGCTTACAACATCCAATGCCTGGAAATGTATGGAGAGCCAGGCAAATCTGCCTTAGCTTGATTCAAAGCAAACGGACCCTAAATATTTCACGTGATAAGTTTGATACACCGAAAACAGATAACAAAATCTTTCAGGCAGTTTCAGGGGTGGATTGCATAGCATATAAAAGCAAAAATAAGTGATGAGGAGGAACAGTAGAGACGACTAATGAAACAAGCTTATCACTTGTCGATCACAGAACCACTGCCTCGAGGAGTCGAGAAAGGATAATAAGCCATGAATAGTTAGCAAAAATATAGCAGAAGGAAGTGGCGACGACGACGACCATGACCCCAAGAATGAACTGTATGTCACACCCGATTTTAAGGATAAAATATGATGCAAAATCTTATGTGCGCCCAAAGATCAGTCACACACATAAGCCGACAAATGATAAATAGTATCATCACAAATGTTTATTACACCACGAATATTAAAACAAAGTCTTCACATAAATATAGCAGAAGTATAAAAAAAAATCTCTCGCGAAAGATAACAAAAAGATAACTTCCCACTTAGGCTGTAGCAAAAGGAGGCCACGACGACGATGACTGTGAAATGACCAGCAGTAGTACACGATTGAAGCGCAGAGATTTATCTTATCCTGCGCCCTGCGGTCTCGACGCGTGAAGATGAGAGGAAGGGGCCCAAGACTAAAGACCAAAGACCTGGGTTTATAAAGGTTTATTGTCACACGACGCGTTGATTTATATTATAGTCATATATACTACTTTGTCCGAAATGATACAATTTTTGGTTTTCATTTAGTAAAAAAAATTAAACTTTACTAAGTTTATAAAAGATATTAGTAATATTTATGACTATAAGTATCAAAAAATTAGTGCTTCTTTTATATATTTAATCAAATTTAGAATTGTTTAACTTGAATTGCATTGTTTTATGACAGAGGAAGTACTAGCTAATTGTGAACTATGAACACCCGAATAACACAAAAAACTTTTAGAATCCCTGGTCATAGAGGCAAGGAAAAATCCGAGAAGATGTATGGGTGATATCGTGGAAAGGCAGAGTCTTTTCGCTGTATTTTCGTGCTGTCATCCTTCCAGCTTCTGTGCAAAAATATAGGACGATGATTATCATTTATCAAGTCTCTTTCTTTTGACCTTTTTCTGTCTGTGTTCAGACGCTGTAGGCAGGGTTAGTTTCTCTGACACGGCTTCAACTTCTCTTTTGCAAACAGGAACTTCGCGCTGCATTTCCTATTACACTGGCGGCAACTCCTCGCGCATCTTCGTGACTGCCGTCTCTGACCAGCCTCTGAAAATTGTTTCTCCACAGCTCGGTATATATGCCTGTGTATGGTTGTTCAAATTCCCTCTGCCATCTTGTCTCTCTATGCTGGGGTATGTTTTGGTGGTGGGAACTAGAGTTTGTCTTGCCGGTCTTTTTGTCATAGCAAAATGCTAGTGACGCTTCCTTTTTTAAGGCCCCCAAAACCATTGCTTTTGTTATGCGTTACATATAATATCAGTTCTATTTTTTAAAACTATCAGTTCTGTTCAAACTTAAAAGGCGTGTCACGATCCATTCCCAGGGATGCTTGTCTCTGTATCTGTGACGCTGGTTGCAGAAGTTGTAGCACGCAGAATTAGAATCCAGGTAGACGCTGGTTGTCAGATGATGAATCCTAGATAGTGTCATTCAGATTAGGGTATCAGAAATAGATAAAGAATTACATGAATGATGGCCAAAGTATGGTGCTGCTTTTGTAGATGAAGATCTCCCGTCGGATCTGCTACTGAGTACTGACACATTGGAGCATTTCATATTTCGTATATGCACTGCAAGTCAGAGAGTTTCAAGAGAGACTTGAGTGCCTCTCGTGTTAGTTTCTGCCAATTTTGGAGTTCCTTTTTCTACAGCTCAGATGATGTTCAGTTTCTACCGTGCATGCAGTATGTCTCTACGCTTGAATGAATGTCACTACTTTCAGTTCAATCCCCAGTTCTGAACTCTACATGAAATCATTTGAGAAACATTGAACTTGAAGCAGGAATATGCAATAAATCAATTCTTTTACTTTTTTTTTTTCATTTCTCTATAGACAGTTTGGAGATACTATAGCATTACAATTTTTTAAGGGTGATAAATGCTTTGCCGCAACATTAATACAACCTGGGGTGTTAAACCCCAACACCACCACGCATTACAACTTCCTCACTGACACGATTAATACAGCTAAGCACAAGAGCTCCTCCAAACTACTTAGTTCCATAACGCAGTACAATGTGGTACGGTTTATGGTACATGCCAATCTCACCAAATGAGTACATCACGCATATGAAGTTAACACTATACATATAGTACCACATATTAATACAGATTAAAAATTGAATACAATTCAGTCTCCATATACAAAGGACAAAATATCATCAATCTTTTGCTCAAGCATGAGCCTTGCCCTTTGCAGCCCTTATTTTCCTAGATGAAGACATTATAGCCATCCACTTCACAAGAGCAGCCAATTTTATCCACCTGGGGAAGGAGAGCAGCTTCACCATGAAGCAGCGAACATCAGCTGGCATGTCGCTCAAATTGGCAGTGGAAACGTGAGAGATCTTATTGATGAGCAGTTCTTCGTGTGGCTCATCTGGCTCCAACATCTTCATTATCTCGTGGAGGTCACTCTCGCTGAAGCTATGTTGCAATCAGAAACAAGGACAATCAGCTGGAACGGTTAGAGAGGGAGGAAATGGGCACTGAGAAGGTCCCCCCTGCTCTGTACAGCAAACTGGATAATCTGCAAAAGGGACACTATTTAGTGTACTGCTTTCCACTTTTTTCTTTAGTGAAAAAAAAGAATGATAGCATGCAATTAATTGAGTAGGGCTATTGGTCCTATTTCATTTGCTGCACTAGCTGGTTCGAGTGTCACTGAACCTGTAATACAATTTAGGTCTGAAGTTTCATGCTGGATTTCATCATCAGAATCCAGCTGCCCGGCAATGCCAAAAGATGCACCCTGTGAAAGTGTGTATCAGTCAGTGATTTCAGAGAGATGGATCCAATAGGAGCAACCAGAAATTTAGATCCTAAAAAGAGTGCATATTGATTGTATTAAATGTTTCAAATAATGCTTAAAAAAGGAAATCAGAATGATTGCAAAGCATTTGTTGGTTTCTAAATGCATTTAAAATATAAATAAAAGAACTATCAAACATTTGTTTATTCTGAATTGTGGCCATGTATATTTCAGTCCAGGTATAAGAAATTTTCTACGATTTAATGCAGTATAAAATAATAGGGATATTACTTACAGTTTCATTGTTTTCTTGTGCACAAGGTAACGCCCTTACTCTCCTGGACCCAATCCTCTGGAGTGGAAACTGCTGGGAGCATACACCTGAAGTATCTTGTTCATCAGTTTCATGAATAATTTGACCTGGAAGGACAATAGAGATCCCTACTTTACAATAAATCAATAAGCCATCTCCGCACAAATAAAAAATATAGAGTGTAATAGATCTTGACCAGTTGGCTTAGTTGGTGACATGATTGATCCCGGGAGAGTAGTGGAGTTAATTGCTCTTGGTTGTCTATTATACATTTCATAATCATGTTGATGATAGTCCATACATTCATATGCATCCTTACTCCACTTTTTCACTTGGTCCTGAAATGGTATAAACAAAGATATTAACACATTTCTTTCAAAGTTTCCAATATTGTTTTCTTCACATATAGATAAAGCAAAATTTCTTATCCCCAACTTCCCATTTCTTTTGGTAGTTGATATAGCTGTGAGCATCAGAAAAATACCTTCCAAATTGTATCAAGATCATCATAAACATGATACTGGTCAGCTATTGTTGCTCCTACAATCTGACCCACACAAGTGAAGTACAGCCTAATTTTCTTGTCTTCAATAAAGTGAGAGTAAAGGGCTGTGCCAGGATCACACTTCTTAGCATGATTAACCATCTTTTTCCAGAATGCATCTGAGGCACTGCTGAGAATCTAGAAGCAAGAAGGTGACAATGATCATCAAGAATTCAAGATCTGACCAAGAAAAAAGATACAAACATAATTTTACTCTTACATTGTGCAGTGTTTTCTCATCCATACAATACAGCCTCAGGAAGTGCTTCACCAAAGTAATGCCTCTCTGTTCCAATGACTTACGGAAGGGACCCGTTTTTTGCAATCTTGTCCAGGCGCCATATTTCATCATCCAGTGTTGGAATATCACATTTTTTGTATCCTACAGATATAAGAAATGTTTAAACTAATCAGTAAATGTTTTGACTTCCAATAGCACAAAACTGAAGGTAAAATAGTCCAAACTCAATTTCAGGATTACCTTCCCCTCGGCGGTCCTTCACTGTGAAAGGTTCAGTTATAGCTTCTTGAACTCTTTCACCATGATTATCAATAAGCATTACCCCAAGCCTAAACTTGCCACTCCTTGTGAACTTGGAGTTATCAACAAAAATAATGTTTTCGAGGTAGGCCTCACCATTTTTCAGTTTCAATTTCAGCTTCCCTGTAAGCACCGCCCCAATTTTGTCCCGTGGGATCATTATACGGTGTTCAAACTCCTCGGATGTCCAGCACTCACGATTGTCCGCATTGAAGTCACCATCCAGAACCAAAACCTTGACATTGGCCGACAGAAGCTGGGGAAAGTTGCTACCTTGCTGATTGCTTACAGCCAATTTTATCATGAGGTGACCCCCACCCGCTGCCCGGACCTCCCTCTTTGTAAAATTTTTGTCGCTCATGGAATTCACGAAGGTGAGTTTGTAGGTTGGAGGCAGGTTCTGTTCAATTCTCTCTCTGCGTAGACATTGCAAGTGAGATGCAGAAGCAGATCATGAATGTAACCATGCAGGCTGCAAAAACTTGGAACGCAAAACTTACTGTGGATTAGGAGAAAGGTTCCAGGGGCTTGTAAGTACTTGTGCCACCTCTTCCATAAACTATTAAAGGAAGGAGGAACAGGAAAAAAAGAAGGGGGTCAGTATTGCTGACACAGTTATGTTCATTATCTATATTAATATAGATATGTGAATACTGATTTACTTTACAATGCAATAGAAAGATGGATGATACCAAATGAAATGAAACAAAGATGGCTGTCAATTAGTGGGGGCATTATTATCATCATCAGTATTCGACCGACAACTTGAGACCCTGTCCCCAATCCTTTGACATTTTGGATGATTGACATGCTAAATTACAAAACACAACATGAACAAACATTCTACTGTGACATAAAAGAAAAACTCAATAAATAAACCTATATATATCAGTTTTTTTTTTTACATTACCCGGCTAATAGCAGCGTTGATTCTTGTCTTGACCGCTTGCACACAGGCACAGCCAGTGGGGAGCCCCTGTCCCTGGTGATGGCTGCAACTGCAACTACAGCCCCTAATCCCACTGCAAATTACATTTCCGGCACTCCGGCAGCAGCGAATTAGCTTTTCATTTGGGGGACCAAACGCGGGGAAAAGAACAAATACTGCAAGTGTTTGTGTCAAGATCGAAGCATGAAAGTCAACGATACTCACAGGTCGGACGGCAAGCGGTACAGCCGCTTCAGCGCCTGCGCGGAGGAGGAAGCGGCCGGCTGCGGCGGTGAGCCTCCTTCGCTGCCCGGTACGCTGCCTTCCTCTCTGTCATCGTCGCCGTCGCGGCCTCCGTCTCCGCCCTCCCACCCCCGCTTCTGTCGCTTGCGCGGCATATCAGACGAAACAATCTACTGCTTCGGCGCCGGCGCTACGCCCCTCACCTCTACGCGTCGGCTCTCGCTTGCGGTGGGCCGGTGACTGGGGCGGACACTGCCCACTGCCCACGTACTTATGCCGTTATGCGCGTGCTGAGAGGAGTGTAAATTGCAGCGCTTTTCGTGTCTACTGCTCCCAGCGTTTTTCTGTCAAAGCAAATCAGCATAAGTATCAGCATAAGCTAAAAAGTTTATACACTCGTTTAGTTCGGCAGTGGTAGGACTCTCCGTCCTGCACTCGTGTAGATAAATTAGATTAGAACTCAGCCACCTTTGTCGAGAGACAAGTTCTCTCTGTTACCAAATTATTTTGATATTTTGGTTACATACATTTTATAATATATTTAGGTCATATTTGGACACACATACACATAGTTAATCACTAGTTGAGGTTAAAAATATTGTACAGTAGTTGGCTGCAATTTCACTACATCTAGATAGATAGCTAAAACAATGTATATAGAAAAAGTCAAAACGTCTTATAATTTATAACGGAAATAACAAAGGAATTTACTATATTTCAGGTGCCTAAAATATAGTCTTTTTTTTCCAGGCGACAACCATAGAACAACACAAAATACATCATAGAATATTACATGTACATTACGCGAACATCACCTGACGTCGCATGAACAACAAACACAAATTCAGGCGGCTGTCGTATGTACGTGAACATCGCAAAATGCATCATAGAACATCACATATAAACTACGTGAACATCACAAAATTCATCATAAAACATCGCCTGAACAACAAACACAAAAATTTCAGGCGATTGAAGTATATGAAAACTGGATAACAAATGCAAACATATACGATGAAGCTGTTTCGTTGTCTTAAGACAAACTAAAAATCGTCGCAATGTAACTTCATTGCCATAGTATTTAGGATCAACTAATAACCGTCACAAACGTTCAAGCAAAGAGAAAAAACATATGAGGACGAGACAAGATGGCAAGGACGCAGAGCTAGCGCACGCCGGACAAATTTGGCGCGCGTAATCCACGCGGCTCTAACGCGAAGGCGACGAGTAGCATGGCGGCGGCCCACAGCCCACTGGACTGAACTGATCTCGGTGCGTGCTTCGTACGTGTCCAGTTGCCATGGGATGGCGCGCCTCGAGAGTCGAGGCAACATTCTGCTTTTGCTGGTGTTTGGTCATGGTCAGGAAATTGCGTGTGCTTCCAGGTAAAAGAAAAAGAAAGTTATAATTCTACGTACTCGACCGTCCTAGAGAAAGTGTCGTTCTCATATCTGTCAAGAAGTTAAATGAATATTATCAACTTCGATTAAAAACGTATCATCAGAAAATATATTTTCATAGTGACAGAGTCATAAATATTCCCATGCAGCTTCGCGATAGATGCTTCATCTGCCTCTCCTACTCACACCAAGTAGCGACTTGCCGGTTGCCACGGCGTTGCCTGCGCTGTCACAGATCCAGCCACCTCGCCAGGGACCGCAAGCGGTCCAAGTCGGCACCGATAGGGTGGCCTACCTCGCCGCTCAGCTCGCGCCGACAATCCATTGGCCACCCAGCACGCATCCCTCGACAGTCCACCGACCTCGAAGGGGACCGTGCAGGGTGCCACGGGGTGCGCCGGCGGCATCCGTCCAAGCCGAAGACGACGGCGGCGATGCTAGGGTGAGACGGCACCGGACATCAACATGGGCGCGCTTGCTGGCAATGCCGACGATGCCACTGCCTCGACCGCCGCACACTGTTTCCTTTAGCCAGATCAGCTAGCGGAGGCGCTATGCGAGGGCGTAGGGCCTCCCGCTTGGGTCGCCTCGGTTGACCCGATGCAGGACGAGCTTGTCACCTCGCTCATCGCGAGCCGACAAGCGGTCACACCAGCGTCTGGGTGCCTACAGGCTACGGCAACCACCTCTCAAGAGGTTCAAGCTTCGTTGGTGGAGACTCATCCTGCGGCGACGACTCCTCGGTGCATGATGAACTCTTCTCCGTTGTCCTCTGTGCAGGGCACGCCTCCACAGATGGGACACCCGTTGTCGTGGGTGCTGAGGCGCCAGATGAGGATGGTGAGGTCTGGCCACCTGGGTTTGAGCCGGGTACTTCCACACAGACGCAGGACGGCCATTCGGACGGCCAAGCCACACCCGACGCTTCTACATTGACGAAGGATGGCCAAGCGGACAGCGACGCAACGCCCACGCCGCGCGAGGCCGCTCGACGCCTCGCACGGTTTACCGAGGAGGTGCAGCTCAAGTGAAGGTCACCCTTAGTCGTCACTCCACCAAGGTAGAAGGCGGCAACCAAAAGGCCCCTGCCAACTAGGAGCAGACGGATTGCCGCTCAACCGCTGACGCACATACCGACCTCCAAGCGTGGCGAGGTACTCCTCATGCAAAGGATGGGCACCCTGTCACAGGTGATACCAACTTCATCCGCGTCCAAGCGAGCATACGACGCCATCTTCATAGGGAACTTGACGTCGAGCCAAGTTGTAGCTCTGGACAAGTTGTTTCCAGCGATCAACAATAGGGCTGGTAGAAGAGTCGCTCGTACACCGATGTGCTCTTCTCGCATGACGGAGTAGGAGTGCGTAGACAATAACTCGGTTGTGTACCATTTATGTAATATCGAAATTTGAATTTGTACACTAGGATGGTCAAGTAGACCTCCTAGGGCGCTCGTCAAAGTGCGTCGTTTGTATGGTTAAACTCTTGTTCTTAATTAGAATGATACACAAATTTTTTGCATATTCAAGAAAAAAATTGAGTCATAAATATTAATAATATTTTTTTATAAACTTAGTCAATCTTAAACAAATTTGATTCAATGTAAACCCGAAATTGTATCTTTTTTGGACAATCTTAGTAATACATTCTATATCAAGTTATATAAGTTTGGTTAAATTTGAAATTGATTGACGTATTAGAAAACGACAATTGCACATGTCAGTAAACTAGGGTTCGGGGAAGGAGGCACGGCACCCCGGGCGGCTATTTAAGAGGCAAGGCGGCTTGCGGCACAAGGCACAGCAAGAGGCGTTGCAGGTGCGGAGTCGGACGGCGGCGACGGAGTCCGTCCCGGATACGGCGCGAGGAGGAAGACGGCTGCTGCCAGGTGGGCCAGGGCAGTCAGCGAGAGGGATGAGTGGAGAACTGCGCGGCGTGTCTAGCTGGGCGGGGGCGCGTGCTGCTGGGCCTTCGGCGAAGCTAGGCCGTGCGGGAGGAGTGGGGCGCGGGAGGGAGGCCGAGCTGGAAGCGGGCCACGCGAATGGAGTGAGCAGGCCACGCGGAGGGAATGAGGCGGGCTGGCGCTGGAACTGGGCCAACAGGCCAAATAGGGAGAGTGGGAAGAAAAATCTTTTCTTTTTCTTTTCTTATTTCCACCCAAATTTTGAATGCAAATTCAAATCATTTTGAAATGTAATTTCAAACCACACAATACAAGAAAACAATATGGAGTAGCATGAATGCACATACATGATTGTAACCCTATATTTGATTTTATTTTTAATAAAATTATTATTTTCCTAAATTCAAATGCCCACAAAAATGCATAATAAATCAAATTCCACTATTTTAAAATATTGCAAATTTTAGGGTGTTACAATTCTACCTCCCTTAAAATGAATCTCATCCTCGAGATTCGGACAATGCTTACTCAAATAACTGCGGGTATGTTTTTCTCAGATCCTCTTCTCTTTCCCAAGTAGCCTCATCTTCAGTATATCGATTCCACTGAACCTTACACATCTTTATAACTCGGCTCCTTGTAACTCTTTCTGCTGTCTCCAAAATCTTTACCAGAAATTCCTTATATATAAGATCTTCCTTAACTGTAAGCTCCTCTAATGGTATCTGCTCCTCAGGTACACGCAAACACTTCTTTAATTGAGACACATGGAACACATCATGTACACCTGACAAACTCTCAGGCAATTCCAACTGATAAGCTACTTCACCACGTCTCTCTAAAATCTTGAAAGGTCCAATATACCTTGGTGCTAACTTTCCTTTCATGTTAAACCTTCTCACACTTCTCATAGGTGACACCTTCAGGTAAACATAATCCCATACTTCAAAAACCAATTCTCTTCTCCGAGTATCAGCATAACTCTTCTGTCGAGATTGTGCTACTCTTAAGTTATCCCTAATCATCCTTACTTGCTCTTCTGTGTCTCTTAAAACATCTGGTCCGAACACTTGAGTTTCTCCCATTTGATTCCAAAACAACGGGGTTCTACACTTTCGTCCATATAAAGCTTCGAAAGGTGCCATATTGAGACTCTTCTAATAACTGTTGTTGTACGAGAACTCTGTATAAGGCAAACTCATGTCCCAACTTGTACCATACTGCAATGCACAAGCTCTCAACATGTCCTCTAAAATTTGATTAATCCTCTCAGTTTGTCCATCTGTCTGAGGATGATATGCTGTACTAAAATTCAATTTTGTTCCCAACAAACTATGTACTTGGTGCAAAAAATGAGACGTAAATTGACTACCTCGATCAGACACAATTTTCTTGGGAACTCCATGTAGACACACTATCCTCTCCATATATAATTGGGCCAACCTCGGTCCATTATAAGTAGTCTTGACCGGTATAAAGTGAGCAACTTTAGTTAACCGATCCACTATTACCCAAATCGAATCATAACCTCTCTGAGTGCGTGGCAACCCAATAGTAAAATCCATACCAACTTCTTCCCACTTCTAGTCAGATATCTTCATTAGTTGTAATAATCCTGCAGGTCTTTGATGTTTAGCCTTGACTCTCTGACATATATCACATAAAGCAACATACTCAGCAACATCTCGCTTTAGTCCGTACCACCAATACTTCTCTTTCAGATCCAAATACATCTTGGTACTTCCGGGATGAATAGAGTAAGCTGATTCATGTGCCTCACGAAGAATTTCATCTCGTAAAGCCTTAATCTTAGGTACACATAATCTTTTCCCAAACCAAAGAGTTCCATTATCATCAATACGGAAATCTGGTACCTTGCCAATCACTATATTTTCCGCTATCTCTTTTAACTTCACATCCTGTAACTGACCCTTATGTATTTCTTGCTCCAATGTGGGTTCTATCACCAACTCCACTTCATTAGTGACAAAGCCCAAATTCAGTTGCTCAAATTCAACACACAACTCACTTGACGTAGCTGCTACTTGCACCTCCCTAGCGTAACTCTTTCTACTAAGAGCATCGGCAACAACATTCGCTTTTTCAGGATGATAGTATACCTCCAGATCATATCTTTAATCAACTCTAACCATCGACGTTGCCTCAAGTTCAGATCTGTCTGGGTGAATATGTACATCAAACTTTTGTGATTAGTGTAGATATCACTCTTATGTCCGATAAGATAGTGTCTCCATATTTTCAAAGCATGAACCACTGCTGCTAACTCCAAATCACGAGTAGGATAATTTAACTCATGTTTTCTCAACTGTCGAGATGCATAGGCCACTACTCATCCTTCTTGCATAAGAACACATCTGAGACCTTGACGAGATGCATCACAATAGATTGAAAAGTTTTTGTTCAAATCTAGCAAAACCAATACTAGGGCTGTAGTCAACCTCTTCTTCAATTCTTCAAAGTTAGACTGACACTTCTCAGACCACACAAACTTAGCATTGTTCTCCAACAGAGCTGTCATAGGCTTGGCAAATTTAGAAAAACCTTCAATGAATCTCCTGTAATATCCAGCCAATCCCAAGAAACTATAAATCTCTCCCACATCGGTTGGTGGTTTCCAATTCAACACATCTCTCACCTTGCTTGGATCTACTGCTATTCCACTATTAGAGACAACATGGCCTAAGAAAGAAACTTCCTTCAACCAAAACTCACACTTGCTTCGCTTAGCATACAACTTGTGTTCTCTGAGCTTTTGCAAGACCAACCTTAGATGTTCAGCATGCTCTTCTTCAGTTTTGTAGAATACTAGTATATCATCATTAAATACCACCATAAACTTATCCAAAAACTCCATGAACACCTTATTCATCAAGTACATAAAGTATGCAGGTGCATTGGTCAATCCAAAGGACATAACGGTGTACTCAAATAAACCATACCTTGTAGTAAAAGTTGTCTTGGGTATGTTAGTTGCACGAATCTTAAACTGATGATAACCAGAACGAATATCAATCTTAGAGAAAACACAAGCACCTCTCAACTGATCAAACAAGTCATCAATTCTAGGCAACGGATACTTGTTCTTGATAGTAACCTCATTTATTGACCGATAATCAACACACATCCTCTGAATACCATCCTTCTTGTCTACAAATATAACTGGTGCTCCCCAAGGTGACGAACTAGGATGAATGAAACCTTTCTCCTTTAACTCCTTTATTTGTTTCTTAAGTTCCTCTAATTCTTTAACCCCATTCTATATGGACGCTTAGCTATAGGTGCAGTTCCAGGTAATAATTCAATAATAAACTCAATGTTACGGTCAGGTGGCATACCTAGCAAGTCATCGGGGAACACATCTATAAACTCATCCACTACTGGATCCTCCTTGTTGACGCTATCATCAAGCTGGTTCACTATGGCTGTCGGGTGTGCTTGTACTACAACATCGACACTGATTCTGTCTCCATTCGGTGCGGTCACAACAACTACCTTCTCCTTACACTGAATTACTACTTGGTTTTGCTTCATCCAATCCATACCCAGAATCACATCAATGCCAGATGTTCTCAACACAATGGGGCTTACTTTGAACTCTACCCCCCTTAAGGTTAGACTAGTTGGAAGACAACGATAAGAAGCTTGCATACTACCTCCCGGTGAGTTTATTAGTATAGGATCTTTCATGGCACATAAGGGTATGCTATTCGTTCTAACAAATGCTTGTGATATGAAAGAATGCGAAGCTCCAGAATAAAAAAGAACAGTGGCAGGAGTGGAGTTGACATCAAACATACCGAGCATGACTTCTGGTTCTGCAAGCGCCGTCTCTATAGACACATGATTCACCTTTCCTGTGTTGGGTGCTAGCTTCTGATAATTATTCTACCTCTGTGAGGTCTGCTGGTTTGGCTTCTCAGGGCAATTATAAGATAGGTGACCCTCTTTACCACAACGGAAACACTTGTTGGGAGTGCTAGGGGCACTGGTCTTCATGGGAGTGTTGTTAGGCATTCCCTGGCATGGTGTCTGCTGGTCACTCTGCTGCTGAGGACGTTGATTGCTATTTTGCTGCTGGTATGGTGGACATTGCTGGTTCTGATTGCGCTGAGGGTACTGACAATAATTCCATTGATTGGGTGGTCCCTGATACCTCTACTGGAAACCTTGCTGAGGGTTGGTGCACGGATGAGTGTTACTTCTAGAGGCTTGTTCCTGAAGTCTCCTCTTCTTGGCCTCCATCTCTTTACGCTTATTGTCAATAACAATAGCGCGATTCACCAATATCTAAAAATTGTGGTATGTATTGGACATAAGCTGGAGTTACAGACCATCATACAGACCCTTGAGAAAGTGGCGTTGCTTATCAGCATCATCAGCTACCTCATTCAGAGTGTAACGCGACAACTGAGCAAATTTGTCACGATACTCAGCCACAGACATAGATCCCTGCTTCAGAGCTCTGAATTCTTCCTGTTTGAGCTCTATCAATCCTACAGGTATGTGGTAGGATCTGAAATTCTCTCTAAACTCCTGCCAGGTAACAGGAGGAGCATTAGCGGGACGTCCATACTCGAATGACTCCCACCAGTCTTGAGCTTGTCCCTGGAGTTGTCCTAAAGCGTACAACACCTTCTGCTGATCATCGCACTATGCTATGTTGAGCTGTTTTTCCAGTACACGAAGCCAATCATCTGCTTTCAGTGGATCAGTGGCAAGAGAAAACACCGGGGGACAGCCCTTCAAGAATTCACCACGCTTGTCACGCGGTGCTCCACCAACGGGTTGATTCTGCTGATTTTGCACCAGAGCTTGCATAATCTATGTTTGCACTGCCAGAAGCTGCTCAATAGTCGGTGGCGGTGGTGGTGGTGGATGTGGGGGAACACCTCCATGACCTCGGTCTCTTCCTCTTCCAGACATCTGACATTCACACAAATATTCAAAATTTAGAGATTTCCAAGTTATAGCCACTTATAAATATAGAATATATTCTAAAAATTTCTGGACGAGTTCCAACATCAGTAGCTCAGTAAAATAGTCATATCTCGAGTTCCAGAGATTCAAAAGAAGCGTGCTTTATATTGTTGGAAATATTAAGAAATTCTATCGTTAGGTTACTCAAAAATAGAATACAACCGAAACTGTTCTAGATTCCAGACTGCGCAGAAACTTCAACTTGAAACAGCTATATCTCTCAAACCAGATCAGATATAAGGGTGATTCCAGAGGCATTGGAAAGATACTTTGGAAAGATACTTAAGTCTAGTTATTCCCATAAAAAATTTATAATTTTTGGTTAAGTAGATTTAGATTGGCACTAAGATAAGGACAGACTGCTCTGAAAAACAGATTCTAAGAGAACAAGATATACCAACCCAACTATTTATTTATTGACTCAAACTTTAATATTCTTAACTATGGAACTTGTGGACTTGCCCACAAAGTTTCAGCACTCATTACAAAAATTCAACTCACACATAAACATAATAACAAATCAACTAGGCACACCAATATTCACACCGCACTAATAGACTCGACTCAACTTGACTCGTTCTACTAACATTTTATTACATAGAAAAGGGACTCCAACCCTATGGGCAAAGTTTATGGGGAAGCTCCTCGTACATCTTGGGTAGGTTGAGGCACACCCTTTGCTCATCTATCACCTGTCGGTATCTCTTAAGGGTTTTCTGTTGTGCCTTCAACTGATCTTCAAGTCACCGAATCTTTGCTATAGGCTCACAGCCAAAGTGTAACATCACTTAGGTAGTTGGATCTGTGCCCTAAGGGTCCATCATTGCCCACTCTAATTCAGGGTGTTGGCGAGGGAGGAATAGATATTGGTCATCCTTCATATCCTCAAATCGACAACCACAGAGACCCATGCAAGCTGCAGCGGCTGCATCTTCTATGCTATCTTCCATGGTGGCACAGTGAGTATGATGCGCATAGTTTGAGTCCAACTAGTAGGCTTCCTTTTCTTCATCCCAGATGGAGATGCACAGCCTGGTCTTCCAATAGGTGTCGTCCAAAGGGTGCGTATGCTCGTTGTAGACGTACTCCATAGTTGTGTCCCAATCACCGTAGTAAGTCTGAAGAATCCCCATAAGTCGGTGGTGCGAAATGAAGGATTCACACCCCGGCTTGTACCAGACCTTCGTAGTCCAACCCAGGGGAGGGATCGACTCATCCTCTTGAACGGCGTCCTCATCATCATCATCAGACAATTCGACGACCTCCACTTCTTTGGGTTCTTCTTCTTCAGGCTCTTCCTAGAATAGCTCAGGCATAGCTACAAGTGCTGGTGAGTCAACTTCTTGCTCCTAGGGTTCCTCATCCTCATGTGGCTCCATGGGCTCATTCAATCCACGAGGCGGGTAGTAACCTTCAGTTATGATGCGGGCAGTCTTATTGGCACGAGACATCTACAGAATTAGATTTAGTTAGATTAGAAGCAATAATTTTCATAACAGAATAAGGCAAAAGAAGCATAAAACTTTAGCAAGTAACAAGGGTGAGATGGAAAGCATGAAATGAGAGAAGCAAAAGAAGCTAAAACGACCATTGCTAACTAGGCTTGCATCCTACAGTCAACACAGGCTCTGATACCAATCTGTCACATCCGATTTTAAGGATAAAATGGGATGCAAAATCTTATATGCGCCTAGAGATCAGTCACACACATAAGCCGACAAATTATAAATAGTATCATCACAAGTGTTTATTACATCACGAATATTAAGACAGAGTCTTCACATAAATATAGTGGAAATATGAAGAAAAGTTCTCTCGCGGAAGCTCCATATCACAGGGACGTCGACTGGTTGACCACAAGTCCAGTAGTCCTCAGGAAAATCATCCATACCATAGCCATCTGTTACCTATCTGGGATTTTTATCCAAATAATGAAAATAAACAAGCATAAGTACATGTCGTACTCAACAAGTGTAACATGGGGTTCATGAGACTCAAAAGGCTTGACACAGGTTTAACAACATTCAGCTTTTAATTGTCACAATTTTAACATAAAAGTAGCAACAAGTTGTTTCAAATCCCAAAGCAAAATACATGATCAATGTAAACATGAATAATGAATAGCATAACCGGATAACTCTTAGTGAACATCTATTCCATAAGGGTTCCAAGGCTGCTCGTGACCGTGAGCATGGCTGATATACTAGTTTTACACTCTACAGAGGTTGTACACTTTCACTGTGAGTCGTGATACCCATATGCCCTGATTAATTACTCCCAAAACACTTCTAAGGTGAGCAGGCATGAGTCACTATGAAGCCTTTTAAAGGTTCGTCTAACAAGTTAGGGCCATTAGATTCACTTGGCAAACAGATGTAGAGCCTCCATTCCCGATGGCACATTGACGCGCAGCCTATACACATGGGGACAGAGGCCATACTATACCCGATTCGGCAAGCCATTCTTACGCCTATGAAGGTAACCACTAACAAGCTAGAACATGTCCTCATACTAAGCTAAAGCCAGAGCCATGTAGCCCTCATAGCTGTACTGTAAGTCCCGGATGATCACTTACAGATAAGTCCTTAGGGAGAGGAATCTGAAGCATTTAGGGCCTATTTGGATTAGTCCCTAGGAATCTTGCCTGGCGCAAGTGTGGCTCCTAGGCGTCCGATTTCGAGCGCCTGGGGCTAGGATGGTTGCCTGGGCACGAGCTTGCCTTGGAGGCATCAATCCAAACATGCCCTTAGAAAGTAGCTAAACACTCCAGCCCCTAGTTTCCAAGTTACTAAAAAGTCATATTTTAATGCTTATTGCATATACCATTAGTCAAGTTACAAGATCATGGTTCAGTTGAGCACTAGCAAAGCTACCCAATGCATATCCCATAGGAAACAAGGTATAAATTCAATTCTAGGGAATTCCTATCAAGGTGACATATGCAACATGAATTAAATGTATTAAAGTTGATAGGAAACAAGGATAATCCCATGCTATACTTGCCTTGAACAAAGTACTCGTGTTGTTCCTGCTCGTCAAAGTAGTACTCTTGGTCACCCACGAATTGTTCAGCGTCTATACTCGATAATCACAGCAACATACAAGCATCCATAAGCAATTATGCATAGCAAACAAAACTATAGATTAGAACAATACACCAATCAGCATAAAATTAAGATGAAAAGTTTGTAAACCGAATCTACGTCTTACTACGAACACACAGACGCGAAGATCTAAAACATCAGAGCTAAAACGAAGAAGTTATGAATTAAACAAGATTTCCTTTAGTAAAATAATAGATTGAATATAACCTTGAATTTTAAAAGTTGAAAACCTACTTAACAGTAGTATAAGCATGTAGATTATGGAATTACGAACCTAACGCAAGTTGAACGGATCAAATCGGAGTTAAAACAGAGATTTGATGGCTAAAACAAGATTAGTGACATAACTGTAAATAAGTGAAAACGTATTTTAGATCTGACCAAAACAAAGCACGCTTTCAAAAGAGGAAAATGAAATCTAGAAAGATGCTATGGACCGCGGGTTACAAACTAAATACTTATAAGGGCTATTTTACAAAACTACAAGGCGAAGGGGTATCCTTCGATATGGGCCGTTGGATTAGATGCGGGCGGTTGAGATCAGACCAGAGGGGAGAAAGAGAAGACGGCCTTAGCCGGAATAGGGCCGGCGGCGAGGTGTCTGCGGCGGCGCCATGGATGAGCTCACCGGAGTTCACAAATCCGACGATTTAGGCCACGGTTAGACTCAAGGGAAATACGGGGACCGAGAGGAGATGATCGTGAACTCACCAAAAAGCTTTTCGCAGATGGAGAAGGAGTGACGACGACGATCGACTCGGGATGGTTGACGACAGCGCTTAGGGCTACAGCTACGGCTCGACGAAGGTGCTCTAGGGCGCGGCGGCTTCAACTAGGTTTCGGGGAGGGAGGCACGGCACCCCGGGTGGCTATTTAAGAGGCAAGGTGGCTTGCGGCACATGGCACGGCAAGAGGCGTAGCAGGCGCGGAGTCAGACAGTGGCGACGGAGTCTGTCCTAGATACGGCGTGAGGCGGAAGATGGCTGCTGCCAGGTGGGCCAGGGCGGTCAGCGAGAGGGAGGAGAGGAGAACGGTGTGGCGCGTCTAGCTGGGCCGGGGCACGCGCTGCTGGGCCTTCGGCGAAGCTGGGCCGTGCGGGAGGAGTGGGGCGCGGGAGGGAGGCCGAGCTGGAAGCGGACCACGCGGACAGAGTGAGCAGGCCGCGAGGAGGGAATGAGGCGGGCCAGCACTGGAACTGGGCCAACGGGCTTTTCGCTGCAGTTTCAGACTCTGATCCTAGCAGCCCCGTTCGCTGGTCTAAAACTTGGCTGAAACTGGCTGAAAAACACTGTTCCGGCTGAATTGTTGTGAGAGAAAAATACTATTTCGGCTGAAAAAAGAAGCCGAACAAGCCAAATATGGGGTAAGCCGAACAGGCCGTTCTCAAGTCTTAGGGCCTGTTTGGAACACATGAATCAAAAACACGGGAATAGGAAAAAATGCAGGAATGGGGTGAGTGTGTAGTGGTAAAACAGAGGAAAGGAAAAACGCATGAAATAACTAGAAGGGATGTTTGGAACGCATGAATCCATAACACAAGAAAAACGCAAAGAGAGGCGTTGAACAGCCATAGGAAAGTTTCCAATGAGCTCAGACCTCATTTTCTGATTCCTCCAAAAGTACAGGTGTAGCTGCCGTTCCTTTGGAAAGTTTCCTGTGGTTTCCTTTGTTCCAAACAGAGAGAAGATAATTCCTCCGGAATGAGTTTCCTGTACGTTTCGTATGCTGAGAGAAGATAATTCCTCCGGGATGAGTTTCCTGTATGTTTTGTATGCTTTTCCTTTGATCCAAACGAGGCCTCAACCTGGCGAGCTCTTTCTGCTGCACCCAGTATATATGCGCGTGCCATGGGCTACAATCTTTTCCGCGATCCTCTGCCGAGCTCCCTCTCTCTTCTTGGTGTTTTTTGGATGGTTGCTGTAGTACGTGTGTGCCTTGCATGCAATTATTTGTCCAAAACTGAGTCTACTAGCTCGGTCCTGGTCCAAATGTTGTCCACACATTTCGTTTGCTATCCTTCAAATTGACAGAGCTAGCCATGCTTTACACTGTCGTATACAAGGAACAAGGTGTAGTCCTGAAACTTGATTTCGAGAAAGCTTTCGATAAAATAAAGCATAATGCGATTTTGGAGGTAATGGCACACAAGGGTTTTGGCATGAAATGGAGATCCTGGATTAATTCCATTCTAAGTTCTGGGACATCCTGAAACTTGATTTCGAGAAAGCTTTCGATAAAATAGAGCATAATGTGATTTTGGAGGTAATGGCACACAAGGGTTTTGGCATGAAATGGAGATTCTGGATTAATTCCATTCTAAGTTCTCGGACATCTACAATTCTGTTAAATGGAGTCCCTGGCAAAACCTTCCATTGTAAAAGAGGAGTCAGACAGGGGGACCCTCTCTCTCCTCTGCTCTTTGTCTTAGCAGCCGACTTGCTCCAGTCCATCATTAACAAGGCAACACAGCGTGGTCATTTAAGGCTACCAATTTCAGCCCCAACATTAGATTTTCCTATCATACAATATGCTGATGATACATTGATCATCATGGAAGCCTCCGCCACACAACTCTTCTTTCTTAAAGGGATCCTACAAGCTTTCAGTGACTCAACAGGTCTGAAGATCAATTTCTCTAAATCAATGATGGTGCCCATCAATGTGAGCAATGAAAAACTAAATCACCTTGCTAGAACCTTTGGTTGTGCAACTGGTTCTTTCCCTTTCACTTACTTAGGCCTGCCCATGGGTTTAAGCAGACCAAAAGTTGATGATTTCCTTCCTCTCATCAGTGAATGTGAAAAAGACTGAGTTATGTCTCACCTTTCCTCAGCCAAGCTGGTAGGCTTGAACTCACTAATTCAGTCCTGACAGTCCTCCCAACTTATACAATGTGCTCAATTGCTTTAAAAAAAACAGTGATCAAACAGATCGACAAATATAGGAAATATTGTCTTTGAAGAGGTGCAGAGGAAAATACAAGAAAAATGGCAAAAGCAGCCTGGCCTTTAGTCAGCTTACCAAAATGTGAAGGAGGATTAGGTGTGCTAAACCTCCAAACCCAGAATGAAGCACTACTACTTAAACGTCTAGACAAATTCCTTAATAGAAAAGATCTGCCATGGGTGAACCTGATCTGGGATAAACGCTACAGGAATGACAGGCTGCCAAACTCTACAGCCCCAAGAGGATCTTTCTGGTGGCGTGATATCTTGAAGCTACTGGATAAGTACAAAGGTATGACAAGTGTGCTGGTCTTGAATGGCAAAACATGTCTTTTCTGGGATGATGTCTGGAATGATCAAGTAAGAAGGATACAGTACCCAGAGCTCCATTTCTTTGCAAAAACAAAAGGATAAGCCTAAGCACAGCCCATGATACAGATTATTTCCATGATCTGTTCCACTTACCATTATCAATAGAAGCTTACAATCAGATGCAAGAACTTCAGGTTGAACTATCAGATTTAACACTGGACAATGTGAATGACAGTTGGACATACATTTGGGGCTCCTCTCACTTCTCCTCCAAGGCTTATAAAATTTTAACAGGCCACTCTCAGATTGACCCTATCTTTAAATGGCTTTGGAAGACTTCATGTCAAAGCAAACATAAAGTATTTTTCTGGTTGGTACTCAAAGACAGACTAAGCACAAGAAGCATACTGAGAAGAAGAAGAAGAATGCACTTAGATGATTATTACTGTGTGCTTTGTCAGCAACCTTATGAAGAAACAATAATGCACCTCCTCTTCTACTGCCCTTTTTCCAAGGATTGTTGGGGACTGTTTAATTTTCAATATGCAGATCAACTCACAATTCCTGAAATGTTTCGAGAATGGCAAATCCTTCACAATGCTAGCTTCTCACTTGACATCTTAATACTGGTCTGTTGGGCTATATGGGTGATGAGAAATGATATTATATTCAGAAACAAAAACCCCACAGTTGCTGATTGCAAAAGGACTATCACGGTGGAATACTAGAACCTTATACGACATGACTAACTGACGACGAACCTTAGTATACATCTTTGTGATGGCCAATCGAGACCCTTGGACCTTCGTTATAAAGTCCACCCCATTGCCGTGCTCACATCCATACACGTTTTGCGGAGGACGGCTTCCAATTCCAAGTCGTCGCCCGGCCGGCCTCCTTTTTCTTTTCTGCACTGCAGGTCCACCGCGTAAAACTAGCCTACTAGTATATCTTAAGATTAAAAGGGAAAATTTGTGTAATCCAAAATGCTTGTAAGATGTTCATGTGCCCAGCTATTATAAAAAAAATGCTCTGGAATTCTCGATCAGGCCTTCAGTGTGCTTATTATATGCAGTAACATTGTACTGTTACTTTTGAGTATTCGTTTTAATTTTCATGAGACGAGTTATGAAACAAATTCTAGAAATTATTCTCAATCATCTAGACATCAATTTAATTGGCTATAAATACTAGTTTACTGGCATGTGCATCCGTAAACACTAGATTGTTATGAGACGTAATCTATATCTCTATCTCTATATCTATATCTATATTTATATCTATACCTAATAATAAAGAGACAAAATTTCCGTAATTTTTTTGTACCTATTTTTTTTGTATGGCCTCCTCTAACTAACTCCATAAATATGGAAATTGTTTCTGTACATAAAGGCATAAACAAGTGATGAGGAGGAACATTAGAGACGAAGACAATAAGCCAATATGTAGCAAAAATGTAGCAGAAGGAAGCGGCGGCGGCGACGACGACGACGACTCCTCTCCCAAGGACCAACTGTAGTAAGCCATCAACGCGGATCTGATCCTTTATGTTATCCCACCTCAGGGCTCAGACGCGTGAAGATAAGAGGAAAGGGGCTCAAAAACCAGGACCAATAGACAGTAGCCTCGATCGGGTCTAGAAGTTATTGTTGTCAACTTGTCATACAACGGGTTAATCCATCTCATATCTATATAGTAGTAGTTAATAGTTCTGAACCACGGACGCGCAAACGATGTACAATGTGTGTTTAACTCCAAGTCGTTGGAGGCAAGAAATTAAAGGATGGAAGCATATAGGGAGGAAAATCAACAGAAAGATGCAGGGACAATACAAGGAATAACCCGTGGGCTTTTTGCTGCATTTTCAGACTGCCATCCTAGCACCTTCATTCTCAGGTCTCAACCTGGCGAGCGCTGCTGCACCCAGTATATATGCGCGTGCCATGGACGACCATCTTTTCCGCGATCCTCTGCCGAGCTCTCTCTCTTCTTGGTGTTTTTTGGATGGATGCTGTAGTGTGTGTGCCTTTCAATTATTTGTCCAAAAGGCTCTCACTCTCGGTCCAAACACTGTCTTATGTTCCGTACACACATCATTTCGTTTGCTATCCCTCAGATTCACACAGAGCTAGCCATTACACTGTCGTATACATGGAACAAGCTAAGGCGTAGAACGTTGTGCCACTCTGTAGCAATATCAGCTATATCTCGTATAGACTATTTTGTAAGGTTCCTGATTTTGTTTCTTAAGCATGAGCTACGTTTTTCATCTATCACATGGGCACAGATGTGGTTGAAGCTTATTTTTGGATTACTTCTGGTTGAATAACCAAAAGAAAGAGAAGTTATAGGAGTGCAAATCGGCCAAACAATTATTATAGGAAATCAAGATCAGCCCCAAAACAAAAGTTTGACATATAAGAATCTACCATGGGACAATTCTCATATCGGAGATGCTTGCGTCTGGACGCCCGTGCGTGCTAGCCCCTTTCCCCGCACAACGTTTCCCGCGCCTGCTCGTTTCGTGTGCTCAGGCGGGGCTTATGCCGCCCGGACGTCTCCCACGCTACTCAACCGCACGTCCCCAGCAGCTGCAGCAGCCGGCTGCGGTAAGTGGGTCCCATTCAACATGTGCAACATCCGGTCTACTTTTGCAACATTCGACATTTAGATGAAACACTTGCAACATACGTCCGAAATAGCTGAAACAGTTGCAACAAACGTTTGAAACACTGGCAAAACACCAGAAAAAACTTGAAAACACGTGTGTAGCCATTGCAAACATTGCAACATCCAGATGAAAATACTTGCAACATACGTATAAAAACACTTGAAACACTTGCATATATATGCAACATCTAGATCTACTTTTGCAACATCCGGATGAAACACTTGCAACATACGTCTGGAACACATGAACATTTGGAAAATACACTTGAAACCTACATGTATAGCCATTGCAACATCTGCAACATCCTGATCTACTTTTGCAACATCGATATAAAACACTTACAACATACCTCTGAAACACTTGTAACATACGCTTGCAACATGTGCTTTCAGTGTAATGTCACATTGCTACCTGGACGAATGGAGGCTCATCGTTGTGGAGCTCAAGACCAGTGTGGGGGTCAGGGCGGCGCATGGAGCTCGTGGCGGCGTGGAGGTCGGGCGGCAGCGCATGGAGCTCGCAGCGGCGCAGAGGTCCGGCACGGCCATCTCGCCGGCGAATGGAGTGCAGCCGCGGTAGGAGATGCGACTCTGGGCGGGAGCTCACGGCGGCGCGGAGGTCTAGCACGGGCATCTCGTCGGCGGGGTGGAGCACAGCCATGGCAGGAGGCGTGACTCCAAGCGGGGGGGCACAGGTGGGCGGCGCGCAGCAGGCGGCCGAGGCGGGGTGGGCAGTCCGGTCTGTCCGTCAGGATGGACTTCCTGTAGGGAGCATTTCCGTTCTCATATACATCAATATTGTTTGCTACATATGAATCATGTAGATGCATGCACCTTGCTGAGAGCTTTATTCATTCCATCATGCCCTATTCTTGTTCACTATTATGTTCTTATAATTCATGGATGTTGTATAGAGGCTGGAATTTGATAATCCTTCACCTACATATGATTCCCGTTTTGATGAAAGTAATCAGCCTATGACCCTATGTAGAAGTCTATCATGTCAAAGACGGGAATTTGAGCAAAAATCGTAGTGACTTTAGATGGTATGGGTCGATTAGCTAGTACCAGCAAGTTTGCGCAAGCATACTCAGATAATAAAGCTAAACTGAAGTCATGTTTTGCCAGGGGCAAGATATTAGTGAGACTAACAACTTTGAAAAACAAAAACATCCTATGTCAAAACTGGAATATCTGATCTGTAGAAACTCCGATCAAAAGAGCGGGTTGAAGAACAAGGTGCAGTGCAGGCTATCCTTTGCTGAGATTTATCTAATTATATATAAGAAGCAAATAGCCATGCAAAACAAACAACTATATAAGACTACAAAGAATCAAACAAGTTGAAGGATCGAGATGGTGGACTAGAGGGGGAGAATAGTCCTTTTTAAAACTTAATCACGCCAGCTAACAAAAAAAAAGTGAAATTAAACTAATCGGTCTAGCTAAGACTATAACCCCTTTATCTATCACACAAGCACCTTACAAAAGATCCTAGATAAGCAACTAAGGTGCTGAGCTAGAGGGAGCTCACTTAAACAATTCGAGTCGGCAAGATCACACAAACCTATGCAACTAGTCAAGCGAGCACGAGAGGTCTTCTACTCAAACTAGTGTTTAAAGCGCACAGAGCGAGCCTAAGCAACACTAACACAACTCACTAATTCACTAAACAAGCACAACTAGAGAGCTACCACTACTTAGCTACACAAACTAAGCAAGGTAACTTAGCTACACAAGATAAGAGTCCAACTAGCAAGCTACACAAGAAAACTAGTCACTAGAGCAACTAATTAACTACACAAGTTGACTAGCTACACAAGAGCTACAACACTTGCACTAGTAAAAGGACAAATAATACAAGCTAGTGTAAGAAACTGCAATCCAACAGGAAGAAGTGACATGGACAAGTAATACAAGCTAGTGTAAGAAATTGCAAACCAACAGGAAGAAGTGACATGGTGATTTTTATCCCAAGGTTCAGTAATTTGCTAATCACTTAATCCCCATTGAGGCAAGCCCAAGGTTGCCACTGACCATCTCGCAAGTGGTAGCCCGCAAGTCCACACTCTCCCTCGAGGAGTGCTCACACAAGAGCTTTAGCACTTGATCCAGCTGGACCACTTGGCGCTCTTCACACCTTGCTCTACTAGTAGTTGTTCTTCGCGAACTCTCACGGGATGAACACGTACAATCCCCCTCAACAATGCGATCTCCTCGAAGCTCCGCTACACGGAGTTCACAAGCCTCCAAGTTGTCTAAAAGGTGGCAACCTCCAAGAGTAACAAGCAACACAGCTTGCAACACAACCACCTAGTAGTGCCACACCTTGCAATCTTTCAATGCAATGTACTAGACACTCGAATGCAATCACTACAAGCACTAGTGAGTTAGATGGCTCCAAGCACTCTCCAAGCAAGGACACTAAGTCCCCAAGGTGCTCAACAACCAGCCAAGGCCGGTCACCACTTGTATTTATAGCCCCAAGAGCTAACTAGCCGTTGCCCCCTTCACTAGGAAAACTATGGGGCATCGGACCATCCGATGCAACCCGTCATACCATATCACACCAGTCCGATGTCCTGCGCATGGTGATGATGTGTTAAGCTACTGTTTGAACTAGTCGCTGCTAGCGCCAACGTCTAACCGAGCGTATGGGCCAATGCCCACGATCCGATGGCCATCGGACCAAAAACACACCTCGTCCCGATGCACACCAAAGAGCTCCTAGAGCCAATGGACTAGTCTAACACCTTGCATTGGATGAAAGGCCATGGTTCGATGTAGCCTTTAAACGTTTCCCGCATGCCTCCTTTACTCGCCACGTGTCCTCCTTTGGGAATAGTACTAGCGCATGGTTCTACGCCACCGCACCCTGCCGGTCTGATGCTCCTCCTCAGTCCAATGGCTAACCCTAGCTTATGGTTTGGTGGTACCCATCAGCCCAGCCTGATGGTACCCAAAGGACTCCTATGAGCCCGGTTCTCAACCCTTTTTCAAATGTGCCAACTCCAAAGTGTTCCACACCTTGTGCATGTGAGTTTGCATTTCACAAACATTTTTCACAGGATTTTCTCTCTTCTTAACCGCTACTCGATCCTAGCAACGTATGCAATGTTAGATCACTCAAGTGACACTAAATGACCAACATGCAAATAAGTTTTCCCCTCTTGATAGTACGGCCGTCTATCCTAAACTCAGTCAAGCACATCTCTACTCAACTTTTGAACGATGAAATGAAATGTGCTACAAGTTATACCTTTGCCTTGTGCATTCTATTTTATCTGCATGATCTCCATCCTCAGTGATGCTACAGAAGCATCCAACCTCCGTCAAGCCACTTGTAATCAACACAAGTCTTCCATGGCTTGATATCATGTAGATGATATGATCCACTTCATATCATCATGTGGCCTTATTGCACCCAGTCCATCAGCGCTAAGTCTTTGCTCTAGCTTCACTGCCATGCATTCCATCGCCTTAGAGCCTCTGACTTGCCCATCACACTAGCAACACGGTCCTTCATAGCCAAGCCATGTGTTAGATATATGGGACAGGGGTACCTGCACCACCCGTATATGTGACCGTCACCAAGCCGTTGGCCCAGCAGGCGCCGAGGAGAAGACCCACAAGGGTTGACATGATCAACCAACATGGAGGTCATGGTAAGCCAAGGTGGGTGAATCTGGACAATAGCTAGGATCAATCTGTTGCGCATATCATGTAACAGACTAGGAACTCAATCTCTTAACCTGATCACCCTCTCTGTAACCCTACCTCATCTGCCTATATAAAGGAAGGTAGGGACCTCGGGCTCGGGATCCATCTTCGACCATTCCAATCTACTACGTAGCTAGGAGCAACAACCCATGTAATTGAGCATACGAATACAAGAGCAGCCGCACCACTGGAGTAGGGATTAGTGCGCCCCGCGCCTCGAACCACTATAAATCTCTATGTCTCATGTGCTACCATCTGATTCCGTCTACGCGATCACATTGCTGGATATTGTCAGAGCAAAACAATCCGACAGTTGGCGCGTCAGGTAGGGGCCTTTCACGTTCAGATTTGTTTTTGTGTTTTAGATGGGAATTGTCTTTGACTTTGGCGACGAACCAGAGAAGATGCAGCCGGGCACGAGGATCGTCTTCGGAAAGCTCGACTTCATCACCAACCGATTTGGGGACCTATGCTTGCAGGAACCCAAGCTGACTAAACAGGAGGAGGAACAGTCTCTCTAGATCCATGCTTTCACCGCCGGACTAGAGGAGGATGTGGACGGAAGACCGCTCGCCATCGCCTGCCATCTAGCCCGCCACGTTCAGCCTTTTGCCGAACCCGGCCGAGAGCCTAGGCTTGACGCCAACCTTTTCCTTCGCAAGATTAGGGATCCTGTCCCAATGATGGACACAAAACCCGATCTAGTTCACTCTTGATTCTTGAGAGCACCCACGCACGTGGTGATGACTCACCATACCTAGCTTCTTAAAGCTACCACACTACCTTTTGGATCCCTCATAGAGGATTCACAAAACCCGCATCAAACTAATCAGGATCGCAGCGATGATGACTTCGACTTGAATCTCGCCGGAGTCACCATCCACAACCTCAGCTAGGGTGGCACCATCCTAGAAAGATCGAACTACTCCAATGGAAATAGTCGGCGTAATACCATCAACACCACTGAACTCGTTAACATCGTGACTTTGCGCCTTTCTCTCTATGACCGTTACCGGCCATACGGAGACGACCACTTGGACGTTGATGATGATGACATCATCTCGCATACACGCAGTTGTTATCTCGGCGCAAGTGATTACGAGGGGAACAGATACCTCACTCCCGAGCGTTCCCCGCACAATCATGCCGAGTTTGATTTCGCAGCACCTTATGAGACTAGCCAGCATGCTTGGGATCGCCTGCTCAATCACAATGACGTGCTTGTAGATGAGAATCGGAAGCTCTAACGTCAGCTCCAAGAGTAGAACGCAGCTCGAGGCTGCTAGGCCCACAACAACATTCTACGGGTAGCCCCTGTGTTTTCTAACATGGGGCAAAACTTAGCTGAGGCCATGAGGGAAGCGGCAACGATGCCACAACCATCCACCAGGAAGGGCGACAAGCTTTCCAAAGGATTCAAGAGCCAATAACGGCCACTGCCAATCACATACCAACACCCAGCGATGTGTCTGTCACCTTCAGTCGCGTGCCCCGAAACTCGGGGGCTCAACCACCGCGCTGATCAAATAGATCCCCACACCATAATCCCAAACACCGTCGAGGTCCTGCCCCGTGACCAGGCAATAATGGCGGCGACCAACGAGGCGGTGGGCGAGGGGATGGTGGTGGTGGGCATATTGTCAATGGGGGAGATCACAAAGATGACATGACTAACGACGACTCAAGGAGCAGCTACTACTCCGACAGCGATGGTGACGCCCGTCGCGACATGAGAAATCCAAGGAACCGGCCTGAACCAGCGCCACGAGCTGTCGAGGACGACCCCTATGACTTGGTAGGACCCCCGCGTTCAAATACCGGATCTGATCTGCTTCGATGCCCCGCAAGTTTCATGCTCCGAACATTAACATATACGACGGTGAGACAGATCAGAAGATTTGGCTGGTAAACTACCACCCCCATGAAAGCAACATCCACACCGAACACGTTCTTCATGATTCAATATCTTTTGATCTACCTCATTGATTAAGCCAGGAACTGGCTAAACAATCTTTGGGAAGGTACGATCAAGCGATGGGCTGACCACAAAAAAGAATTATGTAATCATTTTGAGGGAGCTTACACTAAGCCAGGCACCGCATGGAACCTCCTAGGATGCAAATGCAGGACTGGTGAGAGCCTCCGTGATTACATCAAACGCTTTACACAGCGTAAGAACAAACTCGTGGATGTCCCTAACGCTAGCATCATCACCGCCTTTACCACATGCATTGATAGTGAGGCCCTTATTTTGGATATTGGGTGAAGGAAGAACATCAGCCTTCATGACATGTTCGCCCTAGCCCATGAGCACGCCGACGACAAAGATTGCTTTAACGCCAGAAATGGCAAATAAAAGTCATGACTCACCGATGACGTGAACCAATCCTCACTGACAAAGAAGGATCGTAAGCATAGAGGTGAGCTCGTGGCCAACACCAAGAAGCAAGAAGGAAACAAGCCCAAGCAAAGCTGTTGAGGCCATGGAAAATTTGATGAGATCATGAACCAGAAATGTTAGAACCACGGTTTCCCGGTGAATCATCTGGCCAGCGACTGTCAAACCTACAAACATGAGATCGTTCAAGCTAGAAAGGACAAGGCAAAGGGTGGCCGCTCGAAGAAGGGGAAAGACGATGCCGATGAGGATGACAAACATGGCTACCCTAACATCGAGGGTGTCATGATCATCTTTGAAGGCCCACAGGCCTACGAGGACCACCGTCGCGAGAAGGTAACCCGATGTCTCATCTTTGCTAATGCTCCTGCAGTTCCTATTTATCTAAGATGGTCGGAGCACCCGATCACCTTCAACAGGGATGAACACTCCGATCACGTTATCGAGGCTGGTCGATTCCCTCTGGTGGTCAGTGTAGTTGTAGGAGGTGTCAAAATGACAAAAGTCTTTATGGACGGAGGAAGCGGCATAAACATCCTTTATAAGGGTGCATTTGAAAAGGTAAATGTTGAGGCGAGCAAATTGCGTCCCTTGCATTCTGCGTTCCACGGGATCGTCCCCACACGACGGGTAACGCCCCTTGGCACGATCACTCTTTCTGTCACGTTCGGTGACCAAGTACACTACCGCAAGGAGACACTCTCCTTTGAAGTCATAGACTTTGAGGGTCCTTACCACGCTATTCTCAGGAGAACCTACTATGCCAATTTCATGGCAATCTCTAGCTACGCCTATGTCAAGCTCAAAATGCCAGGCCCACGCGGTGTCATCACCGTCGCATGCAGTTTCCAAGACGCATATGAGTGCGAGAGGCTGGCTGTAGAACAGGCCCAATGGGATCTGATTCTAGATGAGTCGAAGCCCACTAACGAGACTAAATAGGAGGCCAACTTGGAAACACACTGACGCTCACCCTGATCTCTAGAGCACCAATTCTTGCCAGAAACCCTAGCCAGCATCTTACCTCCCGACTCCACGGTTTCAGCTTCGCCAGCTACTCTAGTACCACAAAAGGTACCCGATTTGCCCGAAGAAGCAAAGCCAGAGGAAGGGAAAGATGACTCGGCCGCAAAGGACGACCGTGTAACCAGGGCCTAAAGCACCAACGATGCCTGCCACAATAAAGCTCGGGTCAGTCTTGAGCGGGGAAGATAAAAGACAACGAGGCAAGCTTTGCCAGTGCTATTAATACACACTATTTGTCATCTTCTTCCTTCGTGAAAAAATATAGTGCACCTATATTCTAAAGTTGCTACGCACAAAGGGGTCATACACCCCAGGCAATTTAGGAAGTACCTTCCTAAAAATGCCTCGGGGGCTATGCCCTAAGTTCTACGCAACACTGCATAATTGCCACCCAAGCAAAGTCATACTGGCCAGTCAACGATCCATCGACACGCTTGGGGGCTATACATAGACAAGCACGTCGAAGCAATTACTATGATCTGTAAAGTCTCAGCACTCGGGTACATTAAACTAACCTACCCGAGTGCTCGGGGGCTACCACTACTGTCACACAACCATCACACGCTCGAGGTTTGTAAAGAGTACTGCTAGTCTACAAATCAAAATTTTATTCAGATAACATTTTATAGGGAGCAAACCAATAGGACTCGACCTCAGTGAGGCGTGTCCTTGATGACTTGCTCTATGTTTACAACCTTGGCAATGGCATTAGCAGCGACACCAAAATCGGCTATCAGCTGCCCGATGTCGATGTCCTTGGGCACTTCCGTCCTCAACGGAACCCAGGCACCATCACACGCAGGTTGACCCTCGGCTAGAGATGAAGGTGGACGGCGGCAAGGGCCGCTGCAGCCCCATGGTGAATGCCATGTGCCATCACTACCCTAACCCATGCTAGGAGGTCGAGATCCTGCTCATGGAGGCTTGACCCCATCGGTTGCACCAAGTCGACAGCGGCCTTCATCGCCCCTTCCAGCGTCACATAATGGTTGCTATTAATTCGCGCCTTGGCGGCACCACCATGCGCCCAGTCAGCTGACTCATCGTGTAGATGAGTCACCTCCCAGCTTGCCGGCCAACTCCTCAATGGCCCAACGAAGATCCGTCGCTTTAGCCCGAACAACGCTTAGCTACTCCTATGCCGCTGAAAAAAGGCGGAGATTCAAAACCTACCATTCCAAGTCAAGAAGTAATTCTGCAAAAATTTGGAGGAGTTTAACTCACTGGTGAGCTCAGCACAGGCTGCCACGTTGGCGGACCTGGCTTTGGCCGCCTCCCTGTTCACGGCACCGAGCGTGGTCTTGGCCACCGAAAGGCACTCCTTCGGCCCTTCCACCTCCCGGCATCCATCCCTGAGGGCCTGTCCCATCACGGTCAGTTCCCCCCTCATGGTGTGGATGTCGTGCTCTCCTTCTTTGGGCTCTTCATCGTCGAAAGAGGAAGGCGAGCCCAACAATGATGCGGCTCATGTCACCAGGGGATGTGATGGCAACAAGGCTTCTCGAACGGCGGCCGACCACGGCATCGACCGTGCTGACGAGAAACCGCTGCACCAAGAGGCACTTCAGACTCCTCCCTATGAAGTCAACAATAGATCTATCCTCACCTAAACCCCATCAAACCCAGATGGAAAGCCCGAGCAGAGGGGGTCATGCCCCACTCGGCAAGCCCCTCCTCCGGTTCCTCCCGCAAATGCTTCCCTCCGACCATGGATGGATGGCGAGATCTGACGATGGTAGGAGATGCGATGTGCGAAGGAAGGTGAGCGTGCAAAGGTTACAATGCAGATGTACTAACTTTCCTTCTCTCTTCCCCTGTTTCATAGGCAGAGGATGCACACGGTCGATGGAAATCCTTGCAGTCTCCATGGATGAAAGCGGGAGTTAAGGCCTGGTTACGCCCCCACGATCTCCAAGAGGCACAGGTTCTAAGATAAACACGTGGGGAGACAAGCCGCTGAAACCTATGCCTTAGCTTCATTGAGAAGAAACCCATCCGCGTTACCACGGAGGCTATGGGACCCAATGGTCTGAACCCCAAAGCACCATCACCCAAGCCAGTGCAGGCGAGTGATTTGACACTCAGATCGAGTACCAGCCTAGCTCACCCTCATAGCTGGTGTAAGCGGTAGTGATTCGTTCACTATCGACCCTGCCCCTACTAGAGTCAGGGGGGAGGTATTCGGGAGGGTAGCCAGTCCAACCCTAAAACCTCTCACACTCGGTGTCACGTAAATCTCCCAATACCCGGACGAGCTCGAAGTACCTTATTTCAGCGGATATGTGCCCCTTTGTGGGAAACCGGAAAACTGGTTGGCCCATGGCTGTAACCAAAGTACGAGCTCTTGGAATCTAGAAAAAGATTTTTATGATGTGCCCCCACTGGTTAGGCTTTGTCCTGCCACTTCCTTTCAGTGATAGCGGATGTTCACTCGTTCTACCCATTACCAGCTCGAAGAGTAATATGCGCAACTGCCCATAGCTGCTCACATGTTCGTTACTCACCCACAGTGGTTCCCAACTCGGGAGACTATTACATTAGCCTCAGGGCTCTGAGACAATGTCCTCGCTCTTCCCACTAATTGTTGGTATTTCTTAACGCATACAGAAAGATTCCGCAAGTGCACAGAATTATCGTTGTAGCTTTCACCCGGAAGTATTCAGGGTATTGTATTTCCACAGGGAATGGAGGTATTTCTTCTAGCTAATTTGTCCAAGGACAACATAAGGGTAAAGCTGGAAAGGGTAGAGATGGATTCCTATGGCTTTTGGGTCTAAGGACAGGTAAACTCTACTACTACTTGCTTACTTCAGGCACCGGAGATCACCTGGTCTACCAAGCGATGCTGGCTTATGGCTCAACATTGGACCCAAACATGGGGGATTACAAGGGATGGATACGGCTGTCACCACTTGCCATCTACCCCTCAACCGTGGGGCATGAGGCAAACGAAGGTAGCCTCTAGCCTAGACACCACGTCTACGCTATCGACTACTACTCTAGTGTTGCATAGGGTTATCCATTTGTATCAGGGCCCTCTACTAGAGTATCCACCACGGGGACAGACAATGAATCCACAAACAAGTAAGAATAAAGCTTAATTAATCAAGAGACTCTATACCAAAAGAATCACGAACACTTACTAAAGGAAGAACCCATTGAGGTACAAGTGTTCATCGAGGTACAAGCTTGGGGAGACACCGACAAGCCCGGTGCTTCCCCGTACTCTTCCTCACATCTATCCCTAACTAAGTCTACTAGCTATCTGGGGCCTAAGCCCTTGGAGTGAAGCTCAAGTGTGGTGCTCTTGATCCTTGGTGTGTTGTTTTGTGGGAGAGCTCCACCCCCTACTTATAATAGTTGGTGGTCGGTTTGGGGGAGATAAAATAGGAAACCATCTTGAACTGACCCTAGGTGCATTGATGGTACCGCCTGCGCAGGGTGGGTCTAGGAGGTGATGGGGGCGGTGCGCCCTCACCCTTGGTGCAGCCGCACTAGGGCCGGCCCACCTTGGCACCGCCTTCGCGCTGTGGGCTGCTCGCAAGGCCAGGATCATTCCCACGTCGGTGGTTGGCCCAGAATTGGTAGTTGAGTGGGCTCTCTCTTCTTTTGCTATGTTTAGGATGGAAATGTGCTTTGCGTGATTGCATATTCTTGGTCATATTTTCATGCTTTTCATATAAGTCACCCTGCAAAAGATAATTCACCAAAACTAGTGGAACTTGTGAGTTGTAAGCCCTAATTCTAAGTTTGGTGTCCATTTGTGCAGATTTTATGTGAGAGTTGGCGGTTGAAAATATGAGTTAAGGACTGTTGGCATTTCTTAGCATCACTCTTTACTAAGTTATCATCCCTAGTAATGATGCCAGAAATGTATTGTTGGTAATTATTGAGAACACTTGTAAATTTATATATAAATACTAAGTAATCCGCAAGCGCACAGATAATATACCATTGTAGCATTTCACCCGGGAGTATACCAGGTATCGTTATTTATATTTGACCACAGGGAGGAGCGATGTGGTGGCTAGAGATATTGTCAAATATGCATCCTTATGATAAGATCATAAACTCTCATGCTTTAACAGGGGTAAGCCAAATGATAAATAAATGATAAGTGTAAAGCATTGATGATATTCCAGAGATAGAAATAGATACTCATAAATGTAGTATGGCTAGGCAGGAGATTAATTAAGAGAAAAGATTCCTAAGTCATTTCTTATTTACTATGTCTTTTGTACACTCTAGTATATACACTTTCATCTATAGCATAACTAACTTTGTATCTATGCATAAGGAACATTACTGAGGAAGATCAAGAACAAAGCTTGTCTCCCTTCGCAACCGTGTTCTACTTGTTCTTCAAATAGGGAGTGGACTACAAAGGACTCAACGAGAATGTCACATTCGCGATCTACCACATGGCCCAGAGTGTAGAGTGCATCCGTAGGTAAACAATATTTAAGCACCATGCTTACATAATGTTGACCACTTAACCCACTCGAGTATTGAGCTAAGCGCTTTGCGAACATATGCATAAATTCATCATTAATCATGACTATATCAAGTATATTACCAAAGCAAACTAGGAACATAATAAATAGAAACATAGTATTGAAGTAGCACAAAGTCTCAAAATATAGAGGGATACAATGACTTTACTAGTCTCCAGACGGTGAATCTAGAATCTTGAGTAATAGTCCAACTCTACTTAAATCTTGCTAGCTAGCCTATACTAGAACTTGAAGAATTTGAGCTCTATTCTCTTCTCTCTGGAAACCCTAATTTCTGATCTAATCTTGGCTTATGATCAAATGATGCCTCAGGGAGGGGTGTGTGGCAGAACCGCCAAGAATAACACACTTTTAAAGGTGCTTGTTTTCCACTAGACACTAAGCTCCATGAAAGTGGACTATACTAGTCAGTTCCATCGAGCACACCCCAAGGCAGAACTTGAAACAATCCACGTTTTACATCTAGAATCTAATAATGAGTACGAGCTTACAATACTTAGTCTATTTCATACAAACTAGAGTCTTGAAAATTATTTATTACAATACCAGAGTTCAGAGTGCGATAATTAAACAGCGGAAATGTAATAATCATCTAGCGGAAATGATATATGGATCCATCTGTGCCCACCAGAAGAATCTTCCACACAAGAGCTAACTCCTCAAGCTGCACCTACAATAGGGTAAAATAAACCCTGAGTACACAAAGTAGTCGCATGACTTCCCCGACTAGTGGGAATAGTTTCCTAACTCGCAAGGAACGATAGGCAATACGGTCCGTTGTTTTCTTTTGTTTGTGAAAAAGCATTACTAAAAGTACGTCCTTAGGGTCAAGTTTTATTAGCAGTCATGATTACTTAATTAGCTAACCATTCTAGGTAAGCACCTATTCTACTTTCTAGAAAGAAATGAGCAATCAGAACCATTTCACCATCTTTCATCTTCCACTTTTTACTATGGTGCTAGACCATAGCCAAGTCGTACCATCTCACGGAAATCAGCAATTTGTGAACCAATGTATCCCAGCTGGGCACCCTGAAGCACACGCCTCGCTTGTACCCCAGGCACAAACAAGACCAACCCACTCCACTCCTATCGAGGGGTCTAGATCCCCATCCAAACTTGGACTCTAAGCCCCCACACTTGAGACCCAGTCTCAGCATGGTGCTTAGACCTCCAACTTTTCCTTCCTCCAATCAGTCAGTCCAGAAAGAGCTGGAACCCACGACAAGAGCGTAATGAGCCTTCCCGCTCCCATAAGCAAGTATGTGCTCAAGATAATCAGTCTGTGACCTGACTACCATCCACAGCAACGGACAGTCCTCAATCGACAGGGACAGGGAAAACAGTGTAACCAAGCTAAGCCCCATGGCCACGGGAAACAACTTGTTACACCCACCAATAACCCATGACATATCCCTGCCTGATCTCCATTTTCTCTTCATCATTTTTATTATGAAAGTAATAATAATCACCAATTGTGAGTAACGGCAGGTTACACACGCTACCGACAACCTAAGCATAGCAGCTTCTCGATTATGCACTAGTAGGACTCTTAGGATGGATATATATATGCATGTGGTTTCCATAGAATTCCTGTAATGTAAATGCACATCACATATATTTACGGTGATTATAAAAAATAAGGGTTATGCACCAGGGCTTGCCTTGGGCAGGCGCGGTGTCAGCTGAGTCAGTCAGTGGTGGATCCGGGACCTCCTTCTGCATGAGAATCTCCTTCATGTACTCCTCGATGATCTCGATCTCAGGCTCACCGGTGGTCATGATCTTCGCCAACTCGTTCTCTATATGCATGCGATGATGATGATGCAATAATTTAGTATTTAGGCAACAACAACTCTTAAAATAAGAATACACATGTTAAGCTACTAAGCTAGCTCTAATGACTAAGATACTAAGCTAACTATCATCTTCATCAAGCAAGATATTGAGTTCACCTAACAAGCACCTAGTTTCGCAATTCTATGGTATGCCTTTATTTTTATTAAAGATTTAATGTATATTTAAACATCAAACATTTAACTACCCTAATGTTTAGTCTAGTCTAAGGCTACAAAAATTACAGTGAGTGCATAATAATACAATGAAGCTACTGTAAAAATTTCAGGATTAAAGCTATCTCCAATTTACCACAAAAATTCCTACAATAATTACCTTAATAATATTAAGCACTTTCAAATGATTTAATAGCATTTAGTATCAACATAGATATGTATGTACTAACTGCACTATCAGGTGGACAATGATTTTAGGAACTTAACAAAATTAGTTTTACAATTTTTGGACACCTATACAAATTTATATTAATTATACAAATCTAGCTCAGAAATTAAAATAGAAAGCTATTACCTATTTCTAACAAAAAGAAAAAAAGAAAACCGACCTTGTGGCCCACAAACGCGTGGACCGCGCGCGTCAGCTGGCCCATCAACGCGGCCCAAGAGGGAAACCCGTGCGGGCGTGGCTCTTTTGCAAAAGAGACCCTGATCTTTTCTGAAACTACGTCGCCATCCATTTACTAATTCTTTCTCTCTCTGACCTCTTCACTTAACCCCCTGGCCTTCCTCTAATTTCCACACACACACCCCTGGCTAACAAATGCATGGTGGCGCGGCGAGCATTGGCATTGGGTGGCTACGCCGGCCACCACAGGCTCACATAAGCCCATCGGCCGGGCCGACCTCCAACTATGGCCTAAACGCCTACGTTAAGCAGCAACGTGGGGTGGCGGGACGCGCAGTCATGTGGCACCAATTATTAGTTCATCAATTGGTAGAGAGGTGCTAATAGATATTAACAGTTCTTCTATACCTCCAACCACCTATTATCAGTTGGATTAGTTTTTTTGGTAATTATTTGTTGGATTACTTAGTAGATTTTGCTATTAGCTAACTAACTATTAGCACCAGTGTGTATGCTAATAAAGATGCATTAATAACGACATGCATGCATGTACTAGATACTACTAGCTAGGTACGATGTAGGATGATGTATATGTATACCTTGGGAGACTTGTTCGTGAAGGAGGCCACCGATGAGTCGCCGGCGGCATTACAGCAGCGACGCGGAGGTGCATGGGGTTGCGGACGCGATGGGAAGGTGATGGCACCGGTAGTAGCTGTGCCACGGTGCGGGGTAGGGGCAGCAGTCCCGCAAGAGCGACGGGGCAGCTAGCAGCACCGCACGGCTAGGCGAGCAGCAGCAGCGGCTAGTGGCGCCCGGGCCGTAGCCAAGCCACGTCCAGCTGAGGGCGACCCTAGCCCAGCAATGTGGACCCGCACGTGTGGCCTAGCCGGGATGACCAGGACGAGCACAGGCGCAAGGTGACCACGCACACAGACCAAGCAGGTGATGTGCACGAATTTTAAAGCATCAATAACAACCGAACTATGGAAGTTGGGACCAAACCACCTTCACTATGCTAAAGCGGGCATATCAGACTACCAACATGAACTAAAACATGACACCACTACCTAGATAAATTGCATGGAATTAATTCGCCAATATAGCGTCGTCACCTTGTTTTCAAACTTGAAAATCTTCTAAGTCTTGAGTTGGATTCAGTTTTAGGTTCCATTTTTTGGCCATTAGAAATACTAGCTAGCAATGCTCTTTTTCTACAGCAAGAGTTGCATTGTCATCTACAAAGTTTGTACTTCAAACCTTATTTAGGTGTCACACACATGTTCTATAATACTTTTGCTTAATAAAAATTGGTTTTCATCCCTACTTGATATACATGAGCTATTGAATCAACTTTCATTTAATATTTTTATTAGACATTTTAGGTTACAAGAAATTGATCTACACACTTTATCACATGCTTTATCACATAAACATGATGCTCATGACATGTTTTAGTGGTTTGTTTAGGGTGTAACACCAATGGTGTTATAGGGGGTAGGGCTGGTATATATAGGCTAGAGCTTCAATTCTCGACCCTCGGATCAAACCGACTTGAAAGAACGACATAGATGCAATCTAGGAGGCAGTGGAGAACCGACATAAGAAGCTAGAGGTTGACCGGTGGGCCCAGGGGCTGGCCGGCCTATAGATGGGGCTAGCCGGCCCCACCTGGCATCCTCTCATGCCCTGCTTTGGTGGAGTGCCTTCTGGTGTCTTTTGGAACCTTCTGGTGCTATTCTCATTGCGGATAATTGTGATTTAATTTGACGATTTGATCCTCCTTGATGGTTTTCTGAATATACCCTGCTGAAAACACAGATTCACAGAAACTTGTGGAAATTGTTAGTTTAAACCCCTAAGTCTATGTTGGTGATCATTTTCATGCCCTTTTACAAGTTATGTTGACAGTTCATGATAGAGGATAACTACCTTCAAGAAGGACCGCCAACAAACTCTCCGACACTTAGCCCTTTGCTCGTCCTCGAGCAAAGTTAGAGATTAAAGTAATTATGAGCATAACGTCCTAAGATATATGGCTTACATGAAAGTTATTCCAACACATTCTTTACACATGTGGGATTTATGGCATTAGCTAACATGTTTATTTGGGTAGTTGAAAAGCGGAATAGTTCTTGAAACATAGTCATATTCCCAATTTCACATCTTAACACTTGGAGTTTTGACAATTTTTTCTCAAACAAAAGCATAGTTCAGTTTATACTCCTCAAATGGCACTCTCAAATCACTTAGTGGTGTATAAATCCTTACCAAGGGATAGTAATGTTTTGCCTTCTTTTGTTTTCACCTACTTCTAAAAAGGTTTACGTGGAGCTTTAGGTAGGGATAAACAAAGTAGCATACTTGTATTGCATATGTTGTAAAGTCAAATCGAGGATCCAAGGAGAAAAGTGCCATATTCTTAGATCAAGATGTGTCTGTGTGTGGAAAATGGTAAACTAAAACTATACTCCTTTGGTAGATATGATCTCTCTCTTATAACTTATTTTTTTGAAACATGGCTATCTTTCTTCTTCTTTTTCAATACATGAACCTTCATGTGCTCATCATTTATTTCTTTTGTAATTGGACCTTCATGTGTCCATATTTTTTTTACTTTTTACATAGCCCATGTCTCTTCTTCTAAACCACATATTTAGAGAGAGATATTTATCTTTTTAGAACATGGAATATTTGCCTAACAAACACATTTTTTGTCTACTCCGAGTGTAGGAGCAGAGTTTTTAGTGGATCTAAATGGAAGCATGTTTTGCGTACTCCTAGTGTAGGAGCAGTATGTATATGTGGGTGTACGTGATATTGATCTTGAGAGCATGATAAATTTCTCAACAAGGGTCAACAAGACTTGACCAAACTCAACACAATAAGCAGCATATGGTGAAGGCTTGAAACTTGCTAGATGTTAAATTTGGCCTTGGTAGGAATTGCTCACCAAATGAGGAGTATGTGATACTATGGTTTTATAACATTTTTATCAAAACAAATTCTCCAAGTGCTTTGAATGGAAATGGTAGGATTTCTAAGTTTGAACTATATCACACCTCTCAACAACTTAGTCAACATGATTGTCCTATTAGAATGTTTTCCCACAAGCATAAGTGTATGTATATGGAACAAACTTTATGTAAGCTTCTATCTTAAAGATGTTATGAACATGTCACTTTTGGAATTCTGAATGAAGTGTGGTTCATAAAATTGCATGGAGGTGGGGCGACATTTGTTTTGCATTTTTAATTTGTTCAATTTTAAATTTCAAAATTATTGGAGAGTTTGAAGGTGGCGTTGCACAAACTACCGTTGAAGAGGAGTTGAGTTAGAGGTGGTTTGACTAAACCAGAGGTTCAGCCGATCCTCTCTTGAGCCATTTGTCCTGTCCTTCTGCATGTTGGATCAGTCGATGTTTGTGCAACGTGTTGGTGGGAGATCTTGAATGTGTGTTCGTCATGCTTGAGAGATCTCCCCCACACTTATTGTTGTACCTGCTTTTTATTTAACAAAGAAAAACAAAAATAGACAGACAAGGGCTATAATTATTATTACTTTTACTTTTGTTGTTTATTATTACTATTATTATTATTTTTTATTTTATGTGTTCACCCAACTTTTTATCATTTAGCATAAACAAAGCTAAGGTAAAGTTTGTAAAAATAAATATAGCCTTAATTTATCTCCATAATTGATTACCTCTATTGTTTATGAAAGTAATACTCCAAAGTTCATTGACCAAAATTAAACACCATGTCTAAGTTTGATTAAAGAAGGTCGTTTTAACCTAAGCACCATGCTTAATTCAAAAAGGCCTATGGGTGTGCCACATAGGCCTATGTGATAACACCCAAACCAGAGCATATGACACAAACCAGGAAGGCATGAACTTTGAATGAGCAAAATCATATGTTTGGTCACCTTTGCACACTTGAGTATTCTTACTAGCAACATTTGTAGATGGGAACTTTGAAGCTGCTGCAGCGGCGGCTTGTATATGGTCCATCTCAGGTTATCACCAAGGCTAGGCCACACACATAGCTAGTGTGTATGGACCATGGGCCTTAGGGATAGCAAAGGTCTATAAGAGGAGAATGCCCCTTCTCTCTCTCTTCTTCTTTTTGTCCTCTCTTTTTTTTCTTTTTTTCATCATTCATTTTTTAATAATATTTTTTTATAGCAAGGTAGAGCTGTCAGCATTTTTTTCTTTTTAATCCAAGATGACCTTTGGTGTGGATGGAACTTTGTAGCGAGATTTTCACCACACTCCCCCACACTTGGACTTTTGTGTAAAAGTCAAGTGTGCAATGTCGGGGGTCTCCCTTTGAGTGTGTTCCATCATCAAAGAACATCGACGTGTATGATTGATGTAGCTCCTCATGTTCTGAAGCATTGTACGTCCCCTCTTCTTCTTGATCTCTTCCTGAAAAGGTTAGTAACCAGGAATACCCCAAGGTGCATACTAACTTGAAAACATTATCTTGCTTTTATTGAAGGAGAAAGGTTTTTTTATGATAATCATATATAAATATATATTATTTTTTTATGATAGTCCAGGGTAGCTCCTGGCAGTGCTTGATTTATGGTCTTAAGCCTGACCCTGGGAACTTCGTCCTACAGGTATCAATGGTGGTGTAGTTCTTAGCTTCACCACTAGGCATTTAGAATTATCACTCAAGCTACAAAGTTAGTGCCACAATGCCACTATGAGATTTATAATATTTGTGATAAACGAAAGCATCCACTACCATCCTCCTAAAAAGCTTGGAAACGAGGAGTGATGGGTGGTTGTGTTCCTCGTAGGGGCATGGGGTACTAAGCAACATGTCCATGGCACAGAAGTTTTCTTTCTCATGGGGTATATCATGTAGGATCAATGTTGGATCTTGACCATCATCGAGAACAACGTTTGGATGACTAGAGGGACATGGCTTGGGTTCGAGTGAGGGTGGTGATGAATGTTCTATTTCACACGAAAGTTCATGTGAAACGAACGGGGATATGAATTTCACCTCCTCAAACGGGTCATTGCTGGGATGATGCTCTGCCATTGGACTTTCTAGGTGAGAAATAGGAGTGGTGGGAGCAGTTTTCCCATACTTCTCATCAAGGCTCCCATGGGAAGGTTTTGCTTTGAAAAGTTTGTCTAAAGGGTAGCTTATGAGAAGATCAAACTCAAGGATGGCAAAGATGTGGAAATCCATGAAAACCTTGATTTTGTTTATTTCAATTGGCACAGCCCTAATAATCCCACAACACTCAATGATGAGTCCTGATAGACTTTTGAAGAGCTTGTTGGTCGGAACTAGCGGCATGTTACCCAAAAGAGTTTTTGCCAGAAACTCTGACATGATACTAGTCCTTACTGTAGGGTTATGTAGGGCTTCTACATTTGTTCCCCTTAACGAACAAGGCATGGCCGTGTAACGTGAAAGGATCTGAATTGCTTTAGAAGAACATTTCACTTCCATTACCCATTCCTTTTATAGTTCCGCTCTAGGGGAAACTTTGGGAGGATGTGTATGCTTTTCATGCCGAAAAAGTTTTGAGGTATTGCCATAATCCTTGAATTTGATAGGGAACTTAGAAGGACAAATTACTCTTTCCTTCGATGTTCGCAGTTAGGTTGAGGGCTCAAGAGTTGAATCTAACAATGCTAAAGGTTTGGACTCGACTGATGAGGACTCCTCAACACTCGACGTTACTTTTGCTTGGAGGGGTTTTATGATGGAAGAAGTGTGATTGGATATGAAGTACTCAAGGAATGTCACTTGTTCCATCATGGTTTTATGTGTAAATCTACCTCCGACGGTCATGTCGAGGCACATGTCAGCTTCTATGTCGATACCCAAACAAAAGAGTCACAGCAATATGTTGTCGGGTAAAGACAAGTCTAGGCTGGCATGTATTAACATTGAAAACCTAGCCTAGGCTGCACCTATAGACTCCTTCTCATTCTGTTCGAAATCGAGGATCGCCCTTGGTAGAGAGACGATACGGGACATGGGGAAAAATGCAAGACAAAATTTATCTCTAAGTTCATCCCAGCCCCATTCATTCTTTCTATGACATGTGTGTACCATTGCTTCGCCTTGCCCTTGAGAGAGAAGGGAAACAATTTGCACCTTAGTGTTTCTTGTGTCATGCCTAAAATGCTCAGGCATGAACACATTTCCTCAAACTCTTGCAGGTGTTGGCAAGGGTTTTCATTGTCACGCCCTGAGAGGGGTTGTGCCCAAACTATGGCTATCAAGCTAGGGTGGAGTTCATAGTCAGAATGAAAGGTTAGTTTTGGTGGTGGCTCACGGAACTCCCCCTTTGAGGCGGAAGGGTTTGGATTTTGATTAGGCTTCATGATAAAAGGGATAGAAGAAATATTTTTGTTTTTATAAAAGAAAAGATGAAATATATAGATACAAGGACGAACTAGGTTCGAATAAAATAGCAACCGTTCCCTAGCAACGGCACTAGAAAGCTTGTTGGTATTTCTTAACGCATACAGAAAGATTCCACAAGCGAACAGAATTACCGTTGTAGCTTTCACCTAAAAGTATTTAGGGTATCATATTTCCATAGAGAATGGAGGTATTTCTTCTAGATAATTTGTCTAAGGACAACATAAGGGTAAATCTAGAAAGGGTAGAGATGGATTCCTATAGCTTTCGGGTCTAAGGACAGGTAAACTCTACTTGTACTTGCTTACTTCAAGGACCAGAGATCACCTGGTTTACCAAGCGATGCCGGCCTATGGCTTTGCGTCGAACCCAAACGTGGGGGATGACAAGGGACAGATAGGGTATCACCACTAGCCCCCTACCGAAGGTAGCCTCTAGCCTAGACAAAACATTTACGCTATTGACTACTACTCTAGCATTGCGTAGGGTTATCCATCTTTATCAGGGTGCTCTACTAGAGTATCTACCACGGGGATGAACGATGAACCCGCAAACAAGTAAGAATAAAGCTTAACTAATCAAGAGAGTCTAGGCCAAAAGAATTACGAACACTTACTAAAGGAAGAACCCATTGAGGTACAAGTGTTCGTCGAGGTACAAGCTTGGGGAGACACCAACAAGCCCGATGCTTCCTGGTACTCTTCCTCACATCTCTCCCTAACCAAGTGTACTAGCTATCTAGGGCCTAAGCCCTTAGAGTGAAGCTCAAGTGTGGTGCTCTTGATCCTTGGTGTGTGTCACACCCAATTTTAAGGATAAAATTGAATGCACTAAACTCATGTGTGCCCAGGGATCAGTCACACACATAAGTTGACAAATCACAATAGTATCATCACGGTGTCCCATACATCAGAGTTATAATAAAACTTAGTCTTATACATCACAGCGGAATAATAAAAAGATAATAAACTCTCATGGCCGTCATCACAGGGAAGGTCAACTGGTTGACCACAAGCCTAATAATCCTCCGGGAAATCCTCATACCCATAGTCATCTGTTACCCATCCGGGATTTTTATCCAAGTAAAGAAAATAAACAAGTGTAAGTACATTCCGTACTTAGCAAGCTAACATGGGGTTATGAAGCTAAAAAAGGATAGACTCTGGTTTACTGCAGTTAGCATTTTTAATAGGTCAAACTTTTATTCTCAAGTATTATCAGGTTATGCTTAAGCTCCCATTTAATTCCCATAAGAACATATATCGGAGTCATAAGTACCATATATCATCACTAAACAACTTTATAAGACCATCATCAAGTATCCAGTTATTCTGTGAGTTTTCGGGCCGCTTCAGAATCGTGTGAGCACTACTGTTATAACAGATTTGTTACCCTCTCTGAGAGGTGGTGCACATTCACCATGAGTCGTGATCCCCATATGCCCAGTTAATTACTCCCATGTCACTTCCAAGGTGAGCGGGCAGGGTACACTATGAAGCCATTTCATAGGTTTCCCTAACAAGTTAGGGCCGCTAGGTTTCCTTGGCGTGATGATAGGAACCCCCTTTCCTATGGCACATATCCATCGCGGCTATACACATAGGAACAGAGGCAGCCCTATACCCAACGTGGCAAGCCCCATTTGCGCCAAAAAAGGTAACCTCTAACTAGCTAGAAAAGGTCCTATTATTGAGCTAAAGTCGAGCCATATGACTCTCCGGTTGTAACTGTCACCATTGACTTTTGCCGACAGATAAGTCCTCATGGAGGGCCAGAGCAACATGAACAAAGGTCATTTGCCCTTTCGCCCTATGGAACAGCTTGTTATAAATCATGTTACTCACTTTGTTCCATAGTATCATTCATCAACAGGTATATCAAGTTCAGTTAGAGCACTAGCAATCTACCCATATGCATTTAACCCATAGGAGACAAGGAACAGGATAACAATCACTAGGATGTCCTTACGGGTATCAAAATTAGACACATGCAAATGAATAATTGATTAGAGTGAAATAGGACATCAAGGAAGGCCCATGTTATACTTGCCTTGGTTCACAAACTCGTGCTAGTCCTGCTGGTCGTCGAAGAGTTCTTGGTCTCCAACGTTTTCCTCACCGTCTGAACACGACCAACACAGCAACATACAACATTCCAAAAGCATTCATGCAAAGCAAACATTCCTATCATTAGAACAGTACACCAACAGTATTGAAAACAAGATAAAATATCTGTAAACATATTCTACGTCTCGCTACGATCACGTCAACGCGAAGTTCACGAAAAACGGAGCTAAAATGCGAAAGTTATGATTTAAACGGGTTTTCCTATAGCCATATATTTAATTAAATCTAATCATGAAATTAAAAAGTTCCAAACTTGACTAACAGTAGTTCTAACATGTAGCTTATGAAATTACGAAGCTAACATGATTTGAATGCATCAATTCGGAGCTAAAACGACAATTTTATAAGCTAAAAGCAGTTCAAATGGCATTTCGTCAGAATATCGAAAGCGTACTTTAGACTAAACCGGTGAACTATACGCTTTCAAAACGAGAATGCGTACTCGAGGAAATACGCTAAGGACGGTGGGTTCTATTACCTAAAACAGGAGGGCTCTTTAGCAAATCTACCCGCTGAAGGGTATCGCCAATGATGGCCGTCGGATTAGAAATGGACGGTCAAGAACAGATCTGGGGGTTTGGGCCGGCTGAGCAAAGGTCTCGGCGAGGTTTCACCATGGCCGACTGCCAAGAACACGCTTGGCGAAGCTCGGTTAGGGGGCTAGGTTCGCCAATCGAAGAACCGAGAGCACCGGGGTTATTGGGAAGCGAGGGGTCACGGCTAGGCCAAAAAGGTGGCGGAGGGGAAGGTTGAGCGGCGGCGCCATGGCCGACGGCCAAGAGCTTCCGACCCACGCAAAACGGCCATTCAAGCCATCAAACGCCAAGGAGAAGGACAGGGAGAGAGAGGAGAGCATGGGGTCTCACGCATGGGAAGAAATGGGTCGGAGATGGCTCGGGAAGGCGGTCCACGGCGGTTCCAAAGTCGGTGGACGGCGGGGCTTCTCCGAGCGATGACGGTGGCGGCCTCGAAGCGTCTCTGCGAGGGCGAAATTGGAGCGAGAGCGAGAGAGGAACGCTGGGGCTGGCGGCCGCTTAAAAAGAGGCCGGGCGCTGGGAGGGCGATCCACGACGCGCGACGTGGCGCGCGGTGGTAGTTGGTGGTGACGCACAGCAAGGGTTGATTCTGGGAGGAGGGGGCGGACGACGCGTGGGGCCCAGGCGTCAGCGGCTGAAGGAGGAAAGGAGGCAATGCGGTTGCAGCAGGTGTGCGACTTGGGGCAATCATGTGGAGTCATTGTCATGGCATATCATCTGGCACAAGAAATTGGGCAAGGGAAAAAGGGAAGGCGAAATGGTGGGGGAAGTCAGAATGTGAGGAAGGGGAGGAGATGGAAGGAAATTTCCTTTTCTTTTTATAAATAAAATTTTCAAACTCATTTTCAAAAGGTTTTTAAAATCTTCTAGCATTTGAACAAAACCACAAATCACCAGAAATAAATATGCAATAGCATGAATGCATCAACATGTTTCTATTCTTGTATTTTCTTTTAATTTCATAAAAGAAATATTATTTCCTAAATTTGAAATGCACATATAATTGCATATTTAAATCAAATTTACTATTTTAAAAAGAATTCAAATTTTAGGGTGTTACAATTCTACCCCCCTTAAGATGAATCTCGTCCTCGAGATTCGGGCGACGTCGACTGAGAGATAGGGATACTCCGTCTTTGGATTCTCCTTTACTGCCTCGTGTAGTCCCATCGTCTTGATGAGGATCCCACTTTACCTTGCATATCTGTTGATCTTACTCCAAACGATACTCAGGTAACTTCAATCACTAGGCCACCTTTCCTTTTGAGTCCACAATACCAATTCTTTTTCTTAAAATACCCACCTTCCGATGAAAATTCCTTACTTTATTGATCAGAAGGAAATTCTTCCACCAATCTTCAAAACATGAATGATTCTGGTTAAGTTGCTCGAACTTGGAATACAATTCTTGATCCTTGGTGTCACTCGAACCTTCTTAGCACAACTCCCCATTGCTAAGGGCATCGGTCATGACTTTTGCTTCTCCAAGTGATAGCACTTTTCCAAGTCATAATCAATTTTCATTCCAACGAGGATATCACCAACTCAAGACCAACTTAGTGAAGATATCCTGTAGATTCTTGATCCAAACTAACTTAAAAGCTTCTCCAGTAGCTCTACCAAAATCTTAATGATCTTGGATAAACCTTCATTGAACCTTTAACCAAACCTCATTGAGACTCTGAGTTTCTCTCACATCTTTGGGTACCACCACACTTCCACTACGCAAACAAGAACGTATGATACTTCATCTTGTAAATTCTTCAACTTGGCTACCCCCCTTAAGAAAAGATAGACTAGGGGACACCAAAGTATAGCTTACATCTACTTCTTTATAGAACACTTTTCCAAATTCTTGCAGTTAACTTGGTCGAAAACAGTACACAACACAAACTACTCCAGATTCCAAACAACACAGATGCATCACCTTGTGATTCTCGTATCTCCATAACCAACATAGCTATCAAGTTGATTCTTGCGCTCAGAGAAAGATATTGAAGTGTACTAGTGTCCAGAATTTGCCCACGATTTTTGATCATCCAAAATCAGAGATATAAGCCGAAGAGTGCAGACTGCTCCGAAAGGATAGGATAGGAAAAACAGACAAAAACCAAGACCCGACTATTTATTTCATTAATCCTTATGCCTTAGGCCTATTACTATCTGAAATTGTGGGAACACCCAACAAGATCATTGCAATCATTACAAAGATTCAAAACGACCATAAGCATAATGACAACTCAACAAACAATAAAGATGCACAATTCAATCATTAACTCACCTTGCGATACTATCGTTCTCATTGCTCCAGGGATAACAATCCTAAGACTTATATTCAGAGAGCGTAAGAAGGTGGTGAGGAGTAGTTCTAAAAGCATATCAAATCAAGGAGTGAAGATGAGAACAAAGACTTCAAAATAAGCACCAAGGTAGAGATGAATAGCAAGGGTAGAGATATAGTAGAGAAGAAAATATCAAGGTTCATAGATCAAGGGTTTTATAGCAATTTCAAATCCTTAAGACGACCAATTTCTAACTAGGCTTGCGTCCTACAGTCAACACTGCTCTGATACCATTTTGTTACACCCAATTTTAAGGATAAAATTGAATGCACTAAACTCATGTGTGCCCAGGGATCAGTCACACACATAAGTTGACAAATCACAATAGTATCATCACGGTGTCCCATACATCAGAGTTATAATAAAACTTAGTCTTATACATCACAGCGGAATAATAAAAAGATAATAAACTCTCGTGGCCGTCATCATAGGGAAGGTCAACTGGTTGACCACAAGCCTAATAATCCTCCGGGAAATCCTCATACCCGTAGTCATCTGTTACCCATCCGGGATTTTTATCCAAGTAAAGAAAATAAACAAGTGTAAGTACATTCCATACTTAGCAAGCTAACATGGGGTTATGAAGCTCAAAAAGGATAGACTCTGGTTTACTGCAGTTAGCATTTTTAATAGGTCAAACTTTTATTCTCAAGTATTATCAGGTTATGCTTAAGCTCCCATTTAATTCCCATAAGAACATATATCGGAGTCATAAGTACCATATATCATCACTAAACAACTTTATAAGACCATCATCAAGTATCCAGTTATTCTGTGAGTTTTCGGACGGCCGCTCAGAATCGTGAGCACTACTGTTATAACAGATTTGTTACCCTCTCGCAGAGGTGGTGCACATTCACCATGAGTCGTGATCCCCATATGCCCAAGGTTAATTACTCCCATGTCACTTCCAAGGTGAGCGGGCAGGGTACACTATGAAGCCATTTCATAGGTTTCCCTAACAAGTTAGGGCCGCTAGGTTTCCTTGGCAGGCAGATGTAGGAACCCCCCTTTCCTATGGCACATATCCATCGCGGCTATACACATAGGAACAGAGGCAGCCCTATACCCAACGTGGCAAGCCCCATTTGCGCCAAAAAGGTAACCTCTAACTAGCTAGAAAAGGTCCTATTACTGAGCTAAAGTCAGAGCCATATGACTCTCCCGGTTGCCTTCGCTGGGCCCCAGCTTTTGCCGACAGATAAGTCCTCATGGAGGGCCGGGAGCAACATGAACAAAGGTCATTTGCCCTTTCGCCCTATGGAACAGTTGTTATAAATCATGTTACTCACTTTGTTCCATAGTATCATTCATCAACAGGTATATCAAGTTCAGTTAGAGCACTAGCAATCTACCCATATGCATTTAACCCATAGGAGACAAGGAACAGGATAACAATCACTAGGATGTCCTTACGGGTATCAAAATTAGACACATGCAAATGAATAATTGGTTAGAGTGAAATAGGACATCAAGGAAGGCCCATGTTATACTTGCCTTGGTTCACAAACTCGTGCTGGTCCTGCTGGTCGTCGAAGAGTTCTTGGTCTCCAACGTTTTCCTCCTCACCGTCTCGAACACGCACCAACACAAAGAACATACAACATTCCAAAAGCATTCATGCAAAGCAAACATTCCTATCATTAGAATAGTACACCAACAGTATTGAAAACAAGATAAAATATTTGTAAACATATTCTACGTCTCGCTACGATCACGTCAACGCGAAGTTCACGAAAAACGGAGCTAAAATGCGAAAGTTATGATTTAAACGGGTTTTCCTATAGCCATATATTTAATTAAATCTAATCATGAAATTAAAAAGTTCCAAACTTGACTAACAGTAGTTCTAACATGTAGCTTATGAAATTACGAAGCTAACGCGATTTGAATGGATCAATTCGAGCTAAAACGACAATTTTATAAGCTTAAAGCAGTTCAAATGGCATTTCAGTAAATAGTGAAAGCGTACTTTAGACTAAACCGGTGAACTATACGCTTTTCAAAACGAGAATGCGTACTCGAGGAAATACGCTAAGGACAGCGGGTTCTATTACCTGCGAAAAACAGGAGGGCTCTTTAGCAAATCTACTACGGGAAGGGTATCGCCAACTGGTGGCCGTCGGATTAGAAATGGACGGTCAAGAACGGATCTGGGGGTTCGGGAAGCTGAAAAGGGCTCGGCGAGGCTCAACCATGGCCGACGGCCAAGAACACGCCGCATGAGCTCGGTTAGGGGCTAGGGTTCGCCAATCAAGAACCGAGAGCACCGGGGTTATTCTGGGAAGCAGGGTCTGGCTAGGCCAAAAAGGTGGCGGAGGGGAAGGTTGAGCGGCGGCGCCATGGCCGACGGCCAAGAGCTTCCGGCCGCACGCATAAAATGGCCATTCAAGCCATCAAACGCCAAGGAGAAGGACAGGGGAGAGAGAGGAGAGCATGGGGTCTCTCACCGGGAAGAAATGGGTCGGAGATGGCTCGGGAAGGCGGTCCACGGCGGTTCCAAACTCGGTGGGACGGCGGGCTTCCCGAGCGACAGTGGCGGCCTTCAAGCGTGAGCGAGGGCGAAATTGGAGCGGAGAGCGAGAGAGAACGCTGCTGGGGCTCGGCTGGCCGCTTAAAAAGAGGCCGGGCTGGGAGGGCGATCCCCGACGACACGACGACGGGCGCTGGGCGGCGATTATGGCCGACGCACACAAGTGGTTCTGGAGGAGGAAGGCGGGACGACGCAGCGGGCCCGCCGCCGCGAATGAAGGAGGAAAGGGAGGCAAGTTGTTAGAAAGTCTTAGTGCTTGCGACTTGGGCAATGATGGAATGGGTCGTCATGCGGTCGTTGCTATGGGTCAAGCTAAGTCGGGCCAAGGGAAAAAGGGAAGAATGAAATCAGTGGGGTCATTGGTGTCTTTGGGCGAATGTGAGGAAGGGAGGAGATGGAAGGAAATTTCCTTTTTCTTTTTATAAATAAAATTTTCAAACTCATTTTCAAAAGGTTTTAAAATCTTCTAGCATTTGAACAAAACCACCACACGTAAATAAATATGCAATAGCATGAATGCATCAACATGTTTCTATTCTTGTATTTTCTTTTAATTTCATAAAAGAAATATTATTTCCTAAATTTGAAATGCACATATAATTGCATATTTAAATCAAATTTACTATTTTAAAAGAATTCAAATTTTAGGGTGTTACAATTCTACCCCCTTAAGATGAATCTCGTCCTCAAGATTAAGGCGACGCCGACCGAGAGATAGGGATACTCCGTCTTTGGATTCTCCTTTATCGCCTCGTGTAGTCCCATCGTCTTGATGAGGATCCTTTGTACCTTGCATATCTCATGATCTTACTCCAAACGATACTCGTGTAACTTCAATCACTAGGCCACCTTTCCTTTTGAGTCCACAATACCAATTCTTTTTCTTAAAATACCCACCTTCCGATGAAAATTCCTTACTTTATTGATCGAAGGAAATTCTTCCACCAATCTTCAAAACATGAATGATTCTCGTTAAGTTGCTCGAACTTGGAATACAATTCTTGATCCTTGGTGTCACTCGAACCTTCTTAGCACAACTCCCCATTGCTAAGGGCATCGGTCATGACTTTTGCTTCTCCAAGTGATAGCACTTTTCCAAGTCATAATCAATTTTCATTCCAACGAGGATATCACCAACTCAAGACCAACTTAGTGAAGATATCCCGTAGATTCTTGATCCAAACTAACTTAAAAGCTTCTCCAAGAGCTCTACCAAAATCTTAATGATCTTGGATAAACCTTCATTGAACCTTTAACCAAACCTCATTGAGACTCTGAGTTTCTCTCACATCTTTGGGTACCACCACGCTTCCACTGCGCAAACAAGAACGTATGATACTTCATCTTGTAAATTCTTCAACTTGGCTACCCCCCTTAAGAAAAAGATAGACTAGGGACACCAAAGTATAGCTTACATCTACTTCTTTATAGAACACTTTTCCAAATTCTTGCAGCTTAACTTGGTCGAAAAACAAGACACAACACAAACTACTCCAGATTCCAAACAACACAGATGCATCACCTTGTGATTCTCGTATCTCCATAACCAACATAGCTATCAAGTTGATTCTTGCGCTCAGAGAAAGATATTGAAGTGTACTAGTGTCCAGAATTTGCCCACGATTTTTGATCATCCAAAATCAGAGATATAAGCCGAAGAGTGCAGACTGCTCCGAAAGGATAGGATAGGAAAAACAGACAAAAACCAAGACCCGACTATTTATTTCATTAATCCTTATGCCTTAGGCCTATTACTATCTGAAATTGTGGGAACACCCAACAAGATCATTGCAATCATTACAAAGATTCAAAACGACCATAAGCATAATGACAACTCAACAAACAATAAAGATGCACAATTCAATCATTAACTCACCTTGCGATACTATCGTTCTCATTGCTCCAGGATAACAATCCTAAGACTTATATTCAGAGAGCGTAAGAAGGTGGTGAGGAGTAGTTCTAAAAGCATATCAAATCAAGGAGTGAAGATGAGAACAAAGACTTCAAAATAAGCACCAAGGTAGAGATGAATAGCAAGGGTAGAGATATAGTAGAGAAGAAAATATCAAGGTTCATAGATCAAGGGTTTTATAGCAATTTCAAATCCTTAAGACGACCAATTTCTAACTAGGCTTGCGTCCTACAGTCAACACTGCTCTGATACCATTTTGTCACACCCAATTTTAAGGATAAAATTGAATGCACTAAACTCATGTGTGCCCAGGGATCAGTCACACACATAAGTTGACAAATCACAATAGTATCATCACGGTGTCCCATACATCAGAGTTATAATAAAACTTAGTCTTATACATCACAGCGGAATAATAAAAAGATAATAAACTCTCGTGGCCGTCATCACAGGGAAGGTCAACTGGTTGACCACAAGCCTAATAATCCTCCGGGAAATCCTCATACCCGTAGTCATCTGTTACCCATCCGGGATTTTTATCCAAGTAAAGAAAATAAACAAGTGTAAGTACATTCCGTACTTAGCAAGCTAACATGGGGTTATGAAGCTCAAAAAGGATAGACTCTGGTTTACTGCAGTTAGCATTTTTAATAGGTCAAACTTTTATTCTCAAGTATTATCAGGTTATGCTTAAGCTCCCATTTAATTCCCATAAGAACATATATCGGAGTCATAAGTACCATATATCATCACTAAACAACTTTATAAGACCATCATCAAGTATCCAGTTATTCTGTGAGTTTTCCGGGCCGCTCGTAACCGTGAGCACGGCTGTTATAACAGTTTGTTACCCTCTGCAGAGGTGGTGCACATTCACCGCGAGTCGTGATCCCCATATGCCCGGGTTAATTACTCCCATGTCACTTCCAAGGTGAGCGGGCAGGGTACACTATGAAGCCATTTCATAGGTTTCCCTAACAAGTTAGGGCCGCTAGGTTTCCTTGGCAGGCAGATGTAGGAACCCCCCTTTCCTATGGCACATATCCATCGCGGCTATACACATAGGAACAGAGGCAGCCCTATACCCAACGTGGCAAGCCCCATTTGCGCCAAAAAGGTAACCTCTAACTAGCTAGAAAAGGTCCTATTACTGAGCTAAAGTCAGAGCCATATGACTCTCCCGGTTGCACTGTCAGTCCCAGCTTTTGCCGACAGATAAGTCCTCATGGAGGGCCGGGAGCAACATGAACAAAGGTCATTTGCCCTTTCGCCCTATGGAACAGTTGTTATAAATCATGTTACTCACTTTGTTCCATAGTATCATTCATCAACAGGTATATCAAGTTCAGTTAGAGCACTAGCAATCTACCCATATGCATTTAACCCATAGGAGACAAGGAACAGGATAACAATCACTAGGATGTCCTTACGGGTATCAAAATTAGACACATGCAAATGAATAATTGATTAGAGTGAAATAGGACATCAAGGAAGGCCCATGTTATACTTGCCTTGGTTCACAAACTCGTGCTGGTCCTGCTGGTCGTCGAAGAGTTCTTGGTCTCCAACGTTTTCCTCACCGTCTGAACACGACCAACACAACAACATACAACATTCCAAAAGCATTCATGCAAAGCAAACATTCCTATCATTAGAATAGTACACCAACAGTATTGAAAACAAGATAAAATATTTGTAAACATATTCTACGTCTCGCTACGATCACGTCAACGCGAAGTTCACGAAAAACGGAGCTAAAATGCGAAAGTTATGATTTAAACGGGTTTTCCTATAGCCATATATTTAATTAAATCTAATCATGAAATTAAAAAGTTCCAAACTTGACTAACAGTAGTTCTAACATGTAGCTTATGAAATTACGAAGCTAACGCGATTTGAATGGATCAATTAGAGCTAAAACGACAATTTTATAAGCGAAAGCAATATTCAAATGGCATTTCTGTAAATAGTGAAAGCGTACTTTAGACTAAACCAGTGAACTATACGCTTTCAAAACGAGAATGCGTACTCGAGGAAATACGCTAAGGACAGCGGGTTCTATTACGCGAAAACAGGAGGGCTCTTTAGCAAATCTACCCGGGAAGGGGTATCGGCCAATATGGGGCCGTCGGATTAGAAATGGACGGTCAAGAACGGATCTGGGGGTTATTGGCCGGCTCTGAATAAAGGGTCTCGTGAGGCTCAAACCATGGCCGACGGCCAAGAACACGCCGTGGCGAGCTCGGTTAGGGGCGTGGTTCGCCAATCGAAGAACCGAGAGCACCGGGGTTATCGGGAAGCAGGGGTCACAGCTAGGCCAAAAGGTGGCCGGAGGGGAAGGTTGAGGGGCGGCGCCATGGGACGACGGCCAAGAGCTTCCGACCACGCATAAAATGGCCATTCAAGCCATCAAACACCAAGGAGAAGGACAGGAGAGAGAGGAGAGCATGGGGGTCTCACCGCTGGGAAGAAATGGGTCGGAGATGGTTTCGGGAAGGCGGTCCACGGCGGTTCCAAACTCGGTGGACGGCGGGGCTTCTCCGAGCGACGGTGGCGGCCTTCAAGCGTGAGCGAGGGCGAAATTGGAGCGGAGAGCGAGAGAGGAACGCTGGGGCTCGGGCCGCTTAAAAAGAGGCCGGGCGCTGGGAGGGCGATCCACGACGCCACGACGTATGCTGGCTGGGCATGGTTATGGCCGACGTGGCAAGTGATTCTGGGAGGAGGAAGAAGATCGACGCAGTGGTCCGGCCGGCGCGTCGGGTGAAGGAGGAAAGGAGGCGCCTTGGCAGTAGTGGTGCGCGACTTGGGACTTGGGTAAACATGGAGTCAATTGCTGTCACAAGTATTGTTCAGGCTGGTCATGGTTGGGCAATGAGGGGAAAAAGGGAAGGCGAAATGGGTCAATGGTCTTTCAATAATGTGAGGAAGGGGAGGAGATGGAAGGAAATTTTTTTCTTTTTATAAATAAAATTTTCAAACTCATTTTCAAAAGGTTTTAAAATCTTCTAGCATTTGAACAAAACCAATTCGTCACAGAAATAAATATGCAATAGCATGAATGCATCAACATGTTTCTATTCTTGTATTTTCTTTTAATTTCATAAAAGAAATATTATTTCCTAAATTTGAAATGCACATATAATTGCATATTTAAATCAAATTTACTATTTTAAAAAGAATTCAAATTTTAGGGTGTTACAATTCTACCCCCCTTAAGATGAATCTCGTCCTCAAGATTCGGGCGACGTCGACTGAGAGATAGGGATACTCCGTCTTTGGATTCTCCTTTACTGCCTCGTGTAGTCCCATCGTCTTGATGAGGATCCCACTGTACCTTGCATATCTGTTGATCTTACTCCAAACGATACTCAGGTAACTTCAATCACTAGGCCACCTTTCCTTTTGAGTCCACAATACCAATTCTTTTTCTTAAAATACCCACCTTCCGATGAAAATTCCTTACTTTATTGATCAGAAGGAAATTCTTCCACCAATCTTCAAAACATGAATGATTCTGGTTAAGTTGCTCGAACTTGGAATACAATTCTTGATCCTTGGTGTCACTCGAACCTTCTTAGCACAACTCCCCATTGCTAAGGGCATCGGTCATGACTTTTGCTTCTCCAAGTGATAGCACTTTTCCAAGTCATAATCAATTTTCATTCCAACGAGGATATCACCAACTCAAGACCAACTTAGTGAAGATATCCTGTAGATTCTTGATCCAAACTAACTTAAAAGCTTCTCCAGTAGCTCTACCAAAATCTTAATGATCTTGGATAAACCTTCATTGAACCTTTAACCAAACCTCATTGAGACTCTGAGTTTCTCTCACATCTTTGGGTACCACCACGCTTCCACTGCGCAAACAAGAACGTATGATACTTCATCTTGTAAATTCTTCAACTTGGCTACCCCCCTTAAGAAAAGATAGACTAGGGGACACCAAAGTATAGCTTACATCTACTTCTTTATAGAACACTTTTCCAAATTCTTGCAGTTAACTTGGTCGAAAACAGTACACAACACAAACTACTCCAGATTCCAAACAACACAGATGCATCACCTTGTGATTCTCGTATCTCCATAACCAACATAGCTATCAAGTTGATTCTTGCGCTCAGAGAAAGATATTGAAGTGTACTAGTGTCCAGAATTTGCCCACGATTTTTGATCATCCAAAATCGAGATATAAGTCAAGAGTGCAGATCGCTCCGAAAGGATAGGATAGGAAAAAGCAGACAAAAACCAAGACCCGACTATTTATTTCATTAATCCTTATGCCTTAGGCCTATTACTATCTGAAATTGTGGGAACACCCAACAAGATCATTGCAATCATTACAAAGATTCAAAACGACCATAAGCATAATGACAACTCAACAAACAATAAAGATGCACAATTCAATCATTAACTCACCTTGCGATACTATCGTTCTCATTGCTCGTGGATAACAATCCTAAGACTTATATTCAGAGAGCGTAAGAAGGTGGTGAGGAGTAGTTCTAAAAGCATATCAAATCAAGGAGTGAAGATGAGAACAAAGACTTCAAAATAAGCACCAAGGTAGAGATGAATAGCAAGGGTAGAGATATAGTAGAGAAGAAAATATCAAGGTTCATAGATCAAGGGTTTTATAGCAATTTCAAATCCTTAAGACGACCAATTTCTAACTAGGCTTGCGTCCTCATAATCAACACCGCTCGACGATACCATTTTGTCACACCCAATTTTAAGGATAAAATTGAATGCACTAAACTCATGTGTGCCTGAGGATCGATCACACACATAAGTTGACAAATCACAATAGTATCATCACGGTGTCCCATACATCGAAAGTTATAATAAAACTTAGTCTTATACATCACAAATGAATAATAAAAAGATAATAAACTCTCGTGGTCGTTATCATAGGGAAGGTCAACTGGTTGACCACAAGCCTAATAATCCTCCCGGAAATCCTCATACCCGTAGTCATCCGTTACCCATCCAAGGATTTTTATCCAAGTAAAGAAAATAAACAAGTGTAAGTACATTCCATACTTAGCAAGCTAACATGGGGTTATGAAGCTCAAAAAGGATAGACTCGGTTTCATCGCAGTTAGCATTTTTAATAGGTCAAACTTTTATTCTCAAGTATTATCAAAGGTTATGCTTAAGCTCCCATTTAATTCCCATAAGAACATATATCAGAGTCATAAGTACCATATATCATCACTAAACAACTTTATAAGACCATCATCAAGTATCCAGTTATTCATGAGTTTTTCCGGCCGCCAGAATCGTGAGCACGGTTGTTATAACAGATTTGTTACCCTCTGCAGAGGTGGTGCACATTCACCGCATGAGTCGTGATCCCCATATGCCCGGGTTAATTACTCCCATGTCACTTCCAAGGTGAGCGGGCAGGGTACACTATGAAGCCATTTCATAGGTTTCCCTAACAAGTTAGGGCCGCTAGGTTTCCTGGCAAGGCAGATGTAGGAACCCCCTTTCCTATGGCACATATCCATCATGGCTATACACATAGGAACAGAGGCAGCCCTATACCCAACGTGGCAAGCCCCATTTGCGCCAAAAAGGTAACCTCTAACTAGCTAGAAAAGGTCCTATTACTGAGCTAAAGTCAGAGCCATATGACTCTCCCGGTTGCACTGTCAGTCCCAGCTTTTGCCGACAGATAAGTCCTCATGGAGGGCCGGGAGCAACATGAACAAAGGTCATTTGCCCTTTCGCCCTATGGAACAGTTGTTATAAATCATGTTACTCACTTTGTTCCATAGTATCATTCATCAACAGGTATATCAAGTTCAGTTAGAGCACTAGCAATCTACCCATATGCATTTAACCCATAGGAGACAAGGAACAGGATAACAATCACTAGGATGTCCTTACGGGTATCAAAATTAGACACATGCAAATGAATAATTGATTAGAGTAAAATAGGACATCAAGGAAGGCCCATGTTATACTTGCCTTGGTTCACAAACTCGTGCTGGTCCTGCTGGTCGTCGAAGAGTTCTTGGTCTCCAACGTTTTCCTCACCGTCTGAACACGACCAACACAGCAACATACAACATTCCAAAAGCATTCATGCAAAGCAAACATTCCTATCATTAGAACAGTACACCAACAGTATTGAAAACAAGATAAAATATTTGTAAACATATTCTACGTCTCGCTACGATCACGTCAACGCGAAGTTCACGAAAAACGGAGCTAAAATGCGAAAGTTATGATTTAAACGGGTTTTCCTATAGCCATATATTTAATTAAATCTAATCATGAAATTAAAAAGTTCCAAACTTGACTAACAGTAGTTCTAACATGTAGCTTATGAAATTACGAAGCTAACGCGATTTGAATGGATCAATTCGGAGCTAAAATGACAATTTTATAAGCGAAACAGTTCAAATGGCATTTCTGTAAATACTGAAAGCGTACTTTAGACTAAACCAGTGAACTATACGCTTTCAAAACGAGAATGCGTACTCGAGGAAATACGCTAAGGACGGTGGGTTCTATTACGCGAAAACAGGAGGGCTCTTTAGCAAATCTACCCGCGAAGGGGTATCGGCAAACGGTGGCCGTCGGATTAGAAATGGACGGTCAGCAACGGATCTGGGGGGTTCGGCCGGCCTAAACAGTGGCTCCGGCGAGGCTCAGCCATGGCCGACGGCCAAGAACACGCCGGCGAGCTCGGTTAGGGGGCTAGGGTTCGCCAATCGAAGAACTGAGAGCACCGGGGTTATCGGGGGAAGCAGGGGGTCACGGCTAGGCCAAAAAGGTGGCCGGAGGGGAAGGTTGGAGCGGCGGCGCCATGGCCGACGGCCAAGAGCTTCCCGCCCGCACGCAAAACGGCCATTCAAGCCATCAAACGCCAAGGAGAAGGACAGGGAGAGAGAGGAGAGCATGGGTGTCTCACCGCGGGGAAGAAATGGGTCGGAGATGGCTCGGGGAAGGCGGTCCACGGCGGTTCCAAACTCGGTGGACGGCGGGGCTTCTCCGAGCGACGGTGGCGGCCTCCGAAGCGTGAGCGAGGGCGAAATTGGAGCGGAGAGCGAGAGAGGAACGCTGGGGCTCGGCCGCTTAAAAAGAGGCCGGGCGCGGGAGGGCGATCCCACGACGCGCGCGACGTGGCGCGGCGGTTCTGGCCGACGCACACGAGGGTTAAGAGGAGGAAGGGGCGGCACTAACGCAAGGTGCCCGAAAGCGCCGCCGCGGTGAAGGAGGAAAGGAGGGCGGAATGTTGGGTAAAAGAGGTGTCTGCGACTTGGGCGGCGTGGAGTCATTGTCATGGTATTCTTTAATGGTCGCGCGAAGTCGGGCCAAGGGAAAAAGGAAGGCGAAATGGGTCAATGGGGTCTTTGGGCGAATGTGAGGAAGGGGAGGAGATGGAAGGAAATTTCCTTTTTCTTTTTATAAATAAAATTTTCAAACTCATTTTCAAAAGGTTTTTAAAATCTTCTAGCATTTGAACAAAACCACCCGTCACAGAAATAAATATGCAATAGCATGAATGCATCAACATGTTTCTATTCTTGTATTTTCTTTTAATTTCATAAAAGAAATATTATTTCCTAAATTTGAAATGCACATATAATTGCATATTTAAATCAAATTTACTATTTTAAAAAGAATTCAAATTTTAGGGTGTTACAGTGTGTTGTTTTGTGGGAGAGCTCCACCCCCAACTTATACTAGTTGGTGGTCGGTTTGGGGGAGATAAAATAGGAAACCATCTTGAACCGACCCTTGGTGTGACTGCAAGGTGGGGCCAAGAGGTGGTGGGGGCGGTGTGCCCATACCCTTGGTGTGACTGCACCAGGGCCAGCCCACCTTGACACCGCCTTCGCGCTGTGGGCTGCTGGCAAGGCCAGGATCATTCCCATGTCAGTGCTTGGCCCAGAATTGGTAGTTGAGTGGGCTCTCTCTTCTTTTGCTATGTGTAGGATGGAAATGCTATTTGCGTGATTGCGTATTCTTGGTCATATTTTCATGCTTTTCATATAAGTCACCCTGCAAAAGACAACTCACCAAAAATAGTGGAACTTGTGAGTTGTAAGCCCTAATTCTAAGTTTGGTGTCCATTTGTGCAAATTTTGTGTGAGAGTTGGCGGTTGAAACTATGAGTTAAAGACTGCCAACACTAATGAGGCTCATGAAAATTTGGATCACGTTGCTTAATGGGTCTCGAAGAAAAATGTGACGCCCTTAGTGTCTGTTAACAAACAACCTATGTTTGGTCACCCTTAAATCAACTGGCATAGTGATGCGCGAGTGACGGAGGTGCATCTACCCTATCCTCATTATTGCTCTATGGCTAGGACTTAATGATGCGCAACCACTAACTATACAGGGAACTAACTTCTCAAGTATAGCGATGTTCTCACCCTAACATGGCACCAACACCCTAACATGGCGCCAACGGACGTCCTAGAAGCCACGCTTCCGGTTATCGGGTGCCAGCACCCGAGCATGACGTTCACAATGTCCTGAGGGCTACGCCCAAGAAACTATGTTTCTCGATATAAGGTGTACCACATGAGCCAGGCACTTACAACCACCACGGAACTATGTTCCTTGATGTACGGCGTACCGCCGCCCCACTCGATACTTGAAGAAGATTCTCGCTACCCAAGAAATGCTCTTGGTACTCGAATGGCAACATACTAGCTCCTCAAATGCTTGGGTATATCTAGTTGCACTGCTCGAAACTTTGGCAACCCGAAGGTGCTCAATGATACTTATAGTATACAGAACTTGTAGGGGGGATCACGACGTCCCAAGGGCTAGAGCTACATGCTAGCTTATCATTAAGTCCTATGGGGGCTACTATTAGATATATGGGATAGGGGTAACTGCACTGTCCGTATATGTGACCGTCACCAAGCCATTGGCCCAGCAGCCGCCGAGGTGAAGGCCCACAAGGGCTGACGGGATCAACCAACATGGAGGTCAAGGCAAGCCAAGGCGGGTGAATCTAGATGATAGCTATGATCAATCTATTGCGTATATCATGTAACAGACTAGGAACTCAATCTCCTAACCTGATCTCCCTCTCTATAACCCTACCTCTCCTACCTATATAAAGGACGGTAGGGACCTTGTGGCAGAACCACCACAATTATATGGCCCACATGTGCCTGTCGTTGTCTTAAAGACCTCTGACTGCTGCACACGAGAGCCAGATAATTTAGGTAGTCTGTCGGGTGTCCTCGGGGGAACCCCGAATCATCCACATTTTACGACTCATACAGGATCAACATGGAGTTACCACAACATTACAACATTTGGTACAAAAAATAACTTACATCAGAGTGTGTAAGATTTACAATAGTAGCTTCCAAAACATGTCTAAGTCAAACCTTAACTTAAGTTCAATTGTGAGTAGAATTGCGGAAGCGACTTAGGTAAAGAATCTAAGGTAGGGAAGACATCCAGATCATGTCGAGCCCACCAACATGACGTCGATTAGTAGCTCAAGTCAGATCTTGCAACTAGGTTAACAAACCTTGAGTACTTGAGGGTACTCAACAAGTCTCACCCGATTAAAAGAAAAGACTCCAAGGGTATGCAGGCTTAAGGAAAGTTTGAAGCAAGAATTACTTTTGCAGAAAAGCTTACTATAAGTGGATCCTTACTTTCAATGTTTTAGCTTTGTATTAAGTCATTAGGGTATATAGTTTGCACCTGATCTAAATCAAGCACTTCTTTAATCACCTCAACTCATTTTATCCCAAATCCAAAAGTAACCATGTTCCATTGATTAACTACGATGTAGAGCAGAGAATCGAGTCTTCTTCTCCACGAAGCAACAACGATTCGAATCGATTGGCCCAGCTGGGGTTTCCTTACCACATGGCATATGCAAGTCTAGGCCTGGACCCGAACCTACATATATCAACCCTCACTCGGATCCTCCAAAACATGAATCGGTCTGCGCTACCCGAGAGCACAGTACTCCACCTCCCTGCGCCACTCCTGGTGGATTCACAAGAAGCTAGAAAAGAAGAGTGCAACGCCTATGGAACAGAGAACTAGAGCGGGCTCAAGCATCTGGTAGACCTCAAGTGTGGCGTGCTAAGCAAACAGCCGATAAAAGGCAACCATCGGCTAATATTCAAATGGCTTTTCTGTTGCCATCAGAGTTCAGAGCTCCAGTAGATCAAGAAGTTTATTCAGATTTCGATGAATCGGAGTATGAAGAAATAGTTGCCAAGTTGACAGTTATACAACAGGCTATATTTGATAAGCCAATCAAGCATCAACACTTAAAAGCTTTATATGTAAAAGGTTTTGTTGATGGGAAGCCAATGAACAAGATGTTGGTGGATGGAGGTGCTTCTGTCAATCTTATGCCTTACACCACTTTTTGTAAACTTGGCAAGGGACCAGGAGATCTAATTGAGACCGACATGATGCTTAAGGACTTTGGGGGTAATGCATCTAAGACCCGGGGGGCAATGAACATCAAACTGACAATCGGGAGTAAGACTCTGCTCATCACATTCTTCGTCATCGATGTAAAAGGTTCATACAATTTACTCCTTTGTCGTGATTGGATTCATGCAAACTGTTGTGTGCCATCAATCATGCATCAGTGTTTGATTCAATGGCATGGAGATGATGTTGAGCTGGTTCACGCTGATGAGTCCGTGAGTATCGCAACAGCCGATCTAGTGTATTGGGAGCTCAAAGACTTCGAGTGTTTTTCTAGCAAGCTATGGGAAGGAGGCTTCATTAAGATTGGTAATGAAGGCCAACAGCCGATCCAAGCAATCGGCTCCGAGAGTTTATTTTAGTGAATAGTCAAGGCTTCACGTCGGCCGTTGGATTAAGGAAAAATAAGTATTGGTCCTGGAGATAGGCTTAGGCCGACGTATGTAAGCACTAAGTCGAATCCTAAGTGCAATTCAGAGTTGACAGATCTATTAAAGGAAGTTTTGTTTCGCTTGATGAGGTGCTTGGCCTAGATCGATCGATCATTTAACCTTTGGTCTAAAAATTTTTGGTGCAACCTATCAAAAGCGATCGATGGAAAATAATTGAGGGGATATTATCCTAGCGTTTGATCAACACCTGATAGCCGATTCGTTCAATCATCGGCTCTAATAGCTGGTACCAGAAAGGTATCGCCTCTAGTTCAAAAAATGAAAAAATCTTCAAAGATATAAAAGCCAATACGATATGTATCGCCTCCAGAGCAAAAGTGAAAACAAAGACAATCATGACAAATAAGAGGACATCACACTAGGACATGGTCATGGAAGAACAGAGATTTTGTTCATTAGTTCCCCCTTAGTACAAACTAATCAAAGACCCTGTTCACCACGTCCTGAGCAGATGTGATGTCCACAATGGCCTTAGCCGCGTCGATGAATTCTTCGATGAGATCTTCATGCTCCTCGGGGCCGTCGCCCATTGGGAAGCCAGTCTCCATGGCATGGAGTTCGTACCCGGTTTGGACTTGCGCCACGGCCAGCGCCACCGATGCGCCATGACGGACACCGTGGAGAGCGATCTCCTGGACGCGAGCCAGGACGTCATGGAGACGGGCGTTGATGAGGGGCCCCGGGCGTTGACTGCATCCACGGCCGTGTTCGCCGCCAGTTGAAGGCACTCCAACTGCACCATTAGGGCCGACGATCACAGAAACAGGAGAGCTATCAATATAAAGGCAATGAAAATCAGAATAAAGGCGTTCCTAGAATTCATCTTACCGCCACCATGGCCTTGGACTCGGCTAGCCACGCCTGAATGGCACTGGCCTCCTGTTCGACGGCGTGAAGGGCAGCCTGAGAGACCCCAAGGTGGATCTTGAGCTAGCCATTTTCCTGAGTCGTCTCGGAATAACGGTTCTGAGCCGCCCTCCACTCTCGGAGGAAACGCCGGGCATCGTTGCCGTCGTACGAGTTGGAGGAATCCGACAACGAGGCCGGTGCAGAAGATGCAGCGTTAGAGGGCTCGCCGACCCTGGGAAGAGGATGAAGATTGTCATTCAAAATAAATCTATAGACAAATAAAAATAGTTCATCATCACAAATAGAAGATATCAATCTCACCTCATGCGTCACAGGCGCTGGTTCACCGACATGGCTTCCTCTAGAATCTCCTCCGCCGCACGTTTGCCGCGGTTGTCCTCATCGGCCATGGGGTTTGTTTAGGTCTACAAGAAGAGGGGAGAAAACTACTATAGAGTCTGCGAGGGTAGAGAAGTGCAAAGAAATAGGAGTGGTTGCAAGTGTAGATGTGTTCAAGGCCGGAGCCCACGGCTGGTATTTGAAGCCACGGAGCGAAGAGGTGGACGCCTCGGGACGTGCAAAAGGCAACCGCAATTAATGGAAGGTGAAGCGCCACCTCACTAATACCGAAGAGAATATGATGCTAGGTGACTAAGGACAGAAGATCAAGGGTTTCTCTTAATAAAGGCCATGATTTTTAGACTTAATTGGATTAAGATTGAAAGTCTAGAATCGGCTATTTTCAAATTGGCTCTTTAGCTGAAAACAGGAAATACAATTAGGTGACAGAAAGTATGATTACCATTGATCCTACACAAAAAACATATGATGCACAAATTACAAGTCTAGAACATCCTGGATTGCTTTCAACACTTCTAGCCGGATAGCATCAACTTCTACGATTTGTTGCTTATCTTCTTCAACTGACCCAGGAATGTTCTCGAGGCTACTTTGGATGGCTTTGCCTTCTCTGACTTTGGTCAGCAGTTCCTATTTCTTTTGTTTAATGGCATCGGGTATTTGGGCCAGGGTAGTCTTATGATGTTCAATGGCGGCTTTCATGTTTTCTAGCTCCTTCTCAAGTTCTGCACGCCTGACTTCTAGTTGAGACAACTCTGGGTCAATACTGAGGGAGGAGTTCTTCAAATGATCAATCAACTGTGTCAGCTCTTTGGCCTCTTGCCTATTGGAGTTCCCCTTGGCCAATAAAGTTTCATGGTCAGACAGATTCCTCTAAGCCTTTTTCACCTTCAGGGCCTAATCTTCAAAAATAGATAAAGGTGAAAGGACTCTAGAGAGAACTGGGGATGGATTACCCTTAATAGCCAAGAAGACTCTCTGCATTGAATCAGTGTCTTGGACCAAATCGGCTATATTCTTCTCAAACATTGACAATATGTCTCTTAGCTGATTTCTGGTCTCTTCTAACAAAGCTTCCTTAGAGGAGGTGGCTGACGAGCTGATTTCATCTTCATCAAGATACTCCTCAAGATTAAAAGAGTAGCTCAGGGCTGGTAGATTGAGTGCCTGTGTATAAGAAAATCTTGGTTAGGAGGTTTGAATCAGTTTATAACAAAATTGATGGTGAAGAGGGTACAATACCTTTTTTGTAGTAGCCTCTATCTGAAGAGGAGGAACATCTATTGATGCACCAATAATATCTGGTTGAATCGGCTCTAAACTCTCAACATTGACATATGCAAACATCAAAGAAAAATTTTAGTTCATGTTTATTGTAGAGAAATAAATTGCGCATGTGACTTTCCAACCATCAGTTGTGTGCTGGATTGGGGAATCAACAGTTTGAATATCAGCAACAGCAGGATCATTTTCAATGAGGAGACTGTCAGATTCCTGCTCTTGCGTCGGTGTTTTCTCAGGAAGTATCTGGCATGGTAAGAAGTCAGATGAAGAATAAAAGTTGAATAGAATTAAGAATTTTTGAGGAAATACTTCGTCAGCATCAAGGATAAGATGGGAGGACTCCCATCTTCTGCCATTTTTGGAGCATCTATTGTTTCAACCAAAATCGGCTCTTCTTGGGGATCGGTTAATGGAGGTCTAGTTGATGCCAAATCAAACGCCTAGGACAACAGCTCCACATCCAGAACCGATTGGGATGCAATGGTTGATAACTGTGAAGAAAGGGGATCAGCAGTTGAATGCCATTTTGAGAAGGAAATGAATTGTTTACCTGAGCAGCTGATGGTCTTGTTCTGCGGAGTCACTTCCTAGTAGTGGTTTTCTGGGTTGTCCCTTGAGCTGCCTTGCGCTTTGAAGGTTGATATGTTACGATGGTTGAGGCAACATGAGTTTTCATCAATTTCTTCAGTGAAGGCGCAGCCAATCCTATTCTTGAAACTGGGCATGGTGGTTGGTAATCTATAAGATGCCCCTTCCTATCCAAGCTTGGAGGATCAAATTTAGTATCCTGAAAAGGTTAGTTAGAATAGTTGGTAGAGGAATTCATCGAGCAGTTTTCTTGAAAAGAAATGGCAAGTTACCTCTCTATCAGAAGCAAATTCCCCATCTAGAGCTATACACAAAGGGTGGACCAACCCACAGAAGAGGTGAGAGTGTCATTCTTGCCACCAGGAGTCAAAGAGAATGGAAGAAAAGCTAACTCTGATCCAATCATTCAAGCAAAGGGAAGGAAGATCTAATCCCAGTTGGAAAACTCTGGAGACTTCCAGTATTTCACTAATATCTTCTCTTGGCCTCAGTATATCCTTGAAGAAAAGTTGAGGAGGCAATTGACCAAGACCAAACTGACGAGCTACAAAAGAGGGGTTGTAAAACTCATAGATTGGAAGGTTGCCTAGGAGGAAGGAGCCTATAGCCATTTTGCCACGACCAAGACGAAATTCGGCTGGAAGGACGCATGGCTTGATAAAGGAATTGAAGATTGCAGCCGTTGTCTCATCCGAACAACCTGATTCAAATCGAAATTTGAATGGGAAGATCAGCTCATTATTTTCAGCCTCATCGTATGGCAGTCAAGTCAAGATGTCTACATAAAACCCTCTATAAAACTTTTTGAAGAGATGACCAATGTCGATATCAATTGTTATGGCCGATGTAGCCTCGTCATAGCTCATGCACTGATGGGTTCTTCTCTCTTCGCCTCTAAGTTCCTCATCAAAGTTGGAGGAAGGGAAACTCAAATTTCTGAGATCAGGTCTTACAATCTTGTGCATATACAGGTTAAGCCACAGTTATATCAACCACCAAGGGTCATTGATGGTATGCACTGGTTCATTCTTTAGTAATTGGGCAACTACCTGGTACATCAGATGATAAGTAGCTCTTAGTAGATACTTTCCAAGAGGGATATCCTTGCTTACTGCTAGATGCTCGGCTATGAGTTATGATTGTAAGTCGGACCATAGGATGACCCACAAAAGATGAATCTCTCCAACCACATGTTCAGAAAGGCTACATATTCCCTTTTACTGACATTTGATTCGTCTCCAATATGGTTCAGAATGTAACTGGCCCATCCTGTGTAGTCTAATATCTTGGCTAATTTCTTGGATCCAATACTTAAGAAGTCATAAGGTTGCATCGATCCTGTTATCCTAAGGCCGATTAGCATATAAACATCGACCAAAGTGATAGTCATTGGACCATGACAAAAAACAAAGTCATTTAGGGTGTTGGACCAGAAATAAGATGCATAAATCAAGATTGGATCGTTCCTCTCCATTTGAGACAACGAGAGTGTCAAGCATTGACTCAGATCATAAAGCTCCCAATCTCCGTCCTTTTTCTCAGATACCCTACGAAACCAATTTCTCCATCCCTTAGGCATTTTGGGCCAGTTTCTGAAGGGAGTTTTGGTGTTCCAGGAGGATGGATCCACTGCAGACTTTTTGAAGGAGATTTGGTTGGTTTCTTGACGGATAAAATTAGATGGATCTGAATCATCCATAGGCCCAAGAAAATAAACGTTGAAAGCAACAGTTGATGGAATCAAGATTTTGTTCCTCATCTCCTAGAAATCGGGTGAAATAAATTTGAGAACAGAGGAGCTGTAGGGGAGCGACCAATGCTTTGAGAATGGAAGTTGAAAACATACCTTAGGAACATGGTCGTTGGTCTCCATTACAGCCGAAGTAGATTTGAATCTGAGGAGAACCGCTTGAATAAAATTCGATAGGGCCGAAAGCTTGCTAGGGTTAAGACTTTGACGATGGCGGCGTCGACTGTTAAGATTTGCTTGAAAAAGAAAGGGAAAGCAAGAGGGACGAGTGAGTTGGAAAAGATACTATTGGGATATTATATAAGACTCGGGCCGAGAAGTCAGGAATCACGCGTATATCTCGAAACGAAATGGTTACGGCGTGATAAACGGATAGATAAGAATTTTAAAATAAAATCATTTTTATCCCAAAATTGGGGGGCATGTGTTTACACCAAAATTTGGAGAAGAACGCGGGAACTCGAAGCTTCTAGAATTGTGTCGATCAAGGACTCGATTGCATGAAGGATCGATATCAGCTGATTTAGAGGAGGCACTGGAATCGGCTCTCTTTGAATGACGTCGCAGATAACGATGATGGGCTACGGTTGGCGTCGGGAAATACATATCGGACTCTACAAAAAGGGAAAGATTAGGGTCCAAGTTATCTTAAGTTAGGAATGTTCTCTTTTATACCAAAGATTGTAATGAAGTCGTACCTGAGTAGGATTCATGTTTAAGCTCCGGGTATAAATATTAGACCCCGGCTATTGTAAAGGACACACAATCAATCAAATACAAGTTACTTACTTTTTCAGCTCCGACCACCCCTTAGGAGTAGGAGTAGAGTAGATCTCGGTGAGTTCTTCAGCGAGCAGGGTTGCATCAGTCCGACCGACCCCCAGCTTGTCTGTAAGTACCGTCATGGCTTATACTTCTGTTCGTACGGCTGCATTGATCCGGTCGACCTCCACTACGACTCTGGTATAAGCTAGTTATCGACTCTTATCTAGTTCAAGTACGGCTGCATCGATCCGGTCGACCTTCACTGCTCGAACTAGATTAAGGTCAAGTTATTGGCTCTATCTAAGGGTGGCGTCCTTTGGGTAGATTCATTAAGTTACCGATCTTGCTGATGTTTCCAATGTTATTAGTTTACAACATCAATTCGCCCGGTCGAGATTGAATTAGATCAGCCTCATATCCTTTAGATCCGTCGTTCGTTTGTTACAACACGATATTATCTACCTTGAATGACGGTTTATGTTTCACTGGCTGTTTTATTCGATCTTGATCATGCATAGTACGCGGTTAAGGCATCCATAATCTTGAAGAGGTCAGCTGGTTGAGTACGCGGTTAAGGCTGCATCGATCCGATCGAACCTCACTGTTAGAGATAGCGGGTTGAGTCCGAGGAGTCCATAGGTTTGTTCACGTGAAACAGTCTATTGTTCACACGTTGTAGTTCTCTTTACCTGAATCGACAATTTTAGCCGATTCATTCGAGCCTTCACGTATAGCATGTCTTTCGAAAAGTCTGTCGAAGTGAAGATGGTTTTATGGATTCTTCGATTTTAGTTTGTTATCATTATCATAGCTGTCATCGATCTGGTCGAACCTCACTGTTGATGGTAACAGATTAGATTCAGAGCGTCTGTAGATCCGTTCATATTAGATAGTCGATTTGTTCGTGTGCTATATCCTTTATCGTCAGATTCATCGACTCAATAATTCATATTGATAATATCCACCTAGCTGATGATCTTATTTGCATATACGTGTATTGTACCTATTAACATAAAATCAATCGCTACCCACGAGCTTTACAGTCCGTAACAGCCGATTTCTGTGCGGATCGGCTATTCTGTCGCTTTTTTCCGTATGGCTGCTCTCGAAGCGGCACACTTGGAACTGCCTGGGCACAGACCGGCATGCTCCACCTTAAATTACTGATAAACTTTCTCTCCTTGTCAATTGCAGGATCAAATTGACTGGCACATATCGGGAGGTGTACGCAGGACCGATCATCCCTTCGTTGAAGCCAGGCGGATCTCTAGCTCCATCGAGCAGACCCTTCCGGCTTGCTCGTCTGCCCGGCACGGTGGACATATTTTCGTGCCGACACCTGGGAATAGTAGGGGTTTAGTGTTCCAAGGTCTACAATCAACTCCAAAATACAACAAGGTCATTTTATGATTTATACTAACTATTTTGGTAATTATTAATTAATAAATAAAGCATGTACTTAAGTAGATAAATTAAAATTATCAAAACTGTACCATATTTTTTATGAAGACAGGTCTAAGCATGTAAAGCATACACAAAAAGTTTCATGATTAAAAGATAATTGTTTTAGCCTATAAAAATCATGGAAGGTGCATTTATTAATTAAAAAACTAATTTTTAAGCATAGCAAATTTACTTAAAATGACCAATTCATATTTTTTCTAGGTAGAGTACATGATAAAAAACATACACAAAAAATTTCATAATTTTATAACCTCTAATTATTTAGTTATGAATAAAACAAGAACATGCACTTTTATTATTTTCCGAAAAAGATAAAATCATTTTCCATCGCTGAAACCTTTTCTCACCCAGCCCCAGCCAACCACAGAGACTGACCAGCGGGGCCAGGGTCAGCGCACAGTGCCGCCCGGTCTTCACCGCGGTACACGGCCGTTTGACCGGCGGATGTTCACCGGCGGCGACCTTGCCGGCGGCGAGATCAAACCTTCAGCACTCCCTACTCTCTCGCGCACACGCTGGCGGTGCTAGTTGAGTCTCTAGCGCATGGCAGTGCACACGGCGGCGATCATGGCGGCTCGGCGGCAATCCGGCGAGGCGGAGGCGGCCGATGATGAGGCTACCGGTGACGGGGAGACCACCAACACGTTCCCCAAGACCTACCGGACCTACTCATGGTGACGGTTGCGCGAACTAGGGTTTGGCTCGAGCTCGGCTGTAGCCATGGCAGCACAGCAGAGCTCCGACAGCGTGGCTACGCCCAATGGTGAGCTCTCCAACGACGCGAAGGCCACCAGCATACTCAACTCTCTCTTGCGCACACACCCGAGGGGTCTGTCGAGTGCGTGCGGCTTTGCTACTCACGCGACCGTAGCCGCAGCAGCTCGGCAAGGCAGAGCACGCTGACGCGGCGGCGCTCTGGCAACGAGGGCACGGTAAAGCTTAAACGGACAGCTGTGATAGCTTTAGGAGCTCACCGCGACTTCGGTGCTCCTTCTTGTTGAGACGTAGGCGTGGCGGAGCTGCGCAGTCGGCGGTGAGGACGATGGCGGCGACGTGAACTCGCGTCGCGGTGGCGTTCTGGCACATCTGGAGTTCTACAGCTAAAACGGAGGAGCCGATGAGCATCAGGACGTCAGGGCGGAGCTAGTACGCGAAACGTCTCGGTGAGAGACTCACCGGAGCAACCTGGCCACGGTGAGGTGGTCACGGCGGCGCTCTGTGAACGTCGAGGAGGAAGACGGTGTCGCGCGGGCAGCTCAGACAGGTAGAGCTAGCGTGGGCTGGCTCAGCAGAAGCGCAAGGTTGTGGAGGAGCTGTGGGCGAGATGAATTGAGCTAGGATGCAAAGGTGGCGGCTAATTCCACCGGTGGGTGGAATCGGCCGGCGGCGAGCACGAAGGAGAAAGAGAGGACCGCCGACGGCGCTACGCTTTTAAACGGCGAGGCGAGACTTCTCCAGACACGCCAACAGCTGCTCGGGCAAGCCACGCAAGCAGCTACGCGTCGCGTGCATGTGAAGGCGGTGGGCAAGGGCGGTGGCTGACTTTGGCGAAGCAGCTGCTCCTGTGCTACTGTTCATGCCTGACAGGGCATATTCTCCCTCCTTTTTCTCTTGATTCCAAACATGAACTCGACGATCTCCAAAAACAAACATTGTTCACCTTGATGTCGTCCCCAACTTTGCTTACAAGGTCATCCCCTGCTTCTAATCGGTTAGAGAGATTAGGGCCAAGAAACAGGGATAGATTGAAACTGAACTCAACTTCAGTTAGGGTTTTGAAAAGAAGTTTTGGTTAACAAAGGTTGAGCAATTAATTAGTGATTAATTATAAATCAACCATCTCAAATAATTACACTGTAACAAGGTTCAAACATTACACTAATTCATGGTACAAAAGTTGGACCAATTTTATTTATGAAAATTCATTTGAAAAATCTCCAAAGATTGAACTTAAAGCTGTTTTTCAGAGACAATCACAAATGGCTAAGTGCTGGAAATAGTTTTGAATTCAACCTTTGAAGCTCAATTTAACATGTTTGACTTGAAAACTTAAACAAACTTGTATCCTATATTACAAAGCACATTATAAACCACAAAGTTTATATTAACAAAATTTTATTTGTTTCAACAAATTCTCATATATAAATTCACAAAGTTCCTTAAACACTATTATAGACATCATTTCATGAAATATGTGAAATATAAAATATGCAACATATGAAACACTACAATGCAACATATGGAACATCACATATGCAACATGGACATGCTACTATTGAAACATACAATGCATTTAATGAAACAATACTTGATGATTACGCTTCATGATGCACATGATCAAGTTTTAACTGCTTTTTAACATCTGGGATGTTACAGACCTCGGGCTCGGGATCCACCTTCGACCATTCCAATCTATTACGTAGCTAGAAGCAACAACCCCCGTAATTGAGCATACGAATACAAGAGCAGCCGCACCACTGGAGTAGGGATTAGCGCGCCCCGAACCAGTATAAAATCTCTGTGTCTCGTGTGCTACCATCTGATTTCGTCTACGCGATCACGTTGCTGGATATTACCGGAGCAAAACAATCCGACACCATGTCTCTTGATCTTCTCCACCTAGCCACAGGACACCATGTCATGTCTCATATGCAATAAGCTCCTCCAAAGCACTAGTCGTTGAGCACTTGCAACATAACCAAGTCACCTCTCCACCACGGCTTACAATAATATGGGGTCAAATTACAAATTGGAGATTGCCACGACATATCCCTTATAAAAATAATCTAAATGGGCATATGGATCGCTTGATCTGGAGTTTGGATGTGATACTTATGGTAATTGCAACGTGTCCACGTCCACAAGCTACAAAACTAAACTATCTAGTTTTTTATTTTCAAATCAAAACATTCCATTTCTTATGAAACATATTTATTCAGTTGTTTTGATGTGTGAATTACCAGAGTTTTGACTCATGACCAAGAAGAATCCCCCTCATCTTGTACTTTTTAATCTTTTCTCTCCACCCTACTTTCTCAAATCATATGTGTTGTTCTTCTCTTGCCTGGTAAGGGGATCTAATGAGCTTGCCAATACTAGGGCAACCTAAGATGTACTTGCTTTGATGGGTCTCTCTTGGACAATCGTTACTTAGTCTACCCGACAAATGAAAGAACCCCATTTCTGAAATTGGGAGTCTTCAGTTTCCGTCGAAGGCATTAAGGTGTGCCTCTATGGGTTGTATGTAATGTGCTCATATGTCCCAACATGAACATGGATATATATATATAGATATATATATATATATATATATATATATATATATAACTAATATTAAAATCGGTAGTGTTTTCTTGGTCCATCACTCTCTCCCATATAAGTAAGAGCAACGTACTCAGGAACAATGCAGAGTCCGATGCTAAGACAAATTAGAATGCATGATGTCATCATTAGATAAATGTGTAAACCATCCATTCTGATAAGAGTTAGAATAGCACATGTCCATGTGTGGTACATAATTTGATTCCAAGACAAGTTAGAATGGGCAAGAACAAAAACTGGCAGTGATATGAAAAATGTCACTGACGGGTAGTGGCTTGACCCAACATGGATATATCACTGCCAGATCGTAGCTTGAGCCGACAACGTTAACTTAGCTATCAACGACGATCTTTGCCATATATACCAGCATTGATATATGACTGCTGGTTGGTGGTTTTATCCAGCAGTGATAGGAGCCATCATTGTCGGATCATTAGTTTCTCGCCAACATTTTGAATGCTGGGCTTACCTACCCAGTAGTGAAGAGTAGTCACTGCCGGCTCCAGCACAACCGACACCGATGCTCCGACAGTGATTGCATGTGCTGGCGTAGTGGGCATATGGCAAGCGAGCAGACGGCCCAGAGCATTCAGACACAAGGAGCGACAACCCTTCGCATGGCACCCGGTGGGCGATGGCCTACATGGGAACAGCAGCATAGCAGGCCCCACAAAGAAAGGTGGCATATGGCAGGCGAGCATCGGTAGCCGGCCTAGAACTGTATGCGGACATGACAAGCGACGGCCTTTCATGCGGCGTATGGCAGGCCAACGATGGAGCTACCCTAGGGGCGTGGTGGGGCGGCCGCCCCACCTACTGGCGGCGGCGTCCCAGATCCCCAGACTCCTCTTCTTCCTTAGGTCCGACTGCCGATTGCCCGAGGTGCCGAGCAGAGGCCGCGACATGGCGATGAACGACGAGCGAGCTGCGAGCGGCGATATCCGATAGAAGAAGATGACCGGTTCCTCTTGTTGGGCACTGGGCTCATTTTGGTCACTTCAGATTAGCCCAGCAAGGGTCCAATTTGGTTCCCCAAATCCCCAATCCCCCAACAGCCATCCGCTACTCCGTCGCCTGTCCGTCATCCACATCTACGTGACGCGTGCCGGCGGCCGCCACTAGCCAGCCGCCGATTGCCTCCTGCTGCTACCCCACTCGCTGGTCGCCGCATCCCCACTCGTCAGCTACCGCTAGGAGCCAGCGCCTGCGGCAAGCCTCCGGCTGGCCGACCCACTGCGGCACTGCCTGTCTGCCGGTCGGCGCCAGGTGCCGCCCACCGCCAGGAGCAGCCCGACGAGGAGCATGAGCTGCCGAGATAGCGATGAAGCGAGGAGGGCGGTGATGAGGTACAAGAACCTGGCGCTAGGGATACAATCACTTTATTGTTATTGGCTAATTGATTTTCATAACATTTACGGGTTCACACCTACTAAGTATTTTGTATTGCAAAATGTATGGGATATCTGGTCAATAACTATTATCAATTTATTCTGCAAATTTGAGGTAACATCTTGTATGGTTCATCCACCTTTCCGTTATAATTTGTGTGATTGTAGCTTTTTCGTCATAATTTGTATGACTGTTTCGTCATAATTTGTATGACTGCAGTATGTTAATTCGGTGCGATTTAGGCCAAAAGTCTTTTTTATTTATTTTCATGTTAAAACTCGTCCAGTTATAATTTTTTTCTGGCTCCGTCATTGTGGCAGGCTATGGCCTACATAGAGATGATGGCACAATAGGCCCCATGAAGAAAAGGGGGGCATATGGCAAACAAGCAGCGATGGCCCAGGTGCTGCATGCGAACATGATGAGCGACGAACTTTCGCACGGCGCACGGCGGGTGATGGCCTACTACACTGGGACCATGACATAGCATGCCGCATGAAGAAACCACGTGACCACGTCTTACCCTAGTGTGCCTTCACCAATTTCTTCAGTCCTCAGTGCACGAGTTGAAATTGTTTCCTCTGCCAAAAATGGCTCCCTTCTCTATCCTCTTAAATCTTCCTGCCAGCTCATCAATTTATTGATGTGGCACCTTTATTAATGGTAAAAAACCACTGCATTGGGACTACCCTAATTAAGCCGATTTAAGGATGAACTAAAAAGATTATTGCTAGACAACCATGAGTACTTACAGTAAACTATATCTTTCATATTTTGATTACATTTAGGCAAGTGATGGTTGGAAAGTGCCCAGATTTTACAAATTCAACAGTGAAGATAATAAAACTCAATGGAGAACATTAGTTTATTTCTTGCACATTTGGATGAAGCTACTACCGTGGAGCATATGAGAATGCACAATTTTTTGTTATGCCTTAATGGTACTGCTATTGTCGTGGTCTTCTTCTTTATAACCTTGCTCTATTGGTTCTTGGGCATAACTAGAGGAAAAGTTTCATGAACACTTTTATAATGGAACCAATGAGACGATATTGTCTAATTTAACATCGCTTAATCAAGGGCATGACGAGTTTGTCCTTGATAATGTCAAAAGGTTTAGAGATATTGTCTAATTTCTGAAAGATCATACTGATTTATCTTTTGTTGGCTTATCCTCTAATACAAAGAAAAGCTTGAGCACTTTGAGGTTCTCATTGTTAATCAATTGTTGCAAAAAGCTTCAACATTCGAAAGCTGAAGTAATTTTGGAGAAGTTCATGAGTCACATCGTCCTAACATGCATGTTGTTGAGTATATTCGGATAGCTCGAAAGATGAAACTAAAGATTGTTTTGCTATTGAATTTGTATGGCCAGCACAAGGAGATTCACGACAAGAAGATATGAAATTTACATTTGATGTCTCAAATGTGGCCAAATTTTTATGAGATGTTGAAAATTGATAATTCAAATTATCTCATCCTTTGCCACCACTCAATGAACTGAAGCTTTGTGCATAATGTTAATGGCATAATTATGCTTCTCATGCTACTAATGACTGCAATGTCTTCCGTCGGCATGTCCAATCAACCATTAATGAATAATGATTGAGTCTATCATGGATGAAAATTGACAAAGTGCCCTTCCCAATCAATACTCTGGAATTGAATAATATGCTATCTTGGTTCGGTCCAATGAGGCCAAATCTATTGCTAGAACACAATGTGATAATTAGTGGTCCTAGGAAGATGGGAAGAATGAGAAGATCTCATGCCACGAAGTCATGCCCTGGAAGTCCGTTGATGGTTGGGAGAGCATCAAAATCACCATCAAATATTCTGGTCTCAGGGGAGGGGGGGGGGGACTCCCATTGGAAAGCAAAAATAAGATGTTATGATAGCAAAAAAATGCAATTTCGATTTCTCAAGTTGGCCTATGTAAGGTAGATCAAAAACCCTTGCACGCCCTCAGGTGAAAGTAATCAGAAGTTGGAAATTGGAAGACAAAATAAAATCAAGATTTCCATCAAAGGTGCAATCGTCACAGTAGACTTTTGACCGACTTCTAAACAAGTACACCAAGCAATGGGCATATACAAGAAGTAGTTCGGTCACTTGTGAAGCAAATTTATGTGTCTAAGAAGGAGGTTTCGTCTGCCTATGAAAGCCATCAAACAAACATTTTTTACAATCAACAACATGGAAGGGCATGTCAATGAAATCGACGAGCTGATTATCATTGAAAATTTAGATCAACTCTCTATGAAGAAAGTGGAGATACAAGGTTCTACAAATGATGATGATGCTGAGAGTATTTCCAACTTTGATGGTGCCCTTTGTGCTTGACAAAAATGAAATGGCACAAGATTCAACACACTCGTTGTAAGAAAATCAAGCAAGAGACATGTCAAAATGAAATGGCGCAAGCTTCAACACACTCATTGTAAGAAAATCAAGCAAGAGACATGTCAAAATGAAATGGCGCAAGCTTCAACACCATCGTTGTAAGAAAATCAAGCAAGAGATCTAGAGCTGCTTGAATGATGGCGGATACATGTAATTATCTTGACCGTATCATACTCCTACCATAGTGATACTTTGCAATAATTTTTTGTGACATGCATGTTTGGTTGTGAGTGATCGATTTCTATGTAGATCTTTCAAATGCGAGGTCTATGTTCTAGCTTGCATTCTAAACAAAGATTTAGTTTGAAGTTTTCTTGTGTCTAGAAGATTTAACATAACATTTAAGCACCTTTGGCACTGCATTATTTTCCCTCTTCAAGATGGTTTTAGTCGACATCTTCAAACTAATGCACACCCAAGTTCCCGTTAGGACTGTGTCTTTGGAACGGGTCTAACTAATCCTGTGCACACATGTAAGGATGGATGCTCACACCTGATTTCTGAAAGATACAGGACAAAGCACTCTACCGCCACCTTGACAACCTCCACATCTCGTGACTAGTAATGACCTCGCCGCCATGGCGCATCATCCATGCTCCTAACCTTAGCTGCATCCACTAAGTGAACCTCTTGCTCACACCTACATCCTATATTGTCCCTCATCACCGTTTGTGATTGACTGCAACTTTGCCTTCAAAATCTTGCCCCTCACCACCTCTCCTCCTATCTCTTGAGTAACTTAATCCACCAGCTTACCTCACTGCTTGTATTCCACCACTCCATCGGTGGTGGTTGACAACTATCATCTATTCTGGGGGCATTCTTCTCCGATTTTGGCATGCCAAACCCCTAACCCTAGCATATTCCTTTTCTCCAAATCGATTCACCATACTCCAAGGGGGAGGGACCTCGCACTATCCATTAGAGAACATGTTATTCGATTTGGATCTGAGGAGAGAGTGCATGAGAAAGAAACACAGAGAGGAAGAAGGCATTTGATCTGGGTTCCTACTAGAATAGTCATATTGCGACAATTATCACAATGCTACATAGAGGAAAGGGAAGCCATCAACACTAACTTTTCTTGCCAGAAAAATTGGTAATTAATGTAAATACCTTAGTCTTCAAGGGACGGAGGTTTTTACATTTGTTAAAAGAAATAAAATGCGAAAACAAGCTAAAAAGGAAATACAAAAGGCAATGGTAAAAGGAAAATGAACCATGCTAGCTGCTGGTATACTAATTTATCATAGACTCAAACTAATCTTGTCTATTTCGACCATTATGATTTGACTGCCGACCACCTATGACCAAATATCCTCCTCCTGGTTGTCTCACATTGTCCAAAGTATCAAGAGGAGATAGTTTCCTTAACCACATGGATCTCGCCTTACATCAATGAGCAGATGTTAGGGTTCTCATCACTGAAAACGTTGTCATGTTTGGGCGGCAGTGGCATCGGGTAGTACATCGGTGGTGGGTATTGCTGCTGCTTGTGCCCATGCCCATTGTCGTACCCCATCAGCTGGTACCCGGTGCAACCAGGCCCATAGTGGGCATTTTGGCTGTCAGGGGAATGGGCGTTCATCATCATCTCGTGCTCCTGTTGAGGCTGCACCATTATGCTTGGTTGTTGCAGCATTGGGTTCCTGGCTACCTGCTGCATCATCTCCGATCCGCTGCTGCCAGCACCGCTAGGATAGTACCCGTCCCCAGGCAAGCTGTTGGCAGGCATACCAAGCCCATGTACAGCACCGCCACCATATGATGGCTGCACGTTGTAGCCACCCATGTGAGTGTAGGGACCCATCGACATGCCGCCCATCTGGTCCATATTGGGGAAGCTGGCGGGGCCTATCATGTTATTAGTGGGCCTCATCATTCCCCCCTTCTGTGGCGCCATACTGCCACCCGTCATCTGGCTGCCTACACCAACACTACTGTCTTTCTTAGCTTGGCAACGGTTGTTCAGGCTGCCCAGGGCACTGTTGTGTGGCGGCTGCCCAATGCCACCGTTCTTGACTTGGCTGCCTCCAGCATCATGGTATAGCTTTGTGCCCACATCTTTCTTGTTGTCATTGTTAGCATTTTCCGGTACTAGGACCTTGGTGCCTCCACCAATCTTCTTGCCACTCTGCTTACCACACCCCTATTGATGGCTGGAGGCATGCCCATGAGATGAGGAGGAAGCTTCTTCCCCTTCAGCGTCTGCAGCCTCTGCTCAATCTGTTGTTGTATATTTGGAAGATGCTGCTCCGGTGTCGGTGTCAGCTGAGGTAGCACCATTGTTGCATCATTCGTGCCACCACCGCTTCTGGCAGCACAGCCACCACTGCTGCTGGCTTCACCCTGGGGCAGACCCTTGCCACTAGCATCCTTCAGCTGATCGCCCATGTCATTACCACCAAGCTGGAGCTTTTGGTGCTTGCTTACTGCAGCGGAATTTGCATCCCACAGCTGAGCGGACATGCCAGACTTCTTCAACTTTTTGAAGACAGTATCCATGTCCATGACGCCAGTCACCGTTACCTTCCCTTGCTGTCTATTGACATTGGTTTGGTAGACACCTGTGTAGATTAATCCAGCACGTTTCTCTTATATAGGGGAAAAGAATAGAAAGATGGGAAAAGTAATATGGCTGAACAGAACAAAGCCTGTAGAGACTGGAAAAAAAAACAAAAGAATACAATGATTTGTGATTTAAAAAAAAATGTTTTTTTACCATCAATCTTATGCATGATCTTTTTTATTTCCTTGACGCATCCATTGCAGTTGATGTCGACTTTCAGGTCACAGGTCTGGGAAAAAAGAGGAAAAATTTGTTAAGGAACAACATAAGGCTTGCTGGAGACATGCACAACAAGATGATGATTGTTGAGTTGCCTGCCTGATAAAAACTACAGAAAGCACAAGAAGTAAAATATATGGAATGCATGAGGGCTGTTGCTTGAGTTGAGAGGAAGCAAAAAAAAAAAAAAAAATCACCTGCACCGTGAGAATGGTCTCCTTAAGCATCCTTGACTACCTCAAATGCTGGAGCCTCCAAATCACCGGTTGGATTGTTGGTCTTTCCTTGTACCTTCACAATGAAAAGGTCGAGGTGAGACACTGAGACCCTCACAGGAAGAGAGAGAAAGAGACTACGGTTTCTGTGTCAAGAGACAGAAAGAGACTTGGATTCTTGGTTGATCTTCGATTCTTCCCCCAACCCTATTTGGTTAACAAATAGGTCCTCATCTCTTATAATTAACTTGGGCTTTTTTTTATAATAGGGAGGTATCTAGGCATGGGCAATGCTAAGGTACTCCAATTTCCTATAAACAGGTAATATCTCAAATAAATCTGAGCCGTTAAATTTTTGGATTTTAGGAATTAATCAAGTAAATAAAAAATCATAAGAACAGAAAAAAAAATCCCTCCCGATCCCCTTAATGACAACAGAAAGAGAGCGCGGGCAATCCTCCTTTCTTCGTGCTTAGAGGTGCAAATCATTAGTCACATCACTCATCACAACACACACGTATCACATGAATGCACAGGCTAAATGTATCATTACTCACATCACTCATCACCTAACATGCGCATACATGTTATCAGGTTGGCATATATATGCGAATCATATCCATGCAAAATCAACTGTATCAAGTCACATGCAAAATTACATGGCAATCAACAAATATCAAGTCCAAATTTACAAAATAAAAAAGATATACCATATTTGCCAGATCACACATGCATCAATCAAATCTAGAAAAAGATTTTTATATCTAAATTTTTCCTTATTTATCCTATTTTATAGAACAAATAAATAAATATATTTCACATATTACCACATAGGAGGGAACAATTTCATGTCTTGCAATAAAAACACACATAAAGAATAGATCTAGGGAGAGAGAAATAGCAAACCCGTGTTGGAGTTAGTGTTTGCAAAAATTAAACCATGAGCAAGGCTAATCAAAGACCTGTTATGTTGCCTACCAGAGAAAAATATGCACGCCAAAGGAACAAGATACTTCCCCTATATATATCTACAACAACCTAAGCACATGAAATGTGTTTATGTTGGGCTTACCTTTCGTTTCCGTGAGAATGCCTTTGGCCCCAAAAGCTGAAGGCTTTTTTTGTTCTTCCACAAATTGTGAAATATGGTTCTTGTACAAATGAGTAGCGAAGGAGGGGGTTTAAATAGGCTAAATGTGCAGGCAGTATATTAATGTTGGGATATCTTGTTCAGATATTATACAATCCTATATTAATGTTGGGTTATCTTTATTTTTCCTTTCAAAAATCCCTGTCCTCTTATAAAGTTTGCATACTAGTCCCTCTGTGCTTCTATTTAGTTAGGCCATAACATTACAACTTTAGCAAACTACTATTAAACAAGGAATCTTCTGTTAAGTATATATGACGGTATTTGTCAAAATGGTTTAACAAGAATATTATGTATGTAAAAAAAATGCACTATTCACCTAAGCGTTTGATTAGCCCACTTACATACTAGTTAAACACTACACAATGGTACACCATTTCTATTTATTAGGTCGTTTAGACTGTTTAAATGGTCATTTTTCCTGTTTAAGCGGCCATTTAGAACAAATAATAATGGCTAAACGACAAGTGACCAACTATTTACCTTTTAGAATTTAGGATAATGCTGAGAAAATGTTGCATTCTAGTATTGAAATCCTAATGTCCAAGCTAGGAAAATTTTATCTTTAGCTATATGTGACAATAAATCGTTAATGACATAAAGGTTGCATCATGTTCTTCAAGACTGCCTTAAGCTATAGACTATCTACGTAATGATTACGTTGAGCCATTACGTGTTTCATGCAAAACGTTATTGCTTGCATGAAGAAACATGCATTCTACGTAAGGATCTTGTTATATCACTATATATTTGTCTCATTTAGAGCGTTACATCTTGCATTAGAAAACATACAACGTATGGATCACGTGATACAGAAGTTCGCTTAGCTCGATGTAGTAACGCATCTCATTCTCTAAGGTTTTCATCCTATTCAATGAGAGCATATATATGATGTTTGGTGAGACATGTTAGTTGTGGGTGCTTCTCGCAATGACTCCACACGACATTGTTTATACACAAGAATAAGCGGTCAACATCTTTGAACATACTAGCGATTAATCACAGAAATATAAGAAAAGTAGGGGAAATCGATGAGACTTTCCATCACCTACCTAATAGGTCAATGTCCCAAACAATAAAACTAATTTTATGGAAAATAACTAGCTATGAAGTGGTGTAAACTCTTTCAACTATGGAAAAGTTTGTTTAATCAAATGAGTTAGCCCATGTGCCACCTTGTTCCATGAAATATTGTTAGGCAAATTTCATCCATTAAGCACAGTTTTTTTGTCTATTTAAATCAACAGCAGGTTAACCAATGTACTTGATTGTGAATAATCTTGAAAAGGGGGGCTTGAATGCCAAAGGCTAGAGAAGGGATGCACAATAATTAATGAACATAGAGATGTGGTGCATGAGGTCATAGCATCTGGTACAGCCTGCAGGAGCGCTTCATGCATTTTGTTTGGTGAGTCAGAGGATTGTGGCAACCACAAAACATTTTACTTATTATACATTATGGTGTTTTTGAGTTTAAGCTATCGCCAAACTTTTGTCTCCTCTTTCTGTTAGTTTGTTACTATCATTTACTATAGTATAGCATTTTTAACTCTTCTTCTTCTGCCGATCCAAAAATTTGCTCTTCTTTTCTGCTAGGCGGTTAGTGTATTTTAGTAGGAGTAACTCCTCTTCTCCTACTTTATCTTTACATACATTCACCTTTCAAATCAAAATGAAATGGATAAATAGAATGCATCAAATGGTTGTTGTGTCTCAGTTCACGCAAGTACATCCAACACTTTTTTATTGATTCCATGGCAGTGAGCACATTTTTTTCATGTGGCGTTCTGTGCAAGGATGGATAATTTGGTCAAATGAATAGAACAGATACATATCATTTCAACCATACAAATATCTATGAAGATTTTACAGCTAATGCATTCATTTTACAGCTAATACAATTCATTGCTACTGCCAGAGGTACGCATCTGCAGTCTGCTATAGCTAGACTAAGGAAGAGGTTCATAAAGTATTGCTATTATTTGTCTATATTCACATGTCTGGTATTCAATATGTGCAAATAAATACACATATATCTAACCAAACCACTATGTTCATTGTTTTTCTATGATTCATTGCTTGTGCTAGAGGCTGACATGCATGGTCTGCTATAGCTAGAATAATGTTATTTTAATTGCTAAAAAGGACAATATAGACTGATGCCATTTAATAGAGATTGACATAAATAGTCTACTACAGCTGTATAAACTGATGTCATTTAAGTGCTACAAAAAAGGACAATCTATTGAAAGAGAGCTACATAGATATTTGTATATGTTTTCAAGTGCCACATTTAGTTCATGCAAATAAATATACATATATATACAAATCAAACCACTATATTTTTGTATCACTACTAGGACTGGGTTTTTTCTATCGACAGGAATGGCTAAAAACTTGTTAGGGCCTTGTTTAGATTGAGAAAAATTTCAAACTGATGAATAGTACCATTTTCGTCTTATTTGGCAAACTTTGTCCAATCGTGGACCAACTAGGCTCAAAAGATTCATCTCGTGATTTCCAACTAAACTGTGTAATTAGTTATTTTTTTACCTACATTTAATGCTCCATGCAAACGTTCAAAAATTGATATGATGAAAAGAGAGTAAAAAAACTTGGAACTTTGAAGGGAACTAAACAAGGCCTAGGAATGTGATTCATGATGGCTGGCTGTTAGGAAATGGCCGATAGGATCGGCTTGTCAGGAAAAGCACTTTACTCCTATCAGCTGTATGTCAGGAAATCTTTCCTATTGGCATTTCCTGACGGCCTAGGGTGGGCCGATCAATCCTTTGTTCTATCCAGTAAACTGCCAGGAATTACTGTTAGGCATGCCGTCTAGGTACCAACCGGAACTGACACCTTTCCTGGCATTTAAACTGACAAGAACTCAATGTATATCAGTTTTATATTAATAAAAATGCATTCAACACTACGTTGGAATAGCACTTTACTGAGGTTCAAAACACCCCGTCACTGCCGGATTTTAAACCGGCACAACCATACTAGCAGTGATGAGGATCAGCTATCACTATCGGTTCCTACAAACCGGCAGTGTTCTTCAACTTCACTGCCGGTTCTTTATAGAACGGGCAGAGTTCTGGTCCACCAATACTGCCAGTTCATTAAACCACCCGATAGAGTTCAGTTCCACCAAACACTGTCAGTTTGTGTTTTAACCAGCAGTGTTGTCATAACGAGCACTGCCGATTTGTGACAAGAATTGACAGAGTTCAGTTCCACCAAACACTGTCGGTTTGTGTGTTTAACCGACAGTGTTGTCATAACGAGCACTGCCGGTTTGTGACAAGAACTGGCAGTGATGGGATAAGCAGTGCCATCTTGGCCAACACTGTCGGTTTGTTTCTAATCGGCAGTGAAGGTTACGAGAACACTGCCGGTTTGTTGCTAACCGGCAGTGATGGACCGTTCACATTTTATAGTTTTATAATTTATTTTAATTTATATTTTTTTGTGGAATCGGGTTTCGCTTTATATACGCTACGTAGACGACAGGTCCATCGATATTAAACATTACAAATGTTACGGTTACAGTTCAAATATTCTTATCAAGAACTCGATCCCTCAAAATAAAAAAGAAATTATTCGATAAGATGAAGCATGCTTCTTGGACTTCTTACAATAATCTAGCGAGCTGCTCTGGGCCATATTGGTCCTTGAACTTCATGAATTGTGCGATGGAAAATACTCCATCTTTTTCCAATACCTCGGCTAAGATGAATTTTGCCAGCTCCGATTGCAGTGCGACGATCTCCATGTCTAACAGTCTTTCGTGGTTATATTTCTTGCGCTGTCGTTCAAAAAAAAATGATATCCAAAATGGAATTAGTAAATCATTTTGTTGAATTATTAACAGACATAAATAAAATGGGGATTATACACACCAACTTATCTGCTTCTTCTGATTTTCCGCCGATGTAGCGAAGCATTGCCCACATTACATAAAACCCGCATTCATTGTTTCCTGCCGGCTGTTTTAGGTACTTCCCCTCCATTTCGACAACCTTGAATGGGACCTACGTCCCACCGATATGTCTTCTTCGGATACTGTGCAACATTAAAAGGAGAAACATTAGAAAGCGGTATGTGTGACTAGAAAATAATATGTTATTAGGATCGCTAACTAATTCAGCACTGCCACCAGTGCATCCAGATGATGAAATGGTTTTTTCTGAGTCCCACACCTCGATCAGATTTTTAGCAAGATTGACACAAATGAAGACGAAATGGTTGCTGCAATCGTAGAATCCTAATTACCGAATAATCTTAATGAAAAAAGAAGCATAAAATTAAAAGCCAAGAACACATACTCGCAGTTGTTGGCTAGAAGTATGTAGGTTTTGTTCTTCATCTTGAATTCATCGAAAACAGCAATCAATCTCTCTTTCAAGTCTTCCACGTCACATCCATGGAGGCCTAAACATGTCTTCTCATTGACTCACAAGGGGTCCAAGAAGCCTATGTTATCCCATTTACTTTTTAGTATGCAAAATTTTGCTATACACCTACATAAAATCATGAGAATTGGTCAAAAGTTAATAATTTGTGTCTCGAGAGTAGTTAATTATAATATCGTGCGTGTAAGATACTTACATAGTCCACAGCATCAACATTTGTGAATCGAGAGAGCGTTTCTGGTATAGCTGGAACAAGTACTCCCACTCGACATCGAACTTCTCTTCTTCAGAATAATGAAAAACATGTGGCGAACGGATGATAACCTCAAAACCAAAGTCCTTCATCTCTGTTGCTTGAGCCATGTAATATTTATGCAACTGGCGCATATATGTTGTCAAATTTTAATTTTCGTCATCGGGAACCCAAAGATTGCCCCTTTCATACTTCATTACCGGTGTTCCCGTCCCTTGTACATCATAATAGATGTTCGTGGCCTCTTCCATGGTTAATTCAGGGTTGTCTTCGATGTACTTCTATATCTTCCTTAAATCTTCATTGTGTATTTCATCGGCTCTTATTATAGCGTACTGATTCTGTGTTTGCCTTTCAAATTCGGACTTCAACAAACACGGAGGCAGTGAGGCATAGAGATTGAAGAAACTAACACAATCTTCCTTCGAGATGTGTGCTGTAAATTTTCCTCCCATCAAGTTTGTAACGCTGCCACTGAACGGCCTTTTTCTTTTTTGTTGGTCCACTTTGGGAGCATTAGCGACCGAATCCAAGGACCTTTTCTGCGACTGCGAGGATGCCTTTGATCTTGTTTTGGGCTAAGGTGGAGGAGGAGGAGGAGGATGATGACGAGAATTCTATTTTCCTAGGGCTGATGAAGATAGAGGAGGAGGAGGAGTCTTCTCTTTTCTCGGTGCTGATGAAGATGGAGTCAGACGAGGAGGAATAGAAGGAGACCTCTATCTTCTCAGGGGTGATGGCAAGGGATGAGGAGGGGAGTGATCTCTGGTGGGAGATGGTGAGTGATCATCGTGGGTGGGTGAAGACTCGCAGTTGTCCTCATCATGACAGGACAATTGGTGGTCAAGCTTAATGAAGCGCTTGCGCCAGGACACTTGAGAGCCCTTGTTATGACCAAGTTTCGGCCTGTCTTCCGCTGTGGGATATTCAATGTGTATCTTATTATACTTCTTATCAAGTATTCTGTCAATGGTGACGCGAGCGTACCCCTGTGGAATTGGGCGGCCATTAATGGTCCCGTCTCCCGCAGGCCAGGCCTGGCCGAGTGCCACCTTGTCCTTTGTCCATTACTGACGGATGTATAACTTGACATTAACTGGTTCAGTGATGCCGTCCACCGGATGAGGCACATTCGCATCTTCTTCGTCGAGCGGGGTCGATCCACAGCTGCTGCGACCCCTAAACTGTGGGCTAAAGGCAGTAGGAGTAGGGTTTTGTGGTACTCCTGACCCCTTGGACAGCAAAATTTGCTGGACTCGAGCTTCAACAGTCACGTCAATCCGTGCGTCTATTCTGTCTTCCATCTCTTTTAGTCACCTCAAATACTCTGCCTCCTGATCCGCTCTACCCCTTGAGCGGCTCCGGTAAGTGTTAGATTCTTGGGGGAATGCTAGTTTCTAAGAAACAACACCGGTTCCTCTAGTGCGACCAGGGTGCTCCTTGGTTCCGAGTGCTTGGGTGAGCACGTCTTTCTCCCTATTAGAAGTGCGAGTCCCTTGCCTCACCTCCTCAGTTACCTGGGAGATCCTCTGGATGAATTTTCTCATGCGTTGATTTGTGGAGCTAAAGCTCCCGTCCTCGGCGTGACGTACATTCCTCCCCATATAGTATATTACCGATTTAGGCTCCCAATCGGCGGTCTCAACTTGAATGCCTTCCTCAGTAAGGCGATCCATCTTTTCAAGTTTTGCTTCAAATTCTAGCATCTTTTTGGCGTAGCCACGAGAACCGAGATGATGAGGATTCGTCGCTTTCTGCAAGTTATCCTTATTCTTTCTGCTCAGTTCTAAGTACTCCTCGGATAACCTGTATTCCTTAAAATTCTGCCAGAAGTCCTTCTGCTTGCTAAACTGTCCACCATTGAAATCTAGCTCTTTATTTTGGAGGACAAAATTCTTGTACAATGTCCCCTTAAAATTCTTGAAGCATGTCCCCATGAGCTAGGATAGGGAGTTCGGTTAGTTTGATTTTTTTATTTATTAATAGAAATAATACAATTAGTTTATATTCTAAAATAACACGAAAATTTGTGTCTTGATTATTTAATTCTATGATAATTAATTAATGGTCTATAATTATCAAATAATAGTGTTTGTGAACATCATCACAATATTTGATTACATAGTCAATAATTAAATTATAGAGATGCGCACAAAATATAAATTAGATATTCAGTGTGAATTACTGATACAACGTCTGCATAATGATTACATAGTTAACAATAATCTAACTATCTTTAGGTGCATCAACAATGAGGGCCTCACTTTGATCAAGCCGTATGTAAGCAGGTTCATCACCCTCTTGAAGGATCGGTAGGGGTACGTTTGCCCCGAATGGAGGCATTTCCTGATAGCCCCTATAGTCTTCTTCGTCCGTCACTCCATCGACACCGACAATCTTCCTTTTCTTTTCTAGGACTACTTTTAGCCTTCCTTTTGTCTTGTTGTCCCTTGCATAGAAGACTTGCATAACATCTCTTGCAAGGATGAAGGGGTCATCTCTGTATGTGGTCTTAGTGAGATCAACGGTAGTGAACCCTTCGCTGTCAGTGTTGATTACCTCGAGCCAGACCCACTGACAGCGAAAAAGAGCTGCCTTCAATGGACTATAGGCTAGCTCCCATATCTCCTCTATGAAACCATAGTATGTCACCTGCACGTTGTTGTTTTCATCGTGAGCATCAAAACGAACACCACAATTTTGGTATGTGATCTTTCCATCTTGCTTTTTTGTGTAAAATGTGAATCCATTGATCTCATACCCTTAGTACTTAAGATATGTACTCGAATGTCCCTTGGCTAAGGCATCCAATTGATTATCCAACTTTATTTCAAGCAAGCGACGTCGCAACCAGTTGACAAATTCCTCCTTATGTTTTTATCTAGCCAAGCCTGTGACCTGCTCAGATACAGAGTTTGCAGTGATTGCCTGTGCTCATCAATGTATGGCATCACACCCTCGGCTTGCTGGAGAACAGCGAACTGTGTCTGTCTGAAAGAAACAGGGACGTCTACTATAACAGATTTCTCCCCGGTCGTTCCTTTGCCACGTAGTCTTCCCTCTTGACGAGATTCTGGAACTCTGACCCTTTTGATGTCCAGATAATATGTGCAGAACTCAATGGCCTCCTCCATTGACCATCCTTCAACCATGCCCCCTTCTGGCCTGAATCTGTTCCTAACATACCTCCTAAAAACTTTCATCAATCTTTCGAAAGGGAACATCTGATGCAGGTACATTGGGCCAAAGGCTCTAATTTGGTCAACAAGATGAATCAGCAGATGCAATGAGATATCAAAGTAAGTCGGCGAAAAATGCATCTCAAGCCTAACGAGAGTTTTGGCTATATCCTGCTGCAGCTGCTCTAGCGTGGACACATCAATGACCTTTTTTGAGATCGCGTTAAAGAACGAGAAAAGCTTTATGATTGGGGCACGGACCTTTGGGGGGAGGATACCACGCAGGGCAATAGGGAGCAGCTGAGTCATAATGACATGACAGTCATGGGCCTTCATAGGGACATAGTTGAACTTGAGTTCTCTCATGTTCACTAGCCTCTTCGGGTTCGCACAGTAGCCCGTTGGGACTTTGAGTTCATTGAAGAAAGAAATAAGCGCACGTTTTTCTTCCTTCTTCAATATCCATGACGCAACCGGAAGTTTGAACTGGCCATTCTCTAGCTCCACGGGATGCAGCTCCTTCCTGATTCCCAAGTGTTGCATGTCCACGCGTGTGGCTAGTGAATCCTTTGATGTCCCCCCGGTGTCCATCAAGGTGTTAAGAGTGTTAGCGCACACGTTTTTAGTGATATGCATGGGATCAAGACAGTGGCGTACACTCAGAAATGGCCAGTAAGGTAGTTTCCATAAAACAATTTTTTATCTTCCAAACGCTCCGATCAGGCACTGCTACTACATTGTCCCCCTTTCTAAGGACAACCTCCAGTTTGTTGAGTTCTCAAAGTATCGCAGGCCCGTCTTGATATTTTGGAGCTAAGCGTTTCTCAATAGTACCGTTGAAATCTTTTATGTTCTTGCGGTAAGGGTGATCCTTAGGTAGGAACCTACAGTGTCCCATATAAACTATCTTTGAGTTATTTGGCAGATTTACCACATCGGTGTCGTCCAAGCACTCGACACATCCAGTATAGCCTTTTGTCTTCTCTCCGGACAATGAACCTCGACCTGGCAGGTCAGTGATTGTAGCGATAAGTACTCCCTTGATCGTGACATGTTCCTTTTTGTACTCATCCCAAACATCCGGCACACCCTTATCAAACATCTCCACTAGTTCATCGGTCACTGGTTCCAGAAACACATCGATGTCATTCCCATGTTGCCTTGGCCCTTAGATCAGTAGTGGCATCTAGATGTACGACCGCTTCATACAGACCCAAGGTGGAAGGCTATATATACAGAGCGTCACTGGCCAGGTGCTATGATTGATTCTAACCTGGTCGAAAGGATTCATCCCATCTATGCTCAAAGCAAACCAAAGGTGCCTTACCTCTCCACCGATGTCCTTATAGAACATAGTATTGACAGTCCTCCAGTCATGCCCATCAGCGGGGTGCCTCATCATTGTATCCTTCTTACGCTCTTTGCCATGCCAGCGCAACAGCTTGGCTAACTTTGCACATGCAAACAGCCTATGCACCCGGGGAGCTATAGGGAAATACCAAACGACCTTTCCGGGACCTCCTCTGGTCTTGGTACCCTCATCTGACGGCCCTTCCTTGTACCGTGTTGCTTCATACTTGGGGCACTTGTCCAAGTCTTTGTATTTTTCTCCATGGTACAATGTGCAATCATTGGAAACACGTGTGGATTTTTTCAACCTCGAGGCCGATGGGGCAGATCATTTGCTTGGCCAAGTATGTCTTTTCTGGCAACTCATTTTTTTGAGCATTTTCCTTATTATACCTAACAACTAATCGAAGCTTTTATCACTCAATCCGTTTGTCGATTTGAACTCTAACAACATGATGTCGGCTTCCAGTTTGCTCATTGGACAATTCCTATACAATGGTGTTTTGCCATCTTGTCTAATTTTCTCTAGCTTTCTCAGCTATCTTTCACTAAGACATCTGGCCTCTACATTACGTAGCAGCTGAGAAATGCCATCGTTATCCTCGGTGTCGTCATCTAGCATGTTCCTAAACACATTATTAATTGTGGCCATAGGTTCCGTATTGACACCGGGTTCCTCGTTAGCATCGTGGATGGCTACGTCAGGCATGTCCACATCATCATCATTTTCCTGCAGAACATTCACACCAACCTCACCATGCATAGTCCATATCGTATAGTTTGGCATGAACCCCCTGGTAATCAAGTGCGATCATATAGACTCAATTTGATGAAAGTTCCTTTGATTCTTGCAATCTTTGCATGGGCAGAAGACAGGGTTCCCATTCCAAGCATGGGCTTTGGCATCGGTGATAAACTGGCTGACGCCATGGATGTACCGCTTGTCCGTTCGGGACAGATGCATCCACTCTCGATCCATCTCTGCACAAAAAAATACTGAGACAGTAATTACAAAGAATTAATAAGAAATCGAGCTTCATGAACAACAATTGTAGCTCGAAAGTACTATTTTTGGAAAACATTATTATACACTAATTATTGGAAAATTGAAATTGGTAGCCCTGGCCCTGTAAATTGAAAATCGTAGTAAAAAACAGTTATTGTACAATAATGAAGAACATCTATTTTACTCTACTTCTAAGAACTAATTATAGCATCACATACTAACAATGATGATCTTGACCACCATGGAATAATTAGCTAGGAATTTAAATGTGTTCATAGACACCAACCTTTTGGATGATGGATTCACCACAATTTGAGCCTTGCACAAATGTCCAATTGGAAAAGTGCTCTCTAGAATGGAGAAAGAACTAGAATGAGAATCAAGCAATGTAGCCATTAAAACAAAGCTAATTAAGCAACAAAATCAAAGGAGTGGATGTTTGTTACTAACCTTAAAGCAAAAAGATCAAGCCATTCTTCAAAATCCAAGCCCTAGCTTCATGATGAAGAGCAGACGCAACAATAGAGGGAAGGGCCCAAACACGCGCCTCTGTTCTCGGGATGGAAGAGAGGAGGAAGAAGAGGATGGCTGTAGCCTTTTTGTGCTGTGGGTTTATCACCGTCGGTTGTTAGCTAGAACCAACAGTGATAGATCCAAATCACTGTCGGCTCTTGGCTTAAACCGGCAGTGATGAGTGGCCGCCAAAACACCGCCGGTTCAAGCCACAAACCGGCAGTGATATGGTCCTTCACTGCCGGTTTTAGCCCAGCCCCAATCATTTTTTTTCATTTTTAAGCTCATAACCGGCAGTGAAGGTACATCACTGCCGGTTGTCACAAATCCGGTAGTGATGAGGCCGGCAGTGATGTCGAAATCTGGAGTAGTGCAAGATCCTAAAGAATAGGAACGGCGCCGCCGTGGGCATGGTGACCACGCACATCCCGCGCGTCTCGCGCATGCTACTCCTTAGCCACGGCTATGCTTCGTCCGTAGGTAATCATTGCCGTACATAACACTTCTCCCCCCCCCCCTCGACAAACAGCTCGTCCTCGAGCTGAAAGCAACGGTGCGCCGTGCGAAACATCTCGACGGGCTCCCATGGTGTGTCGCCTCGGACATACCAGCCCACGAGGCTAGCACTTGAAACGGTGAAGGTGCTCGGAATGGCTGCAGAGCACCCACTGGGACGTCATCATTGATGCGGGCACCTGCAAGGGGCTGGAGATGGTAGGCCACTGCGTCCATGCATGCGAAGTTGTGGTCTTGCCTTGCATACCCAGGACCCAGCTGACCATGGGAGCTTGCCACCTAGTACCGGATGGAGCGATGGAATAGGAGAGGCCATACGTAGGCACCCTGAGAGAACTGTAGCTCACGGTGGTGCGTGTCGTAGTGGTGCGAGACGTAGGCCTGGTCATGGGGAAGACGCGCACACACCACCGCGAGGGGTTTGTCCCGACCGTGGTCGGTGCACCAGTCGGCACAGAGCTGCTGGACCCTCTGGTGGACGACCTTGTGTGCGGCCGTGTGCGCCAGCTTGCAGACCTAGGAAGGCGGGGTCAACAAGCTCGGCATGAAGACACGGTCGCCGTAGAGGATGAGGCCGTCGCTGACGAGCTAAGGGGTGCCCCGACAGTCGGTGTTGAGGGCCTTGTGGATGGCGCGGATCTAGGGGGGCCCGCCAGCTCTTGGCGCAGCTCGGCAGACCACGGAAAGGGGGACCTCGAGAGAGCGACCGCTAACAGTTCGTGGCTGCCATGGCGGAACAAACCGTCTGCCACCGTGTTGAGGCGGCCGGCCCGAAATTGCACCCGTTGCGCCGGAGTCGGATTTGTCGAGAAAACAAGACAGAAGCTTGATCAACTGAAGGAGGCCGCCACTGTGGAGGACCTCCGTCTGGTTCCGCTCGCTCGTAGCACAGGAGCGGATGAACGCATGGACGAGCCACTTGTCGACGTCGACGAAGAAATCCGAGCGAAGGCTCTGCAGTGTCATCTGTGTTGTCTGTGGGCCGTCATGACCGGTCGCGTGGGTGAGCTATGGGATCATGGCCGACGTCGCTGAAGATGTAGGGACCGACCCAAGGGCGTCGGGGAGGAGGCCATCCACGACGCACGGCGGCGCAACACTAGCAGTGACGAACAGGTCGCGGAGGGTCCGGAGGTTGGCGGTGTCCTGACTGTCACGACGGAGGTCCCCGAAGAGGTTGATGAAGGAGGGCGTCGAGGGTGCGCTATGGCGCGAGCCATCTGCTGCGCTGCGAGACCGGACACCCGCAACCGTGGTGGGGCGATCAAGTCGTGCTGGTGCGGTGTCGCGCCCTGTGTTGAGATGGCCAGTCGCTGGAACGCCAGGGTGCGGCGAGCCCAAGCCCCGCCATAGGACACGGTGGCCCTCTTGCCAAAAGGCTATACAGGAGTCGTCGAAGTCCCATCGAATCGGCCCCAGCGTGTGGAGGAAAGTGGCACCGAGGACCATGTCGTAGCAGTCGAGCGGAACGGAGTAACAGTCGATGGAGAACAGCTCTACTCTAAGGCGGATGGCGACGTCGTGCGCGAAGCCCTGGCAGGCCACTCGGCCGCCAATGGCCATGGTGACATGGGCGCCTGCACTGGAGTGGAATGCGAGGCCAGCCTGCCGAGCGATAACAGGATGGATGAAGTTGTGCGATGAGCCGGCGTCGAGCAGCGCGACGAACTGCTGGGTGGTGATGGAGAAGTGCAGCCGCATATTCTCGTCCGTGTAGGAGAGCCCCGGGGTGTTCACGGCCAGCTTGAGCTCCTCTTTGTCGGCCGTCCTGGCGTCATCTGGATCAATGACCTCAAGATAGAAGAGGCGTTGGCACTTGTGGTCAAGGGAATACTGCTCGTCACAGCTATAGCACAGGCCCTGGCTGCGGCGTTCCGCGAGCTCCGCAGAGGACAAACAGCAGAACGGGCGCGGTGGTGGTGGTGATGCCGGCGAGATCGCCATGGGCGGCTGCGCCGAGCTGGGAGGCGTGACGGTTGGTGGCAGAGAACGAACCGCCGACTTGTTGGTGCGAACACCTTGCTATGATGGTGGTCGTTCAGCGCCGTCAAATGTGGGGAAGGAGAGCTTGAGGATCCCTAGGACACCATTGGTGTGGGGCATCGGAGGACTGTCGCTGTAGTCAGGAAGACCGACGGGGGCAGTGCTTGGCAAAGCGCCGGCGGTGGCGTCCGGTTCTCCACCTGGCCACGTCCGGTTCTCCACCTGGCTGAGCCGAGTAGCCAGATCGGCCAGCTGGCATTGGAGGTCGTAGGCAGCGATCATGAGATTGTGGATCGCAGCCACCAGGATTGTCGTGGCGAGGAACATGTCTGGCGCAGATCGCGCAGGTGCGCCAGGCGGCGTGGAGAAGGGCACGACGGCGATGGTGGTTGACGCGGCGGCGGAAACGGAAGTAGGCTCGAGTCCTGGCATCTCTGATACCGGATGTTGTGGGCGCTAGGCGTATCAAGTAGGGAATTCAGAGAGAGAGAGAGGCTGGTGAGCGAGAGGTGGTGCGGCGGCGAGGCAGCGACGCCATCCTCGGCGTCGCCCACGAACGGGGAGTGGGAGAGATTGAACTCAATCTCCAGCTAGCTTCTCATTAACCAACGTGTTTAGGCTTTATAGCCTGAAGCCTAACAACCAGAGACTACGCCTAACAAACTGACTAATCAAAGATCCTAAAGAATAGGAACACCAGAGACTACGCCTAACAAACTGAGCTAACAAAATGACTAATCAAAGATCCTAAAGAATAGGAACGGCGCCGCCGTGGGCGCGGTGACCACGCACATCCCGCGCGTGGGCGCGGTGACCACGCACATCCCGCGCGTCTCGCGCATGCTACTCCTTAGCCACTGCTATGCTTCGTCCGTAGGTAATCGTTGCCGTACATAACAATATCACTATTCAACAGTTTTGAATTCAATAAAATCCCATGTATCCAATGTATATCCATAGTACATATTAAATCAAAAGGGCACATGTTATCATCATATAGGCATGTCTACACGTGAACAACTTTTTGGTAGGGTGCGAATGGACTTTCTTTCTACGTTCGTGGCCAAAGAAGAGTCCCATCGGTTTTTAAACCATAGTACATTTTCTGTCGATTTATAGTGGTGAGTAGGAATCAATGTCAGATTCCTGATGGGTGTGTAAATTCTTTACGATTTATGAAAGCCTTTAGGAATATTCTAGACCTATCCTGTCCGTTTTCTTGGACCGATAAGATTTATTTATTGTTCATGTCGGTTCTAGGAAACCGGCGGGAAGAATCAAAACCATCAGGAAAAATCGTTGGTCTGGTAGTGTATACAAATAATTGCTTTCATTAGAAATTGGCCTGCATGATCTGCTATAGCTGGACTGATGTCATTTTTAAGTGTTAAAGGGACAATCTAAAGAAAGAGATATGTTCATAATTTTTTGATACTGTTTGTATGAATGGGACGCCATGCATGTAAACATATACAAACACTAGCACTATATGGACCTCTCTTTCTTTAGATTTTCCATTTTTTTATCTCACTTCAATTAACACTAGGTGAGTGCCCGTACATTGCTATGGCCCCATATATAGAATCCCATGACACACAGCCATACATGTAAAATCTCATGATATGCAATAAATATTGAAATGGTGGGTCCAATATCAAGCAAACTAACAATTTTGAGTTAACCAGAATCCATATCAAGGGACCTAACACCCTATGTCCTACTGAAGCAGTGTGGATGTAAATAATTGATCCACTTCCCTCAGAAATAATCCAATTGCTAGGGCTTGCAGGACAGTTGAATTTACATGAAGTGCTACAACATTGGGGATACAATTTACATTCTACATGGCAATTGAATCGTTGTCCAGAGTGTTGCAGTAACAATCCCTTTCCATCGTTTTCTTATCTCTCTTTGCCTGCGCTTTCTCATGCCTCATATTCTGCACCCTTTGATGTTCATTTGTTGCTTCAATTTGCTCTTGAGGTTGAGTGTTGCATCACCAAAACATTTTGCATATTTTGACATGCACGTCTCACCTCCTTTTGCTCAGGTTTCATATTTGCATGGCGCTCTTATATGAGGGTGTTGCGACATGGTCTGGAAGAAAGATGGGTGGTGGGTGGGGGCACCGAGCGATGTGCCATGTTGAGCTCTTCTAGCAGAAGGTTGTTCTGAGCCTCCAAGAAGGAGGGGAACGGGTGCCCACACTGGAGGTGCATGCCGATGGACGAAAAGCACTTGCTGAGGCCGTGAATGATGTTGAGGACGAGCGTGCGATCGGTGATGACCTAGCCCAAGTCAAGTCACCCAGGGCATCGGCCATGGACTTGAACCTGTGGCAGTAATCGGTGATGGAGAGATCACCTTGCATAAAATTCCGGAAGGTGGCATTGAGGTAGAGAGCACGCTGTTCGATCACATTTGCCGAGGAACTGGCATTCTGGAACAAGCCAGAGACGGAGTGGGCAGTGGTGGGAACCTCCCGGATGATGTCCTCAAGGATGGGGAGATGGTGCCATAGAGACATATCATGACAACACGGTCCATACGCGCCCAATTGGGGTAGGTGTGGTCCATGGCATCAGCGGGGACATGGCACCGGAGGGAGAACTTCCCAAGAACCAGAAGCATCTGGTGGTGCCAGCAAGTGTAGTTGTTGGAATCCATGTCAAGTACTGGAGGGACGAGGGTGCAGATTTTCTGGACGCCGACAGCCTAGGTGTGCAGGTTTATGATGGTGGTGGCCTCATGATCCAGGAGGGCATCCTGGAGCGGTTGGCAAGGGCCACCGCCGCTGGGAAGCGACCTAAAGTCATTGAGCTTGCTGGCAAAGGAGGCGATGCTGTTAGTAGGCTCGACTTCGCCCTTGCGGCCACGAGCAGTGTGGGCAAGCACGTCACGAGCATGAGCGGCGACTAAGTCGTGCTCTTGGGCCACGGTTGTGGCCTCCTGCTCTGGCCTCGGAGGCATGTGCACATTGGAGAGCAACATCAAGGGCGGCAGCAGGCTTCTTTGATGGCGGCGGACCGTTGGCGCTCAAGGATGGCGGTGCAGGTGCGCTCAGCCTCAAGGGCGGTGGCGTAGGCATGGCTGGTCTCATCGTCATTGGCACCGACTACAGATGCAGCGGCGCGGAAGACAGGTCAGGTGGGACGGGGGTCCAAGACATGGTTGTAGCAGGGAAGAGACCCACACACGGGGTGCAGAGTCAAGGGGCGCGCAGTAGAGAAGCTAGGGCCGTAGAAAACCTAGACTATTGATACCATAAAAGCAATAGGATTGCACGGAAAATTAATAGATTGATTATGAATCCAAGAGGCAGGGGTACATTTAAAGGCAAGGACGACGCAGGGTTTGTGTAGGGACCCACCGCGTTAATTTAACTAAATCGAGTGTCATCCACTTGACTAGCTCAATTTAAGCAAACCAACATCGGTGACTCCCCTGGAGATGCAACACATCTCCACTACCAGGACCCAGGTTGAGTATCATACCACGATAGCCTCCACAAATCAAAATCACATCTCATCATCGGAGTACATAAATAAGCGAAAGACATATATTACAAATCTTGATGAATATTATGAATTAATTATACAACATTGGACTGAATGTAGTGTGAACCAAACGACCATCTTACCGATTACACCTACACTAAGATATACACTCTTTCTAGTAACGGGTGGTCGCCTTGCCCATGGGCGTTGCCACCATAGCTTGGACGGCTCCTGCCATTCACCCACTTTGCCACCAACGACGGGGTGAGATGGCCGCCAATACCCTTTACCTGCAAAACAACTTAACGGCAGCACAGTGAGTACATTGCGTACTCGTAGGACCTAATTACAACATATAAATATTTGGTGGATGCAAGGGTATTATCAGACATTTGTACATTTGCAGAAAGGCATATGGCATTTCTTAATGACATGCTATGAATTCATTATTAGAGATATTAGCATTAAAATGTACAATATGCAAAAGAGTGATCAACATCATTAAAACATACCATCATCAGGTTCCATCATTACACTACCATGGGTATATTTATAGTTGTCCATGCAGCCCGAGGCACGACGGCACGACACGAAGCCCGTTTTTTTAGCTCGACACGAGCACGGCACGGCCCAGTGACATGTGGGCCCGGGCTGGCCCGACCCGAGGGATCAGGCCATGCCTGGGCCACTGCTCAGGCCCATGGGCTGGCACGGCACGGCCCGACCTGCGTCAGCCTGCCCGACAGCGGCCCGGCCACCCCCTCCCCCTCCCCCTCCTCACTCCACTCCTCCCCTCCTGGCCCACCATCCCCAAGACCCAGCTGGCCGGCCTCCCCCCTCTCGGCCCACCGTCCCCCCTCATATACGAGTCGCACCCGCACGCCGCGGCCGCGGCAGCTCTCCCCCGCGTAGCCCCACGCAGCCACGCTCGGACGCTCCCACCCCCAAACCCTAACTCCCCATCTCCATCTCCTCTGCCTCCCCATCTCCCCGTCTCCATCTGCTCCCCGTCCCCATCTCCCCGTCTCCAGCATCAGGCATGGCTGGCGCTGGGCGGCCCTGATCTGCTTGCCCGGCGGCCACGGCGCCTCCTCCATCCCCACCCTAGGTGCGCTCACGGCACACATGGCGACCCCTAGAGGCGGTGGCCCCTTCCTTCACCAGCAGCAGTGGCCCCTTCCCCCACCACCAACAGCGGTGGAGGTGGCCCCTTCCCCACCAACAGCAGCGGGTGCGGGAAGCGGAGGCGCTCCACGCGAGGCAGATCTACTTCATGCTGCCCGCCGCCGCGCGCCGCCGTGGCCTGCAGCGCGAGGAGGTCGCCGCGCTCGCCGTCAGGGCATCCACCGCGCTCTCCTCCCGGACTGCCTCGGCCGCAGCACCCGACCTACCCTCTCTGGCTCTCTCCCTTCCCTTGCTGATGCGGGCCTCGGGCCGGCCTGGCCTGTTAAAAAGGCCATGCTTTCTGGGCCGGCCCGGCATGGAAAGTGGCCCGACGGGCTGTGCCTGGGCCGTGGGCTAGGCATGGTGGACTGGGGCAGCACGGGCCGATGGCCCATCGTGCTCTACCGTGTCGTGCCCTACCGGGTCGTGCCAGGCCGGGCCGGGCGGCCCAAATGGCCAGCTATAGGTATATTGAGTAGGAACAACCAAAGGGGTCCGTCCCAAGGGACTTTAGGCTTTCAAAACTCTGTAGAGGTGTACAACTAGTATCAACATAGAAATACAGGACTAACCACCATACTCGTGCCCAAGTAAGGGTTGCCTCATGATTTCTGGCCTTTCCCTAAATTGGCCCGAATATCCCATGAAAGTTCGACTGGTGCCCGGTTAGTGCTAGTGCTTCCACCCACTCATCGACGCCACCTTCTTGCCAATCTCACGGATAGACCAGTCACAATTAGTTACTAGGCATGCCGCCCCCATATGCGACATGTGGTCTGTGAGGGCGGTTACTCGGACTCACATATCCCAATGCACGGTCCTTAACTGCTCCACAAGCTATGTCACTTGAGATCCAACACTCACAGCGACCTACCCCTCGCATGAGCAAGAATTACCAAATTGACCATCATAATTATATTCCATGTTGGGGTTGGTCCATTGAGGCAGGTTTTGGAAACTAGAGTCTTTTGGAAAACCTTTGTTTGGTAAAACAAAACATTTTCAGAAACGAACTCAAATCAAAAGGTTTTGATACTTGTTTTCAGTTTTCTAAACAAAACGTTTCTCTTTTGAAAAGTAGAGCTTTCACAAAGCAAATTTGGTTTTTCCCAAAACCTTTCCAAAGTGACACTTTTGAAACTAGAAGAGATCAAGATTTTAAATAAGAAAATCTTTTCGCAAGCATTTTGTTAGATAAATCGTTCGCAATTCATTTTGGAAACAAATTGAGTTTGAAAAAGGATTCGGACTATCTTTTGAATGGGAAGAGACCTGCCGATAGGATTTATTGTTATCCTAGTCATATTTGAATACTATGAATCAAGTTAATCCCCTCACAAGTTTTAAGTGCTTAATTAGCCTGGTGTAGCATCCTACACGCGCAAGCATGAATTTCCTTGTCATACTCGACTTGTACCATTGTCTAATCAAGTAAGCAATTAAGCATTACCAAACCCATTGGTTAAAAGAAGGCTCTAATCAATTGGTGAGTAGTTCTAACTTAGTGAAGCACCATTAAGTTGATTAACTAATCTACATGGTGTCGGATTATTTAGCTCTGGCAATGCCTAGCAACGTGATCACATAGACAAATACAGATTGTAGTACACGTGACACAGAGATTTATACTAGTTCAGGGCGCGGTGCACTCTAATCCCTACTCTAGTGGTGCAGCTGCTCTTGTATTCGTATACTCAATTGTAGGGGCTGTTGCTCCTAGCTACGAGGTAGATTGGAACGGCGGGGTGTTGTCGATCCTGAGCCTGAGGTCCCTGCTCTTCTTTATATAGGCATGAGAGGTAGGGTTACAGAGAGGGCAATCGGGCTAACAGATTGTGTTCCTAGTTTGTTACACGACACACGCAACAGATTGATCCTAGCTATCATCCAGATATGCCTGCTTTGGTTTGTCTTGATCTCCACGTAGGTCCATCACGTTAGCCCTCGTGGGCCTCCTCCTTGGTGGCAGCTAGGTCGGTAGCCTGGCGGTGGTCACATATACGGATGGTGCAGGTACCCCTAGCTCATATATCTGACAGTAGCCCCCGTAGGACTTGATGATAAGCTAGCATGTGGCATTAGTCCTTGGGACGTTGTAGTCTCCCCTGCAAGTTCTGTGTACTGTAAGTACCAGTGAGCACCTTCGAGTGTCGAAGTTTTGAGCAATGCAACTAGATATACCCAAGCGTTTGGGGAGCCAGTATGTTGTCGTTCGAGTGCCAAGAGCATTTCTCGGGTGGCGAGAATCTTCTTCAAGCATTGAGTGGGCTGCGGTATGTCGTACATCAAGGAACGTAGTTCCCTAGCAGCTGTAAGCGCCTAGCTCGGGTGGTACACCTTATATCGGGAAGCATAGTTTCTTGGGCGTAGCCCTCGAGATGTTGTCAATGCCGCGCTCGGGTGGTGGCACCCGATTTACCGGAAGCGTGGCTTCCAGGACGCCAACAGGCGCCGTGGTTGGGTGGTAGCACCGTGGTTGTCGAGGAATCAGTTCCCGAGGTATTCTGGCATGTAATTAGTTGTTGCGCATCATTAATTCCTAGTAGTAGAACAATAATGAGGATGGGGTAGTTGCACCATCGTTCCTCGTGCGTCACTATGCCAGTTGGTTTTTGGATGACCCGATTCGGGTAGTTAGGTTAACAGCACTAAGGGCGTCACGTTTTTCGTTGAGACCCGTTAAGTAACAGATCTCGAATTTTCGTGGGCCTCATTAGTGGAAAGAGCGAGGTCATTGTCTCATAGCCCTAATGCCAATATAACAGTATCTCGAGCTGGGAAATACTGTGGGCGAGTAACGAACGCCTGAGCAGCTGTGGGCAGCTGCGCATATTACTCTTCGAGCTAGTAACGGGTAGAACGAGTGAACATCCACATCCTAATGAATAGGAGTGGTAGGACAAAGCTTGACCAGCGGGGGCACGTCATAAAACTCTTTTTCCAGATTCTAGGAGCTCGTACTATGGTTACAGCCAGGGGCCAACCAGCTTTCTGGTTTCCCATAAAGGGGCACACATCCGCTGAAATAAGGTAATTCAAGCTCGTCTGAGTATTGGAACATTTATGTGACACTGAGTGTCAGAGGTTTTAGGTTCAGACTAGCAACCCTCCCGAATACCCCCCTGACTCTAGTAGGGGCAGGGTCGATAGTGAACGAATCACTATCGCTTACACCTGCTGTGAGGGTGAGCCGGGCCGAGTTTTCAATCTGAGTGTCAGATCACTCGCCTGCACCGGCTCAGGTGTTGGTACGTCAAGCTTTGGGCCATTGGGCCCCATAGTTCCCGCAGTTGCGCAGATGGATTCCTTCTCAGCGAAGCTGAGGCATCGGTTTTGGCGGTTCGTTTCCCCACATGTTTTTCTCAGAAGGCGTCCCCTCTGAGATCGTAGGGACATGGCCTTAGCCTTAACTGGCGCCTCCGCTTGCAGAGATTATTGGAATTCCATTAGCCGTGCGTGTCCCCTACTTAAAAACAGAGGAAGAGAAGGGCATTAGTAAGTACCTTCCGTAGTTTGCCGTAGTTTCCCCCGAGCCATTGTTTGTCATCCATGGCCCGCGACAAACGTGTGAGGGTAGGGATAGAGGAGGAGACCACCAGGAAACACGTGTTCCAGGGCCCCGTTCTTCTCCGTGAAGCGCTGGTGCGACTTGGGTAAGTGTAGATCAGCCACTTGAACTTGTCGGGAAAGGAGGCAATCTGAGCGAGTCATCTGTTGCAGGGTGATCTCGATGGCCCGCCCTGCTCCAAGGCTTCCCTTTGACGGGGATGCTCCATCATCGTCGTAGCTTCCGTCGAGGCGAGGCAGTGACGAGGGAGGTGTGCTTACCGTAGTGTAGGAGGCCCACATGACGCGTGAAGCCCTTCGCAATCTCACTCAAGAAGAGAGGCGACTGAGGGAGTATATCTTAGTTGCCAGGGTGGCGCTTGACACTGCAAATGGAGAGGTTGATGAGGCCTAGGCTACAGCGGTAGCAACCCAGGTGGAGCTTGTCGATGAGTTGGGTTTCATTCTTGGAGATCTGTTCGATCTGCATCTTGAAGGGGGCAATTCTGATTTTGCCCCTTTTCTTCACAGATGTTAAGGAGCAACTGGCTGCCGCGTAGGCCGAGATAGCAGGGCAGCGGCGGGCCAATGAGGATCAGGCCAGGTAGTTGATGGAGGCTGCTCATAGATGAGATGACGCAGTCGCCTGGGCGCGTTCCTCTACTACTCTGGCGTAATCCAGTGGTGAGTGCTACTAGGCGCTTCGTGATGCGGTGGTTGCTGCCATCACGATGGTGTTGCCTGTAGGGACAAGCACTCCAGATCGGCTTCGCTGCCTCCCGACATAGATTAAGGAGGTGGTGGCTCATGGTGTTCACCATGGGGCCACGAGAGCTTTTACCGAAGTTCATCTCCAGCTCCATCACAAGGTGGACCTGTGAGAGGTGGCGCTCGGGTTCTCGACGGCAGAGGAGATTACCGACGACGTTGACGTCAGGTGGTTAATTGCCGAGTTCAGCGGCAACGCTGAGGCGATTGCCACCGTCGTTGACGTGGAGCGTATTATCAAGGACGCCCCCTTTAAAAATAGATTATGTACCTCTTTGTAAAAGAAAGGTATAACATAGCTCAGACTCTGGTGTTTTGCAGGTTGAGTCCTCTGTGCATGGTGATTATGTGTGGTAGTAGCCCCCGAACGCTTCGGTGGGTCAGCGTGACACAACCGTGAGTTGGAGCCACATCATAATTGATGCAGGCACGCATGGCGTAGTATAATTCGAGTAAAATAGGTCATCTGGGGACCATCCTTTGGTTCTGTGATGAGTGTTGTCATTTGCACATAGCCCCCGAACACTATTTGACTAGTCATAGTCATGCCTCGGGTGGCGTACTAGTCGGTTTATTGTAGCTGTGCCAACGTTGATTTTGTCACGCCAAACCAAGGCTTTACTTGGTTGTTCTGGGGGGTGACTTCCAAAGTTTCAAGAGCGTAGAGCTCTAACTTGTGGAGAATTTTGGTTGAGTCGAGGCTAGCCTGAACTCTGTGGATACTGTCACTAACACTTTGAGCCTTAGCCTTGTGTCTAATTGGCATTTGGGGTGGTGCTCCCGATGCGTTCGAGAGCAGAGCGATGTCGTTCGCAGCAAATTTATGTTTCACGCAACCTTCACACTTTTTTTGTCTTTCGTCTTTCTTTGTCTTTAGCGTTCGATGCTGGTTTAAGTTCTAGACTAACTACCTGATGGTTATCCGACCAGAACAAAATGTCCTGGTGGAGTCCACCCGAGGTCTTGTTAAGTCACTTATATCATTTCAAGGCCTATAAGACTCCGATCGGTGAAAGGAAAAAAAGAGGTGGGTGTGCGGTCCGTGGGACCGCTCCTACAGTCTCTGATCGCGTTGTCAGGTTAGTATAACCGTCTAATCATAGTAGCTATAGGTATTTGTGACTGGGTCATTCTGATACAGCCAGCCCCCAAGTGATTCAGGAATACCTTCCTCGAGGTGCTCGGGAGGTGTTGGTATACATTCACATTAAATGGATACATGTAGATTTCTCTTAGAACGTAATGCAACGAGAAAAATGTGAAATAGCAGGGACGAAATAAACGTAACTGATGGTCGTCGGTAGGTGTTCTAGTGCTTGGTGAGTTCCTGTTGCCAGATCGTGTCTTCGGGGGCGAAGGTCGGCGTTAGGTCCAAGGTTGAGGGGAATGATGCCATTGCCTCTGTCCTTGTAGCTCTTCGTTATCTCTTTCACCTAGGTGAGGCCTCTTGTTGCTGATAGAGGGGCCGTTCGGCTTTGGGTCTCCAACCTCGAATGACTGGCGAGTCAAGAATGATCAGGCTCATGGGCATGTGAGAGCGCGACGAGATAGCCGGTGCAGTTACGCAGCTATGCGTGTAGGCCAGCTCATAGAGTTTCTAGCCTTACTTGGCTCGGGGGCGCCCATGGTAGCACGGGTCCTTCCCTTGAGCATTTCTGCTTTGTGAATTATTGCCCAATGGGGGTTCCCTTCTTGATGAAGGAGGGATAACAACCCCCTCTTCCTCGCAACCGGTGGCCATTCGGATTGTAGGTGCACGGTTGGTATTGGGAGTTTCCTAAGGTGGGGTCAGCGCTCGAGTCATTAGTCACGCTATCCCGCTGCTTCTCCTAGTTGGGGGAAAGGCTTCACCATTTTGCCATAGGGGACTGTCCGAGTTTCAGCTGCTTGTTCGGTGATGGTTTGGTGTTAGTGCCCAACACGTGTGAGATGACCTCGTTATCATCACCATCGGAATCTGAGTCCTCGAGTAGCTGGTTGCAGCTGAAGAGGAAGCGACGGAAAGCCTCTGGGTCGATGAGTCCGGATACGTCGGTGTCGTCCCACCAATCTTGCTGATCGGGGGTGTCGTTGATGTCATCTCGGTTTGTCGGTCCTTGTGGCTGGTGTTCCTCCATGAGAGGTTCGGTGGGTTCCACCGTAGCCTGCGAGAGTGTCTCGCCACTGGTTGTCGCCGACCGCCTGGTCTTGTCGAAGATTGGGAACCGGGACGACGAGGTATTGATATCGGATCTGAAGCGAAGTCAAGATCCGTGGTTTTGCTTGATGTGGAAAGTGGGGACCGGCTCACCTTCTTGCCCATCCTCAACGAAAATATGGGCATAACGCTTGAGGTACTTTAAGAGGGTGTCTGGTCCTGTGTCCACGGCCTCCTCCAGTCCGGCGGTGAAAGCGCGGATCTTGAGGGACTGTTCTCCTTCCTCGGTTGGCTCTGGTTCTTGAAGGCACAGGTCCCTTAATTGGTCAACGATGAAGTCAAGCTTGCCAAAGGTGATCCTCTTGTCTGGCTGCTCCTCTTCTGGTGTGTTGCCGAAGTTGAAGACAATTCCCATCTAAAACACAAGATTAGTCTGAACGCGAAAGGCCCCTACCTGGCACTCCAACTGTCGGATTATTTAGCTTCGGCAATGCCTAACAACATGATCGCGTAGATGGATGCAGATGGTAGTACACGAGACACAGAGATTTATACTGGTTCAGGGCGCGATGCGCACTAATCCCTACTCTAGTGGTGTGTCTGCTCTTGTATTCATATACTCAATTACAGGGGCTGTTGCTCCTAGCTACAAGGTAGATTGGAACGGCGGGGTGTTGTCGATCCCGAGCTCGAGGTCCCTGCTCTCCTCTATATAGGCAGGAGAGGTAGGGTTACAGAGAGGGTGATCAGGCTAACAGATTGAGTTCCTAGTTTGTTGCACGACACGAGCAACAGATTGATCCTAGCTATCGTCTAGATACGCCTGCTTTGGTTTGCCTTGATCTCCACATCGGTCAATCGCGTTAGCCCTCGCGGGCCTCCTCCTTGGTGGTTGCTGGGCCGCTAGCCTGGCGGTGGTCACATGTATGGGCGGTGCAGGTACCCCTGGCCCATATATCTGACACATATAATGCATAACTCATAATGAAACACAATAAGTATCCAAAATAGGGTTCATAGTAGTGGGGTGCCTGCCTGTTGAAAGAGCGAGGTTCGCATAGCTTGGAACATCACTTGTTGTCTCTCCGATATCGAGTACTTATATGTATGCATATGTATGAGACTTATGTATGCATGACATATATGAAGTATGCAAGAGAGATAAGAGAAGCTTGTGTGGTTCAACTTCTATGAGTGCAAGGTGCAACAAATAAACATGATGCTTGATGAGTACAATGCATAAAGTAAATGTCATGAGATGTCATGCAATGATATAACTTGATTAGCAAATGATGACATGTATTAAGTGTTGGAGTGTAACACTATTGGGTTGTCGGTCTGAGCCATAGGATAATCCGGTGTAAACTGTCGGACAGTCCGCTAACTCAGGGACTTAGGTGTTTCTAGGGTTTAGTCCTCATCGGGCAGTCCGCGCCAATTGACGGACTCTCTGGTAAGAACTGGGAGCTCTCGGGTTTATTTAGAGATCAAGCTCTATAATTCGACAGACGCTGGTGGTGAGCGCGGACACTCCACCAAATTAGTGTATGTGAGACACAAGAGATAAGCTTAAGTGCATGAATGTAATTAGATGATGCACAAAACATGTCTCATAAACATCACATGCTCAAAGCAAGCTAACAAAACAAGTTTCATGAATTTATGAGACCTAGAGAATAAGTTGTCTATTTATTAGACTAAAAATGCATTAATTTAAGTCAAAATTATAGTACTCATTTTGGTGTAAAATTCATGTCTAGATGATAGAGAATATTCTGAGGAACACAACAAAACTTGTTTCACAATTTTTGGAGTTCAAATGCATCTTCTATGATTTTTACAAGTTTGGGCCGTGCTGCTATGGAACAGCGGACAGTCCACGAATTCGGCGGACAGTCCACCAGGGACAAACGTGTGCGCCGGAGTGCTCCGCTGGGACGAATGCTGGCGCCGACGGACAGTCTGCGAAAACGACGGACCATCCGGTAAAACGACGAAAAGAAGGAGTGCAAAAACATAGGAGATGATTCCCGGGGCATCCGGGCTCCGAATCGAGTGCGGTTTGTTTTTATGGCTTTCTAGTGATGTGAGGAAGCTTCTCAATGTGCTAGATGTGCCATGAATGGTGTCTGTGAAGCTCGACCCCATCCATGGTGGCGGTGGCCATGGATGAGAGGGGAAGTTTTTGGGAATGGCCATTGGAGGTGGGGAAGATGAAGATGGATGCTGTGGGGAGTCTCACCATGTCATGAACGACCTCTAGGTGCAGCAGCTCGGCCTGGGATTGCTTGACGACGGAGATCGAGGTGGGGGCTCCTCCATGGCTTGAGCTTGAAGGAGAGGCCTGGGGAAGGGCTTCTCCTCCAACTCCGGCGATGTCGAGGTGGCTGCCGGCGTGCTTCTCCAGCGAGGCACCAGCAGCAAGGCGCCCTCCTCCTTATCCTCTTGCTTCTCTTCTTCTTCTCCTTCTCCTCTCCTCTTCTCTTCTCTTCTCTCCTTTCTCTCTTCCTCCTTTCTCTGGTTCTGAACGTGTAGAATGGAAATGGGGGTGGAGAGAGGGGCTGGTGGGAGTATGTGTGGGTGAGGGTGCTGACGGGTGGGGTCAGGGCGGTGTGGTGTGGACACATCATGATCTTGCATGTTACAGGTGTCGGTACGATCTGGCCGATAGTCCGCCGCTTCTGGCGGACACTCCGTCGGGGCTCAAGTGCGTGTGTGTGACAGCTGGACACATGCATGGGACAGGTGTCAGCATGTGTTGACGGACAGTCCACCGTGGGTGACAGACGATCCATTGGCGCATGAGTTGATAGAAATTATTCTAAGTCTGTGAGCTGTCTTGACGGGCGGTCCAGTGGTGATAACGGACTATCCGCCAAAACAAGCAGTGCTCGGCTTTGGTTGGTCTAGGCACAAGTCAATTCTAATTTAAACTTTAAAATGCACATGATGCTTAACAAGTTCACAAGTAACATGCGAAGATTTTGGTTTTTGAAATTTTTAGATGCATTTTTATGCTTGAGGTGTTTATGAAAAATTGTAATGATTTTTGGGTCCTTACAGTTGATTTACAGACCGTCGGATCTCCTTGCCTATTATAAGAGTAATCAACCGATAATAATAACCATAATGAGCCAACAGCACATGCGCCTATAGAGGCAGCTGACTGGCTGTCTTTTTTTTTTTTTTTGCGAACAAACTGACTGGCTGTCTAACAAAAGCAAGTAGTTGGAGCTACACATGACGGCTGAATGCAGGATGGTTCAATGCAAGGCGGCTGGGCACACTATGCTGCATTGGTCCTCCCCATTGCATCTAGGCCAGAATTTGCAGATTTGATCACTGTTGGGCTTACTGAACGGCGAAGAGAGAGATCAAAGTCCCATAACATGACATGGCCATCTTCCCGAGCACATGCAGGTATTCCAATGCAAGGAGCACATCTGCTACATAGAACCTGAAACATCAAGATACCCAATCAGTGCCAAATAAGTTAAAGTCATTTTAATGAAGACAGAAACTAGCGCAAATTTATAAATAGGTCAGAATTTCAACATTAGAACCTAAAGCATTTTAAGATACATGTCCACCCAATGAGTATCTAAATTATTGTAGAATTGTATCAGCATATGAATGCAACAAGAAACTTTTGAAGTGGCATACAACAATATCTCACCATTTCAATCGACAACAATAAACAGGTTTGCATTAGCACATGAAAATGCATAATATATAGGGCCATGTGAGTACAAACAATTTGACGATAGAACAAAAGTGCAATGCAAACATGTTGACCTGCAGATAAGCATTGCGCAACTCCTGATAAAAAAAAGCTAACCAGCGAATTAAGCAAGATACTGAACTTATCATTAGCAGAAGTACATACTTTGCTGCTTGCTCTAAAAAATATTTTCCAGGTTACCTTTAATTTGGTGAAGAGTATGAAGGTCCCCCTCCAGGGCAGAATTCCATAACCAAGCATGAAAACTTATCTGTCTCAAAGTGAGTATACAGGGTTGGCAGAATTTCCATAACCAAGAAAGTTATCCCAGGACTAATTAACCACATGGATCGCCTCCCACCTTTAATTTAAACACTCCCCTTGTGTGGCTTCGCGGTGGTGGCACTGCTCATGCTGCTGCTGCAGCTCTCATCACTTATAATATAGGGCCTGTTTGGCAGATCTTCATGAGCTCCAGATACAACAAAAACACCTCCACTCCACGAAATGTTACCCAAACAGTCTAGCTTCATGAAATCTAGATTCACCAAAAGGGTAGACTCCTCAAGGGGTACTCCACCAAACACAGTTTGGTAGAGTTTGGAAAAATTACCCACCATGCCACTAATTACATAGAAAAAACGGTTTGTTTTATTTCTTCATCGTGTTCTTCTTCTCCGTGGTTCCTTCATCGCGTTCTTCCTCTCCATGGCCGCCGCGTCCGACCGTGGCTGTAGCTGCCATGCCTGCTCCCGGCCGCCGCCATGGCCGCCACGCCCGCCGTGGATGCTGCGCCCGACCAACAACTGCGTCGGAAGAAGAGAGGGAAACACCATGGGGATCTCACGAAGGGTGGGGAAAGATGGTCTAGAGAGCTGCAGGTCGGAGCGGTAGAGGAGATCAGGGTTGAACCTGCTGGACTGGAGTTGGGGAAGAACAGACTGCGTGCTTCGGGGCTTGGCACTGGTGGAGGAGGATGAGGCCGACGTGGGCAATGTTGGTTAATTCAGTTTGATTCAGTCAATTTAGGTTCAATTCTTGGCCAATAAAGTTTGAAATCGGTTGGATGCGTCATGTACTCGTCAGACTCGCGCTCTGTTCATGATGAGCCATTCGTTCTTATCCGTTTTCTATCGAGCCAAAGAAAACATCGTGCACGCTCCTCCTTCGGTCATGGGAGGGCACGATCAAATCAGAGGGGGTGGCGCACATGGCGCAGGGGTGATCGTGGTGACGAACCACGCTTTGTTTTTGTATATAATGCAATCAGAGTCAGAAACAGTGCGCTATCGCGGCACCAAAATCCACTGTGTTCGTGTGTGTCCGTGTTCATCAGTTCGAGCTCATCTTCCTCGGCTCCGGCGAGGATCGCCGGCGAGCAGGAGACTCCAACTGGTGTCGGAGTGAGGTTCCACCATTGGACGTGGGATCAAGCGATTGCTGTGGCATTCATGTCTCACCGGGTGCGGCGCGGCGGCACGAGTGGATGTGGCAATGGCAAGCGTGGCCTGGTGATCCACCAGGTCGTGAGGGAAGGCGGCGGCAGCGGGCAGTACTGGATGCTGACCAAGACGAACTACTATGCATGGGTAGCACTCATGCGGGTAAATCTACAGGCGAGGAGCTTGTGGACAGCGGTGAACATCGGCACCAGTGACTTCATCGACGACTGCAACGCTCTGGAGGCCATCGCGCTTGGGGTGCCTCCGGAGTTGCGGGAGAGCATCGCGAGCAAGGCAACTGCCAAGCTCACTTGGGATTCACTCAAGAAGACGCACCTCGGCGTCGACAGGGTGCGCCAGGCGATGGCGAACAGTTGCGGTGCGAATTCAATTCGCTCAAGTCCATCGATGACTTCGACGTCCGCATCACCGATCTCGCTAACCAGTTGGAGGTCCTCGACAGTGTCTACACGGAGCCGGAGATCATGTGGAAGTTCCTACAGGCCACGCCACTAAGGTACTCGCAGATCGTGATGCCGTCCAAAACACTTCTTGATCTTGGTACCCTATCTAATTAGGAGCTGATCAGGAGACTCGAGGCGGTGGAGGAGTGGCATGACCTCGGCGGCGGTGGGGGTACCTCCATGGCGAGGCTCAACCTCACCGAGGACGAGCTAGTGTCATGGGTGGTGTCACAGCTGCAGCTCTCCGGCGAGGGGTACCTCCACAGCGAGGCTCAACCTCACCGACATCAAAGTATCTAAGAAAATAAGGATGCGAAGGATTGGTACTGCACAAGATCAAATTTTGAGGCCTGACATTAAGAGTTTCTAAGTAAACTAGGATGCGACGGAATGCTACTGCACAATATCAAAGCAGTTTTGAAGCAACGACATATCGTCCTGTTCGCTTGGCTTATAAGACATACTTTTTCAGGTAATGAACAGTATTTTTCTCTCACAATAAATCAGCCAACAGTACTCTCAGCCATGGCTTATCAGTCAAGCGAACAGGGCATAGGGAAGCTTAGTTTTCTAGCTCTCTTAGTCTCGTTGCTCTTTTTTTTTTTTGCACACCTCAGTTTTGAGGCTTAAAGTCTAAAGATTCTTGTAAACTCAGTTCTGTGTACCTCAGTTTTGCGTGGATATAGCGGCCGAATCTGTCTCCGTTATCTAAAAATATAAAGCCATGAACAAGTGATGAGGAGGAACAGTAGAGACGACCAATGAAACAAGCTTATCACTCGACGATCACAGAACCCACTGCCTCGAGAGAGAAGATAATACGCCATGAATAGTTAGCAAAAATGTAGCAGAAGGAAGCGACGACGACGACTCCCCCAAGAATGAACTGTAGTAAGCCATCAACGCGGATCCGATTCTTTATGTTATCCCACCTCAGGGCTCAGACGACGCGGGAAGATAACAGGAAGGGGCCCAAAAACCAGGACCAATAGAGTATCTCCATGGACCCCCTTTGACCCAGGTGTTAGCGCTGTGTTGGTCAAGTGGATGGCACGTAGCTCTAGCCCGGTGGGCCAAGGTGAGGTTCCTGCAGCGGCTGTTGTCACAGAATTCATTATAGATTTTGAGATTCACTAGATCAAAATCTACCTCCAATTTAATGTAGAGATAGAGATAGAGAAAGAGAATGACGAGAAGAAATAGAGACAGAGATAGCGATAGAGAAAGAGAAAAGATAGAGATAGAGATAGAGATGGACATACATAAGAAAAGATAGAGATATAGAGAAGAAATAGAGATTATAGAGATAGTGATAGACAAAGAGAAAAGATAGGGATACATGTAGAGAAGAAAAGATATAGAGATAGATAGCAAAATAAATTAAATTGATGTCTTTTCATGTGGTGTTGGTCTCGGTATATATATGACATTTTTTTGACAACAAATATATATATGACATTTAACAACCCAAGGCATGATAGTGTAAGGACAGGGTCAGACCATTCACAGTCCAACATGAATATGAGTGACAAGTCCATAGCCTTGGTACTTACATTACTTCTCTTTGTATTCCTCGCGCAATGTAAGTGCCTCATCAGCAGCTACTCTTTATCTTTGAATTGGTTCTTGATATGCATATATACACTACATCCTCATGAACACATAATCTATCAGGTCGTCCTCTCGAGGATATTCATGTTGGAACTGCAAGGAGGCAAGCTGCTTCTAGCCTCACCGTATATGGAGATTGTGATCAAAGGAGGTACCAAAATGGAAAAGTGGTCTACTGCTGCGATCCAAACAACCTTTTTTTCTGCTATGACACGTTTCAGCAGTGTCGGGCCCATTGCCCATCCAGCCAATGATGCATAATCTGTGCAATCCTCTCAAGGCCATTTGACGATGGCCATAAAATCGTCATTGTTAAACTTAAATAATTGTACTCCACAATGATTGGTAATATTAAGGGAAAGTTCTATGCTTGTCCAACTATCTGCACTTGTTTTTGTTTCATGTTATGTACGTCACTGTTCGCTTTATCTTTTCCTTTTTTACAGTTGTCATACAGAAAAATATTAATGATACTAATTGGAGATCTCCAACAAAGGTGCCACGTTAGTCCAGGAGACGCACTAGGAAAAATATATATTCTAAAAATTCTTACAATAATTAGAAACTTCTGGCTTTAATTCGGCAGACTAATCATCATCATCCAAAAAAAACATGTCTCTACCATTGTAAACATACATAAAGCAACCCCTAAATTTATATGTAAATTAACCATGTCTATCAATTGGCAGACTAATTGTCATCTTCAGAGAAAAAAACATACATCTCTACCATTGTGAACATACATAAAGTAGCCCCAAAATTTACATCTAAATAACCCATGTCTATGATTATAAAAGATACTTTAAAGTAAACCCTTAAATTAGAGTCTAAACTACCTACCCCAAACACAATGAAAGATAATTTAACAACGCCTAAATTTGAACCTAAACTACCTATCCCTGGCATTATTAAAAATAATACATATGAGTGAGGACACGATCAAATCATTCACGGTCCAATAAGAATATGAGTGACAGGTGCTGAGCCTTGATGCTCATATTGTTTCTTTTTTTATTCCTAGTGGAGTCTAAGTGTCTCATCATCAGCTACTCTATATATTTGAATTGCCTCATCTTCAGCTACTCTATATCTTTGAATTGGTTCTGTACATGCATATGTACTACATCCTCATCAACACTCTAAGCATGGGTTTGGTTCTAGGGACGAAGGAGGATGGGACGGAGCGGTCCTCCTTGGTGGGAGTTTGGTTCAGAGTGATTCTAGTGCATTTGTATTAGGTTCTTAGTGGCACTAATGATTGATTGAGATGCAGTTTTCTTGTTACTCTTGGTGGTTGCAGCCGTCTAGATGGCTTGGTGCAGCTTGGGGTTGTTGAGGAAGATTGGTGTTTGTTCTTCACCTCCGACCAGTTGATATTGTGAGAGATTTTGATCCCACCTCGTGGAGTGCAAAGGGATACTCTAGTGGAATGCGTGTGGCTAGTTGGAGTGGACCATTTGATTGATTCTTGAGGAACCCAAGTTGTGGGCTTGTATTGGGTGAAATAGACACTAGTCAAGAAAACTTAACCGAGGCGAGCATATTTTATTAATGGAGGTGGGCATTGCAACCGCCTCCAATCAAAGGTCACGGTTAATCCAACCTTTTTGAGGTGGTTGCCTTGCCCGCCTCAGTTAATCAAGCTACCCACCTTCGTTAATCAATTTAAAGAAAATAAAAAAAAACTAGCGTGCCCAATCGAGCCTGCCGCCGGGCCCAATCGAGCCCGCTTCGGTCGTGTCCGTTGGATCTAGGCCTGCCTCCTCACGGATCTAGGTGCGGCCAGCCTCCTCTCTGTTGGATCTGGGCATGGCTGGCCTCCTCCCGCCGGATCTAGGTGTTGCCGGCCGGATCTGGGAGCGGCCCCACGTAACCCGCCGTGGGAGAGGAAGGGAGGGAGCCATCGCCATGGTGGAGAATGCCGCAAGGGAAGGAGCCACTGCCTTGGAGAGAGAGGGAGGCACAACAAGGCGATCTTGACCTAGACCTAGCCATCCTTCGCCTAGATCCTGCCGACCTCTGCCTCCCGCTGCCGCTGCCGCCGGGCCTCCATCGCCCCACGCCGCCACCGGCCAAGGTGCGTGGCCTACCACTGTGAGATGCCCAGGTGCAAGCACCCCACCCAGGTGTGAGCCCACCGCGAGGAGGCGCACACGCCGCCGCTGGCCAGGGGCGCGCGGCCTACCACCACGTGGCGCCCCGATGTGAGCACCCCGGCCAAGTGTGAGCCCACCACGAGGAGGATGAGAGGAAGGAGAGGGAGTAGCACATTGGAGAGGGCGGAGACGAGAGATGTGTCGGCTGAGAGAGTTGGGAGAGGATGAGTGACCCTGAAACCCTAATGCAATGTATATATATGGCCTGATAGAGAGGAAATGGGCCACGCGCTGGGCCTCGACTGTATTAATAGAGGTGGGCTTTATAGTTGTCCGCCTCCGGACCACCTCTGGAAATAGACCATTTTAGGAGGTTGTTGTCTTAAGATGCCCGTCTCTGTAAATCGACTTTAGGAGGCGGTTATTTTTTTACCGCCTCCGTAAATCGATTTTACAAGGCGGGCAAATGTGACCACCTCGGTAAATGAAAATGACCGCCTCTATTAATAGCCCGATATTTTAGGAGGTGGTTGGATTTTGTGCCCGCCTGTTAATATTTGGGCACCACCTCCTAAAATCATTTGTTTAGTAGTGTGAGCTAGATCAAGTAGTTGCTCTTAGGGCTTCCTAGAGCATGTTTGGTAGAGCTCCAGCTCTAAAAAAATAGCTCCAAATCCATAGATCTAGCTAGCTCCACCATAGAGTAGCTCCACCGTGGATCTAAGATCTCAAAAAGCATTTGGTACAGCTCCACTCTCGTGTCTATCTCACTAGCAATTTGGGCCCATGAGTTAGAATAAAAAAGAAAAAACTTATTCTTCCTCATGGCGGGTGAAGCCTCGCACGCGTGGGCGAGCATGGCCTCACCGATGGGCAGGCGGCCTCACCCACAGTCGGGTGCGGTCTCACGCGCATGGGCAGACACGGCATCGCTGGCGGGCGAGCGGCCTCACCGGTGACCAGGCGCGGCCTCGCTAGGGCACTGCGTCGGGGTGCCCATCAGCTACGTGGCCATGGCTGGGCCCTGCGGCACTGGCATGGGCTGGGGAGCAGCTCACCGGGGGAGGGGTGGGGCTCACAAGGGAGCGGGCACGGCGCGGAACGACTGGCCTGGGGCATCGCTGGCGCGGTCGGCCTATGGAGCGGCAGTGCTAGCATAGGTAGCCTGCCAGTGCTAGCACGGCCGGCCTGGAGGCCCTCGCCGGGGAACGGATGGTGGGGGTACGACGTGACGGGAAGAAGAAGTGACGAAAAAAAAAAGAACGAAGCAGTATGTTATGTAACCCGTAACGAGTGGCGGTGGTGGGTAATTTTCCACAACTCCACCAAATTTGAATTCATGGAGCACCCCCTGAGTTGCTCCACCAAATCCATGGATCTGGGGCAGATCCACCTTTTTTGTGGAGAAAATCTGTGGTGGAGCTGCTAGATTAAAACCGTTTGGCTGGAAAAATCTAGAGCGGAGCTGTTTTTGAGAATCTTGAGCTGCGTGGAGCTCTGCCAAACACCCCCTTATTGTAATAATCAACCTTTGCTCTAGTGTTTATGGTTCAAAGAGAATTTTTTTAGGCTATTGAACCCCGCTAGCCATCACGATGTCGTGCAGTGTCCATGGAATCAAATTGGGAGAGTGCGGCGGCGGGCTGTGGCCGGAGCTCCACGGCGGCGATGCCGGCCGACCGAGGCGAGCCTACGGTGCGAGACCAGCTGCCTGCACTGCAGTCACTACACCACAATCTTAAAACTACGACTTCTTTGAAGTTGCTAAAACAGAACCATGCCGTTGCTACAAAAGGCATCGCTATAAGTAAATAGCTATAACACCCCATGGTCCAAAACTACTTATATGGCCTAGATTCACAAGTGGAATGAGCCTACATACATGTAGCACCTCACTTATACTTTCATCCTAGCTTCGTGTAAAAGGGTTAACCTGGAGGTGTTATGTTTAGAACGATAAGGATTATAAGCTGGCCCTCACCCTCCTAAACTTCTAAGGTGGTACTAAAACCAACAACTATAGCTCCACATATGCCACATGGGCCACATGGCCCAACTTCACAACAACTACAGGCTTCTAATGGGCTGAGGTGTTACAATAGTGATAGATCTATCATTTAAAGACGGACAGTTCAATGGTCCTACTTTTAGCGACTGACAGCATGTTAGAACTTGTAATGACCGATAGTTCAATGCAATAAAGAACTTTTAGCGTCTAGCAATCCATCGAGCTCAATTAAATAGATAAAAAAATTAAACCAGATATATTTAAACTGTGTAAATTGAGCCAAACATTCAGGACCAATACAATATTGAAATTATATTGTACAGATTTTGAATGACATACACAAATGGGCACAATAAGCATACTCTAATTCATTTTTATCAAACGAGTACAAGCATAAAGCTGGTTACAAAAACTAGCAATTGTTCATCAGGTTGTATGGCCATCAAACATTGTTTCCCTGCTGAGCAAAAGCCATCAACCAAAAGTGAGGTAGACCGGCAAGCCAACTCAGCAAGGCGGGCATCGAGCAGCCGTGCGTGAGCCTACACGGACCGGCAAGCCGGCACCACTACACCAGAGCCCAACTTTAGCATTGCATGGGAGTCACTAAAAATACCAATTTAACATTGGAAGGTCAGACGTTAAAGATTAGTAATATTCGGTCGGTCATTATATCTTATTTCACTACTACGCTCGCACCTTTCACAGCCACGTTGTAACCCCTATCGCAGTTCGATTTCGGCCTCGGCAGTAAGCTGTCGGAAGTGATAGTCATAGCCATCGTTGTCGCTATCTGAGACCGACTGGAATGTTCACTACACCGCCGTTTTGGCTTATCATCCATCCGTGATAAGGTCCTTACTTCTGTCGCATTGGAGCACGGCTCGCCTGTGTGGGTATGCAATAACACCGCTGTTGACGGTAGTTAACAACCATTATAAACTATCAATTAAACATGTATAAGGGCATAAATGTAATCACCAATGAAGGTTTAGGGGTTTAAACTAATGAATTCCACAAGCTTTGGTAAATATTTATATGCAGGAGGATTTATCCAGAAAACAGCTCCCGGGACCACTATCATGCACTCCAAACAAGCAAATCGACGACAACAAGTGACTCAACCCACGAAACCTATGAAAAACTATTCAAGACGGAGCCCAAGCCTCGCCACCAGAAGGAGGAGCCCACCTGGCACTTTAGTGGGCCGCTTGGCCCATGGGGGTGGCCCATCGCCCTCCACCGCCGCGTACTCCTTCCTACAATCTACACCATTGATTCTAAGGCAGTTTTAGGTCGGTTCATCCAATAGTGGGCGGGAGAGCTGACGCGGATCGATGACGTGGCAATTCCTTGCCCCGTACTCCTAGAGTCCTTGTCCATTACTCCACCTCGATTCCTTGGCCGCTACTCTACCTCTGGCCAATATATAGCAGCCCCTAGCCCCCTCCCTCACCAGATCCTGAAACCCTAATTCATATCCTCCTCATCAGGATCAAAGCTAGCTCTTAAGATGTAGAAGTAGAATAGCTCTAGTTGAGAGTTAGGGAGAGTTGAGCCGTGCTCAGGTTCTGGAGAAATCTTTGGAAGTTGGGTAAATTTTTGTATCTTACCTTTGCAAGACTTATGCTTTAATATAGTTATCTTATCTATTCACTTTTATGCCTTTCATGTGTACGGTTACTATAGTTATCTTATCTTAGCATGGGATCTTCGCTCGCATCGAGTGCTTTAATTATTATATGTGATTAGAGTAGTAATTAATAGTGTAGACGTGGTGTCTAGACTATGAGTTACCTGAGATTGCACCCAACCCCGTGGATAGTTGTGGTAGCCCCAGGTGGTGATAGCCCTGACAGCCGACATAGTCCACCATGTTCGGGTTGGTGTTTGTAGGACCATAGTCAGAGCTTCCTAGTCCCTTTATCATCCCTTTCTGTGGCTAGTGTTCTGATGTACTAAAGTGCTATTATGTGTGATCGCTATATCTACCCATGCTTTAGTTATACCCTCTAGTCTAAAATAGAATAGAATCGAAGTAATAGAGAAGTATTTAGGAACCTTGAACTCAACCGTTGTCCTCTCAACTTAGCTAGACTGCTCATTTATATACCATGGAATTCTCTTATGTGTGTTATAATTCATAACTCTTATCATAAACAACACTTACCCCCACTTTAGTTTAGTTAGTATACTAGTTAGTAGATACATGATAGTGAACTATCAACTTCTTTAACCATTGTTTCTCTATGGATAAATACGATACTCTAGAATACTCCCGGGTGAAAGCTATAATGGTATCCATGCGCTTGCAGATTTATCTGTGTGCGTTTAAAAATACCAACAACCGCTGCATGGCTTATGATCCGTGCGTGATCAGATCCTTATTCCGTCGCATTGAGGCCCGACCCGCCTGTGTAGGTGTACACTAACACGGTCATGTTGGCTTATGATCCATCTGTGATTAGGTCCTTGTTTTCATCGCATTGGAGCACGGCCCGCCTGTATCGAGGCGAACATCACCGTCGCTTCAACGAATGAACCGCCTGGTCATAGGGCATCGTCACCGTCATGTTGCAGTATGATCCGCCCGTGATGATCCTTTAGTCAATGTTGGGTTACTAAATGATTCGGTGGTGATACACTATTGACCCCTGCCGCATCAGACGAACAGTGGTAGTGATGACAAAACAACCAACGGCCTGTACATCCGATGGTGATAGAATTGCTTTGGGTTTTTACAATGTATTTACTAATTCAGTTGGGCCTTAATAACTTACTGATCACACACCATACAGATATAATCATTATACATCATTCATCATGTCCACAATGAAGAGTACTTGTTATAATAACAATGCTCGACATTAACATAACAACTGTGTCAACTGATGAATTAACACAAGCGGTACATAGATAGCATAATAAAGGTTTTGCTCCCTACAGACTTACGTAAGGTAGATGTGCTCCGCTCCTTTAGATTGGCACTCCTTGATCAGGTTGGCAGCCAATGCATGATGGAACCCCTCTTCTTCCTCCTATAGCCATTGCAGGAAAATCGTTCAAAAGCACCGAGACCCCAAAACCTACACAATGCAAACAATATAATTAATAATATTCAACATACCATTGGTTTAGTTACCATGCCAAAATTGGACTATATATAGACTCAAAACAACTCTCCACCTGAACAAAGACATGTCCTAACAATAAAATATAGCATATGCACCTTTACTGCTTTGCTAATGACTCCATGAACAAGGAAACATAAGGAAGATAGTGAGATCCATTGATACATAGACTCTAGGTAGATCTAGGACAGCGGATGACCCATGTTGGGAGGACATGAACTTTTCAATGGTTCATGTCATATGCAAGTAGTGTTATGTCCTCCCCAACAAGAAAAATCAAATTCCATTCAAGGTGAACTACAATCACTCTGCACTCCGCATCACAAACCTCGTAACCAAATTCAATATTGTTCTGTCCAAATATCTCCAGCGTGGTCACCGTATGCTTCAATGTCCATCTATTACTACCATAGTCTTCAAGGATCCAGATTGAAAGCTGAGTCATAGTGTCGGTGTTTTCGGACCACCGACGAGTAAATTTGTGTTTGCGCGTCTAGCTCGGATGGTGTGCTCGGAGGACACAAGGGTTTATACTGATTTAGGCAGAACGTCCCTACATCCAGTTCACTGCTGCTCGTGTTACTGGCACTTGGTTTGCAATAGGGGTTACAAACAGGTGAGAGAGGGAAAGGATCCCAAGTCTCTGGTGGAAGGAGTGAACGGGTGCTGAGAGCTCGATTGCCGCTTAGCTATGTGCTCGTCTCATGCTCTTGTGTTCCGATTCATTCCTTGTTCGGTCCCCCAATTGGGGCGCCCTGCTTTTCCTTTTATAGGTGAAGGAAAAGCATGGTTATAGTGGAGGAAAAGGTGAAGAATGAGAGAGAGAAGAAGGCTTCTAGGATCATCGGGTCCTTCTTCTCCTTCATGCGGGTCCCACCGATCCTGTAGATGTCAACAGGGATGGCTCCACGTCGTGGCCCCATTTGTCACTAGCGCCATGCGTAGGCATCATCTACCGGTCATGGCGTTCCATTCCATCCCGGTGGACGTCGTGGTGAATTGATGCACCTGTCAGCATTTGTACGAGGGTTAGGCAGAACAACACTGGCATGCTCGACACTGTTCTTGATGTGAATCCTTAGGTATGGCCCATCATGGCCACGGGTTACATCGAGGCGTGCTAGTCTCTTCCCTGGTGTCATAGTTTTGGCCTAGGCCCATACGCCTAGACCTAAATTGGTTGGCGGTGGTATGGGTCCCCGTTAGACGAGACGAAGCCCGTGGCCTTGGGGTCTGGAAAGACGGAGCCTGTGGCCTTGGGGTCGGGCGAGACGGAGCCCGTGGCCTTGAGGTCAAGAAGGTTAGGCGAGATGGAGCACATGGCCTTAGGGTCGTGTGAGACGGAGCGCATGGCCTTGAGGTCAGGCGGGTCGGGTGATACGGAGCCCGCGGCCTTGGGGTCGAGCGAGACAGAGCCTACGGCCTTGAGGCCAGGCAAGATGGAGTCTGTAGCCTTGAGGTCGGGCGAGACAGAGCCCACGGCCTTGGGTGAGACCCCCATGGCCTCGAGGTTGGGCAAGACGGAGCCCGTAACCTTGGGGACTGGAGAGACAGAGCCCGCACCCAATGGGTCGGGCGAGATGGAGCTCGCGGCCTTGAGGTCGGGCGAGACAGAGCCCGTGAACTTGGGGTCAGACGAGACCTTTTAATATGTCTTGCTTCATCCAGGGAAGTCAGTGTGGGCACTAACTTCCTTGCTTTGGGTATCCCTAATATCGATACCTGACAGTAGCCCCCGAGCCTGCGGAGGAGTAGAATACTCCTTTGGAGCCTTTTCCGGACGGGAGGACTCTGAGGGCCTTGGCCTTCTTTTTTAGCCCGTGGCATGTCTTGGTAAGACGGCGGTTCCCTTTTGTGGTGATCGGTGTTCTTGGGGGCATGTAATCGTAGGATTCGGGAGGTCAAAAATATTTTTCTTGATTCTGATCCCCAAGGATTTGATCGGTCCGCCGTCATACTGCGATCGCGCGTTCGGTCTCCTTGCGAGTCCAACATTCCTTGAGCCCATGTGTGTAGTAGGGGTCTAATCAAGGGTCAGCTCATATTTGTGATCGTTGTCCCTCAAGCTTTTTTTCGATAAAACAGAGGGGCTAAGCCATGCCACGTTTTTCATCGATGGACAACAACATGGTGCTCGATGAGCTATTAACGGGCTAGTCTGAGTAGGGCCCTTGCTTCTCATTCATGGGGGTCTATCATGGGTCAGCTGGTGACCGACTCCACTCTTGGCGGCCAGTCCATATAGTTCTTAGGTCCATTCGGTCGGTCCCAAGGGCTCGTTGCCTTTCTTCGAAGAAAAACCATGGACTAGGAACTAACCAAGACTCGAACGTGGGCCGGGATGCCCGCGGTGCTCGTACGCCCGGGTACTAGTCGCTAGTGGGCCCATCCCTTACCATTCCTCACTCTAAGGGTGCCCCGGAGCGGCTGTGCACCCATCGATGGGCTAGCCTTTGAACTCCTAGTCCTAAATGGGCCGTAGGAGCATTTTTAGCTCCGTATCCCTCCTTACCTATGATGGTTCTTGGCCCATTGAATGGGTGAACTGTCATCTGACATATCCTTCGAGGGTGCAGCCAAAGATAGCGTGCGCGTGATCTTTGGAGGGAGGTGACGTGACGTGGTGAAGTGGGCGCGTGAATATAGGCGGATGGTTTGCCTTCTTGCCCTGCTCCATCCTATAAGTAGCGGCCTCCCCCTTCAAGTTTTTGCACACCAAAACCGCAGCTTTACCTTCTCTATTTCTTTGTCGCCACCATTCGGATCTACCGTGCTTACTAATCCACCGCCTGAATCCTAGATCTGTAGCTTCCGCTTATCCGCCGCCACCTTTGCTTCTCCGTAGCCGCCCCCATAATTCATGGATTCATGGTATCGCTCCGATGTTACCCATGCGCGCATGGAGGGCCTCATCAAGCGTGGTCTTCTCTGCGAGAGGACCGATGAGGTGGAGTGGCTTGTGCCTGGCTGTGAGGATGCGCCGGCGTCCCCCGATGGCTACATTGTCTCCTTTGTGCCCTTCCACGAGCGCAGACTCACGGTTCCTCCCCACCCATTTTCTAGGGTTTGCTGCACCACTATCAAATTGAGCTGCAGCACTTGAACCCCAACGTGATCTAGCACATCATGGCCTTCATCGGGATGTGCGAGGGGTACCTGGGGATCGATCCCCACTTCGAGCTATGGAGATATTTCTTCTCTATATCCTTGATCAAGAATAAGGAGAGAGGACAGGAGACCTCGGTGCTGATGGGATGCGCAGGCATCCACCTCTAGGGGCAGTAGGCGGCCGAGTACATGCCCTGCCAGCTCTCTAGATCCAACAAGCGGTGGCACTGGCATTGGTTCTACCTGAAGAATGACCCTACCCCTCCCTTGCCGGTCTTCTTCGGGCATTTGATCGAAGAGGTACTACCGTCATGGCTGTGGGGGCCACCCATCAAGGAGAACAAAATGATGTGCAACCTCCTTGAGGCCATCGCATTCTTGAAGACCCACAGCCTCTGTGGGACCGACGTCATCAGGGGGTATCTTGCGAGGAGGGTGGCGTCACTGATGGCACACGTCCTCCCACTATATGGGATGACGCCCGGCACACAGCTCGTCAGGACGACGCTCGCCTAGGGGCTGCTCCATGATAGCAAGGTCACGCGATGCATCAAGGAGGCCACAGGGGAGGTCGATGCCATGTTCTAGATCCTGAGGCACCCCGTGATGCGGCCGGACACAGGCTTCATCGAGCTACCGGTGGGGTTAGTCTTTTGGGACTCTGTGGCACTGCTGCCAGAGCACGCAGCCGTGAGGGTGGCAAACCGTGCCGTAGATGAATGAAGGAAGAAGAAGAAGGACCACGAGGAGAAGAAATGGTGGTTGAAGCAGCGAGCGAAGCTGCAGCGAGGGAAGCAGCGTCAAGGTTCATCGAAAGAAGGGGAGGAAGAAGAGGAGGTGGAGGAGGATGACGACTCCATGTCACCCATCCTATGGGATGATCTTGCCACTGGGGATGAGGACCCACCTTCGCCGTAGGCGGGCCCTTCCTGTGGCATGCCACGGGGCACTAGGGGGATGATGTGCCCCCGGAGCTAGCGAAATCAAAATGCCTCGTCCTGTTCAGACCTTCGACAGTGGCCTTGATGACGGTGGAATCATGCCGCCTTGCCTTGTCTGGGCCTTCGATGGCAGCTCGGGAGCCAGTAGAAACGGGTCGCTCCGCTCCGTTCGAGCCCTCAGCGGTGCCTCCGGAGTCGGCGGGAGGCGGCCATTCTGACTCGTCCGAGCCCTCCGAGCCGAGGGAGGTCTCAAAGCAGCAACGTGCCAATGAGGAGCTACCGAGGTCGGGCAAGCCAGCCGCAAAACATCCTCGCATGTTGGCATCAGGGTGATTCAAAAGTTTTTTCATCCTTTTGTCTTAACGAATTTTTGCCATGAACTAACCGCCATGTCCCTTGCAGTGTCGGAGGATGTGAGACTCTCCTATGGCTCGCCCCGAAAAAGATCCTCCTTTGACAAACGCTCCAGGAGCCGGCTGGTGCTGCACTGGTGGAGGGCATGAGTGGTGCCGGGGCGGCCACGGCGTCGACTGGGTAGGTGCAGCCGATGGCTATGTCCATGGGAGAGCAAGCAGAGGAGGGTGTGTTCGGGGCGCTCGTCGTGGGCGCGGCGCGGCCTGTCGTGTCTTTGACGTCACAGGCTGAGGAGGCACGGCCGGAGCCACCGTCCATGCAGGTGGTCATGTCCATGGTGGGCAGACAGAAGGGGGCACACCTGAGGCATCCTTTACGGGTGTGGTGATAGGGCAGGCCTCCGTGTCTGAGTCACCCGCCCCCTCTATCGCTAGAGGAGCCACTCTAGAGGAACTGTCGTCGCTAGAGAGGTTGACACCACTTGAGGTCTGCATGGGGACGTTTCGATCTCTGGTCCGAGTGGCTGCCCTCGATGAAGCTGTAGAGGAGAGGGAATGGGAGAGCATCCACATGGAGGTTGGGGTTGCGGTTCATGCCCTGACCACCATGCTGAGCTCGATGCACGACATTGTCACCCCGGTTGGCCAGGTATGATATGATTGTGCTTTCGACCCTCATGTTCTCTTCCCGCACCTGTAAGTCTTGTCTTCTTCGCAGATCCTTTTGGCCCGCAGTTGGGAGAAGTCCCAGTTCCTTGCTAAGGAGACATGGTGGAGTGAGGGGCTAGCCACATAGCTTGCTGTCTCCCGTCAAGAGGTGGTTGAGCTTGCCCCTGATGCCTAGGCGGTGGCTGACCTCCAAGTCAGGGAGAAGGATGCTCACGATGATGCCCGCGAGGCCGAGGAGAAGCTTGCAGACCTGATTGAAAGGATGCGCACGGACATCATGGAGGCCGAAAGGCTATGGAAGGAGCAGGATGATTTGCTCTGGGCCATTGAGGAGTTCCGCACGAGGACTGAGCTGGCTTGCCAGGAGCGCGCCGACGCTCAGCAGTGGATCGACCACCTCGAGGGTGAGCTTCAGAGGGAGAGGGACCTGAAGGTTGCAGCCAAGGGCGTGTCCGTCGAGCTCATCGTGGAGGTTGGTTAGTGCCATGAAGAGGTCCGGCTCCTAGAGGCCGAGGTGACCCAGCAGCGCGATGAGGTACGTAGGCTTCTGGTGGACATGGATGGTAAGTCTCTGGTTTCCCTTGTTGTCTTTCTCCCTAGAATCTATGGTAAGCCTTTTGACACGGTCGGTACGTGACTTGGGCAGGTCTTGATGACAAGCTCAGGGGTGGAAGTGGTGAAGATCCGTGGCCTAAAGAAGGAGCTTAGCAAGGTGAAGGACACCCTCTAGAAGGAGAGCGGCGAAGATGATAACCTACGCATCGCCGTCCAGCTGGTCTACGATGATCTCGAGCTGGCCCTAGAGTAGGAGACAAGCTCACTCATGGTTCACGCCACTCGGATCACGGACCGGGCACGTGATATGGCAAGGAGCGTGCTTCACTTTGACGTTCATCGATCGTTCATGATCACCCATTCTCATTATGAGAACATCGATCTGGCGACAATGAGCTAAGGCTTGACGCCCGTCTATATCAACGCCGAGCTAGACAACATCGAGAAGGAGGTGGCCCCCCTGGCGCATGACTTTTCTACCATGATAGGAAGATGAAATCATCCCCCAAGGGGTTAGTTTAGTCAGATAGGTCAGGCGGTGCACTTGTAATAAGCGGACAAGTTCCAACCCTTCTATTTCGTCTAAACAAGCTTGCTCTTTTGTTTTGTTTGAACAAATTTGTTCTTTCTCCCTTTTTATGTGTAAAAAGGGTTTAAAGCGTTTCGACCCTTCCCATTGTTAAGACCATAGAGCTTGAGGTGTAGGCGGGAAACTCTGGTCATGCTGATAATCAAGGGTGCCATAGCCGCTGTGGCATAGGTTTCTTGCAGTCCGACCAGTTTTACTCGGTGTTCATTTCCATAAACCTTGCCTCTAGGTTTTTAACGTGAGAAAGTGTCGGGCACGACGACTATTTCAGAAAGGGTATATATATACCCTTATCAGCCCTCGAGTGAGACCCGACCCCTAGCCGTTGTTGGGGTCAGGTTTCACTAAAGATCGATGAGACGATAGCGAAACTTGTAGGAGAAAGCATTTTTTGTTTCACAAACATTATTCTTAGTTTTTGTACGTAACCCCTCCCTAGGATCCGACCCATCATTCTATGAGCGCGCATTCGGTCTCCTTGTGAGTCCAACTTCCCTTGAGCCCCCACGTGTTGCAGGTGTCCGGTCAAGGGGTCAGCTCATCTTTGTGATCGTCATCCCTCAAGCGTTTTTTTCTGATAAAACGGAGGGGCTGAGCCATGCCATGTTTTTCCTCGATTGACGAAACATGGTACTCGGTGAGTTGTTAATGGGCTAGTCCGAGTGGGGCCCTAGCTTCCCACTCATCGGGGTCCAGCATGGTTTAGCTGGTGACCAACTCCATATTATTAGTGGCCAATCCATATAATTCTCGGGTCCGTTCGACCGGTCCCGAGGGCTCATTGCCTTTCTTTGAGGAAAAACCATTGACTAGAAACCGACCAAGACTCGAATGTGGGCCACGATGCCCGTGGCACTCATGTGCCTAGGTATTGGCCGCTAGTGGGCCCATCGCTTTTGACCCCTCACTCTAAGGGCGCCTCGGAGCGGCTGTGAACCCGTCGGAGGGTCAGCCTTCAAACTCCTGGGCCTAAATAGGCCATAGGAGCGTTTTCAGCTCCATATCCCACCTTTCCTGTGATGGTTCTCATGCTGAGCTGGACGACATCGAGAAGGAGGTGGCCTCTCTAGCACAGGACTTACCTGCAGAGATAGAGGATGAGATCATCCCCCCAACAAATTAGTTAGGCAGATAAGACGGGCGGTGAACTTGTAATAAGTGGACAAGCTCTTAAATTTTGTTATGGCCAAACAGATTTTTAGCCCTTCTCCCCTTTTTGAATAAAAAGGTTATTGCATTCTGACCCTTTCCATCATCAAGGCTGTAAAGTTTGGGGTGCGGGTGAATAAACTCTGATCACACTGGTGAGCAAAAATGCCATAGCCGCTACGGCGTAGGTTTCTTGCAGTCCGACCAGTTTTACTCAGCGTTTGTTTCCACAACCCTTGCTTCTAGATCTTAACGTGAGAGAGGGTCGGGCACAGAGAATGTTTGCCAGGTGGATATACTCTTAAATGCATTCTGACATTTTCCGTAGTTAAGGCTAAAAAGCTTGGGGTGCTAGAAAAAAACTCTGATCACGCTAGTGAGCAAAAACGCCGTAGCCGCTAGGGTGTAGGTTTCTTGCGGTCCGACCAGTTTTACTCAGCATTTGTTTCTGCAACCCTTGCTTCTAGGTCTTAACATGAGAAAGGAGCATGCTTTGCTTTGACGTTCATCGATCGTTCACGATCGCCCGTTCTCATTATGAGAACATCGATCTGGCGACGATGAGCTAAGGCTTCGCATTCATCTATACCGATGTCGAGCTAGACGACATCGAGAAGGAGGTGACCCCCTGGCGCATGACTTTTCTGCCAAGATAGAAGATGAACTCATCCCCTCGAGGGGTTAGTTTAGTCACATAGGTCAGGCGATGCACTTGTAATAAGCGGACAAGTTTCAACCCTTCTGTTTCGTCTAAACAAGCTTGTTCTTCTGTTTCATTTGAACAAATTTGTTCTTTCTCCCTTTTTATGTGTAAAAAGGGTTTAAAGCATTCTGACCCTTCCTATTGTTAAGACCATAGAGCTCAAGGTGTAGGCGGGAAACTCTAGTCATGCTGGTAAGCAAGGGTGTCGTAGCCGCTGGGGCATAGGTTTCTTGCAGTCCTACCTATTTTACTTGGCGGTCATTTCTGCAAACCTTGCCTCTAGGTTTTTAACGTGAGAAAGGGTCGGGCATGATGACCATTTTAGAAAGGGTATATATATACCCTTATCAGCCCTCGAGTGAGACCTGACCCCTTGCCGTTGCTGGGGTCGGGTTTCACTAAACATCAATGAGACGATAGCGAAACTGGTAATAGAAAGCGTTTTTTGTTTCAGAAACGTTATTCTTAGTTTTAGTACGTAACCCCTCCCTAGGATCCGAGCCATCATTCTGTGACCATGCATTCGGTCTCCTTGTGAGTCCAACTTCCCTCGAGCCCCCACGCATTGCAGGGGTCCGATCGAGGGGTCAGCTCGTCTTTGTGATCGTCATCCCTCAAGCGTTTTTTCAGATAAAACAGAGGGGCTGAGCCGTGCCATGTTTTTCCTCGATGGACAAAACATGGTACTCGGTGAGCTATTAATGGGCTAGTCCGAGTGGGGCCCTGGCTTACCGTTCATGGGGGTCCAGCATGGGTCTGCTGGTGACCAACTCCATATTCTTAGTGGCCAATCCATATAGTTCTCGGGTCTGTTCGACTGGTCCCGAGGGTTCATTGCCTTTCTTCGAGGAAAAACCATGGACTGGAAACTGACCAAGACTTGAACATGGGCCAAGATGCCCACGGTGCTCATTTGCCTAGGTACTGGCCGCTAGTGGGCCCATCCCTTTCCACCCCTCACTCTAAGGGCGCCCCGAAGTGGCTGTGAACCCGTCGGGGGGTCAGCCTTCGAACTCCTAGGCCTGAATATGCCATAGGAGCATTTTTAGCTCCGTATCCCATCTTACCTATGACGGTTCTCACGCAGAGCTAGACAACATCAAGAAGGAGGTGGCCCCTCTAGCACAGGACTTACCTACAGAGATAGAGGATGAGATCATCCCCCTAAATAAATTAGTTGGACAGATAAGCCAGGCGATGAACTCGTAAAAAGTTTACAAGCTCTTAAATTTTGTTATGGCCAAACATATTTTTAGCCCTTCTCCCCTTTTTGTATAAAAAGGTTAATACATTCCGACCCTTTCCATCATTAAGGCTATAAAGCTCGGGGTGCGGGTGAACAAACTCTGATCACGCTGGTGAGCAAAAACACCATAGCCGCTGGGGCGTAGGTTTCTTGCAATCCAATCAGCTTTACTCAGTGTTCATTTCCACAAACCTTGCTTCTAGATCTTAACATGAGGGAGGGTTGGGCATAGTGAATGTTTACCAGGTGGATATACTCTTAAATGCATTCGGACTCTTTCCATAGTTAAGGCTAAAAACTCAGGGTGCGGGAAAAAACTCTGATCACGCTGGTGAGCAAAAACGCCGTAGCCGCTAGGGCATAGGTTTCTTGCCGTCTGACCAGTTTTACTCAGTGTTTGTTTCCGCAACCCTCGCTTCTAGGTCTTAATGTGAGAAAGGATCGGGCATAGAGAATGTCTACCAGATAGATATGCTCTTATCAGCCCTCGAGTGAGGCTCGACCCCCTATCGTTGCTGGGGTCGGGTGTCACTAAAGATCGAGGAGTTGATAGCCAAACTGATAAGAGAAAGCATGCATAAATTAAGGGTAAAAGTGACATAGCTATTCAATGTTCTATGAGTTGACGAAGACTTCATCGTCGATGGTCCTGAGCCCCATGCCGTTGCTGGGGTCGGGTGTCACTAAAGATCGAGGAGTCGATAGCAAAACCGATAAGAGAAAGCATGTGTAGATTTAAGGGTAAAAGCGACATAGCTGTTCGATGTTCCAGGCATTGATGAAGACTTCATTGTCAATGGTCTTGAGCTTATAGGTGCCTAGTCGGAGCACCTCCGCGATGATGTGCAGTCCCTCCCATGGCGGAGAGAACTTGTGGCGGTTCTTGTTGCTCTGGACGAGGCGGAGCACCAGGTCCCCAACTTTGAAGGCTCGATCCCACACTCGATGGCTATGGCACTGGCGTAACGCTTGCTGGTACTTGGCCGAGCAAAGGAGGGCAATGTCGTGCGCTTCTTCTAGCTGGTCCATGGCATCCTCAAGGGACACCTCGGCCAACTGTTCGTCGTATGCCTTGACCCTCAATGCTCCATAATCAAGGTTGGTTGGGTGAATAGCCTCGGAACCATAGACCATGAAGAATGGCATGTAGCAGGTGGCATGACTGGGGGTTGTCCTCAGGCTCCAGAGCACCATGGGAACCTCCATGACCCATCGTCTGCCAAACTTGTTCAACCGATTGAAGATCCTAGGCTTGAGGCCTTGTAGGACCATGCCATTCGCACGCTCGACCTGTCCCTTCATGTGGGGGTGCACCATGGTGGCCCAATCGATGCAGATGTGGTACTCAACGCATAATCAGAGGAACTTCTTCCTGGTGAACTATGTGCCATTGTGTATGATAATGGAGTTTGGGACCCCAAAGCAATGGACGATGTCAAGGAAGAATAGCATGGCTTGCTCAGACTTGATCATGGAGATAGGTCGAGCCTCTATCCACTTTGTAAACTTGTCTACGGTGACAAGCAAGTGCATATAGCTACCAGGCACCCTCTTGAGAGGACCGACATGATTGAGCCCCCAGACCATGAAAGGCCACATGATGGGGGTCATTTGGAGTGCTTGGGCCGGCAGGTGGGTCTGCCGACGTAGTATTGACACCCTTCATAGGTGCGCACAATCTGTCCAGCATCGGCTACTGCGGTCTTCCAGTAGAAGCCTTGTCAGAACGCATTTCCAACTAGGGTCCTAGCTGCAGCATGGTGCCCACAAACCCCACTGTGGATATCACCCAGCAATTGCTTCCCTTGTTCGATGGGGATGCAGCGCTGTAGGATCTCGGTGTGGCTTCGCTTGTAGAGCTCACCCTTAATAATGGCAAAGGACTTGGCACGACATGCGAGTCGCCAAGCCTCCATTTTGTTCATCGGCAGTGCCTCATGGAGGAGGTTGTCAAAGTAAGGCGTCCTCCAGTCGGCCAGAGGGTCGGGCTCTATTGCTAGATCCTCGTCAAGCTCCATGACTTTGGGGTCAGATGGAGCCACTGGCTGGTTAGCCCCCAAGCCCAGGGCAGGTGGCCCATCATTGGTCTATTTTGGCTCCCTGTAGCAGACCGAGGGCTTGTACTGATCGCTGGCAAAGACACCCGTTGGTACCGGCTCTCGGCCGGATGCCATTTTCGCTAGCATGTCGGCCGCCTCGTTGAGACGCCTCGGGATGTGATTGAGCTTGAGACCGTCGAACTTGTCCTCCAGCTGGTGGACTTCTTGGTAATACGCAACCATCTTAGCATTGTGGCAGCTTGATTCCTTCATGACTTGGTTGATGACCAGCTGGGAGTCGCCTCGGATGTCAAGCCGTCGGATACCCAACTCGATGGCGATGCGTAGGCCATTGATGAGTGCCTCATACTCGACCACATTGTTGGAGGAGGGGAAATGGATGCGAACCATGTACCTCATGCGTACCCCAAGGGGTGAAACAAAGATCAGCCCCACGCCGGTGCCTTTCTTCATCAGCGATCCATCAAAGTACATCATCTAATACTCTTGGTCGATGACTACTAGTGGCATTTGGATCTCGGTCCACTCTGCAATGAAATCAGACAGCACTTGGGATTTGATGGCCGTCTGAGGGGCAGATGAAATGCCTTGACCCATTAGCTCGAGTGCCCACTTTGTGGTTCTTCCTATGGCATCCTAGTTTTGGATGACCTCGCCAAGAGGGAAGGACATCATGACCGTCACTGGATGCAACTCGAAGTACAGACGCAACTTCCTCTTTGTAATAAGGACGCCGTATAGGAGTTTCTAGATTTGGGGGTAGCGAGTCTTAGAATCAGACAAGACCTCGCTAATGAAGTACACGGGATGCTGCACTTTGAGGGTGTGTCCCTCTTCTTCTCGCTCTACCACTAGGGCAGCACTGACCACTTGCGTGGTGGCTGTAATGTAGAGCAGAAGTGGTTCCCCGTCGGTCGAAAGGACCAGGATCGGGGCCTTCGTCAGGAGCTGCTTGACCTTGTCAAGTGCCTCGTGGGCCTTGGGCGTCCATTCGAAATGGTCAGCCCTTTTCAGAAGCCGATAGAGGGGGAGACCTCATTCACCGAGGCACAAGATAAAGCGGCTGAGCGTGGTGAGGCATCCTATAACTCGTTGTACCCCCTTTATGTTCTGAATCGGGCCCATCCTTGTGATGGCCGAGATCTTCTCTAGGTTGGCTTCGATGCCACGCTCAGAGACGATAAAACCCCGCAGCATACCCCTTGGGACCCCAAAAATGCACTTCTCGGGGTTGAGCTTAATGCCGTTTGCTCGGAGTTTCGCAAAGGTCTGCTCTAGGTCGGCTACGACCTGGTCAGCCAGTTGGACTTGACCATGATGTCATCCATGTAGGCCTCAATGGTCCGCCCGATGAGATCCCTGAAACACTTGAGAATGCAACGTTGGTACATAGCCCCGCGTTCTTTAGGCCAAACGGCATTGTGATGAAGCAGTATGATCTGAATGGGGTGATGAAAGATGTCGCGAGCTGGTCAGACTCTTTCATCATGATTTGATGGTACCTAGAGTACGCATCAAGGAAGCAAAGGGTTTTGCACCCTGAGGTCGAGTCGACTACTTGGTCTATGCATGGTAAAGGAAACGGATCCTTTGTACACATTTTGTTGAGACCCGTGTAGTCAAAGCACATTCTCCATTCCCACTCTTTTTTCGTACAAGAATGGGATTGACTAAGCACTCGGGGTGGTATACTTCCTTGATGAACCCGCCCGCTAAAAGCTTCACGATCTCCTTGCCGATGGCCCTGCGTTCCTCCTTGTCGAAGCGACGTAGGCGCTACTTTACTGGCTTAGAGCCTGGCCTGATCTGTAGCTCCCTGCATGCTTCCCTTCCATCTACCACAACACCTGTACGGTCTATAAAGCCATAGCAGAGCCCTCCCTCTCTCTCTTTCATTCGTTCGCTTGAGCTCACTCACCGCTGCCCGGTAGCCCGCTGCTCTAGTGCCCAATCGAAGCTACTGACACAACCGTGAGCTCCGCCGTCACTCACCATGACCGTAGGTGCCCTTATCCCTTTGTTTTGGATTTGGATTGCATGGGATTGCCCTAACCCGCGAACATGTTCTCTCTCCAGTTCGCCGCCGTCATCGACTTGGACCCTCGGAGCTCTCCTGGATGCCACGACCACTTCCATCCAACTCACGGTGAGCCGCTTGTACTTCTTGAGCCCTCCTTTCGACATTTGACACACTAGAGCACCGTATCGGCGAGCTCCAGTCATGCCGGCCATGGTGCTGCCGTGGGGGCCATCACCTTGATGTGCTCCCCATCCCTATTTGGTACCCAATCGAGTTCGCGACAGGCCGTGCTTCATTACCATGCAGTTAGTTTCGTGCGGGGTGGTCTAGAATGCCATACCGGCGTTCGCTGTGGCGCTTAGCTCACCGCCGGCCATGGTAGGCTCGCCGGAGACACTGTGCAGCCGACGGGAGTTATCCCGATCACTCCTCACCGTCGGATCTTGGATGGACAGCCACGATTAGCCCGTACCGATTCGGTGTGTAGCCGGTCCATCGTGGACTATGGACTCAGTCCACAACGCCGCATCAGCACGCGCCCATGAACATGTGGTGCACCGCGCCACTCACGCGTGGCCACGTGGCTGCCCAGTCAGCCAGCAACGCGGTCAACCGCGACCCGCCAGACATTTTTGCAGTTTAGCCCCTCGGTTTCTAGTAAATCAACCCGTGGTCCAGTATAGTTCAAAAGGATTACTTTTCAGTCCTGTTTTTATTCGTTTTAGCCCCTGTAGTTTCCAAAAATAGCGCGCGCAGTCCATAATCCGTGTAAATTCAGATTTTAATTGTTTTAATTCAAAAATGAGTTTGGGTTATTTACAAAAATACCATGGAACCTTATTTCATGCATACCTTTTGCGTTTTCGGTCCGATTGAGTGATTCTCTCGCTCACGTGTTCATAGCAGTACGTAGAATAGATTTATAAGCTTTTTAGCCTATGTTTCTACTATTTGGTGTACTGTTCTAATAGAAGTCTATTGTATGCATGTAATGATTGGAATGGATGCTTGATTGGTGAATTGGAACACGTTTAGAGGGTGAGCAGTTCGTGGTGACTAAGGATCAGCAGGAAGATTAGCTATACAAGGAAGAGAACTTTGAGGCAGGCAAGTGTAGCAAAGGCCCCTTGTACCTATGAACTTTACAGTTCATATTCATGCATGTGTCTAAATTTGAATTACCTTTAAGGACTTTACCTAGATTATTACTTGTGCCACATATCCTTGTTACCTATGGTTTGGGAGATGCTGATGGTGATGACCCCACATGGACCCAACATCTTCAACTTCAGATAGATGTAGTTGGGGGCAACCATGAACGTCGCGTAGCATGGATGTCCCAGGAAGGCATGGTAGGTCCCGTGGAAACCGACCACCTCGAAGGTAAGGGTCTCTGTCCTATAATTGGTTGGATTCTCGAAGGTGATGGGCAGATCGATCTATCCAAGTGGTATGACCTGCTTTCCAGGTACGATGCCATGGAAAGGCGCCCTGGTCAGTCGGATGCACGATTCAATCGATGCCCATGGCGTCGAGCGTTTCAGCGTACATGATGTTGAGGCTGCTGCCTCCATCCATCAGCACCTTGGTGAGCCGCTTCATGCCGATGATCGGGTCGACCACGAGCGGATATCTTCCTGGATGTGGGACACTTTCCAGGTGGTCAGTCCAATCAAAGGTTATGGTGGACTCCGACCATCGGATGAAGGAAGGCACGGATGGCTCGATCATATAGACCTCATGGCGCGCAAGCTTCTGGCGGTGCCTAGAGTCATAGGCCGCCGACCCTATGAAGATCATGAGGCAGCCATCCAACACCGGAAATCCACCATCCTTCCCCTCGGCGTCGTCTGTGGCTGGCTTGGGCTCCTTCCAATGCTCCCCCTTGTTGGAGCCTCCGAACAAGAACCGCTTCATGAGTACGTAGTCTTTGTATAGGTGCTTGATGGGGAAAGCATGGTTTAGGCATGTCCCTTCGAGTAGCTTCTTGAAGTGGTCTGGGGTACCCTCGGTGGGCTTCCATCCCCCCTTGCGGTTGGTAGTGGCCATGAGCGAGCCCTCGCGTCGCTGCTTGTTCTTCTTCTTGTTGGGGTGGTTGGAGGCACCTTCACTGGCGTCCTCGTCCCACTTTGCCTTGCCCTTGGGGTGGTCAAAAATCGCCCCGACCGCCTCCTCATTTGAGGCATGGCTGGTGGCGATGTCGAGGAGCTCCTTGGTGGTTTGCGGGCCCTTACATCCTAGCTTGTGAACCAGGGACTCGTAGGTGGTCCTAGACAGGAAAGATCCTATGACATCGGCATCGGCGACATTGGACAGCTCGTTGCACTACCGAGAGAAGCGTCGGATGTACCCACGAAGAGTTTCCTTGGACTTCTATCGACAGTTTTTGAGATCCCATGGGTTCCCAGGATGCGTGTATGTGCCCTAGAAGTTCCCCACGAAGATCTTTTTTAGGTCCGCCCAACTTTGGATTTGGTTGGGCGGAAGGTGTTCCAACCACGTTCGCGCTGAATCGTCCAGGAACAATGGAAGGTTGCGAATAATGAAATCATCACTATCCAGTCCACCAGCTTGGCAAGCAGGCTGATAATCCTTGAGCCACAGTCTGGGGTTCATTTCACTGGAGTATTTTGGGATGTTGGTCGGTGGTCGATACCGTGGTGGGAAGATGGCGTTGTGGATGTGTTGGCCAAAGGCCTGAGGTCCCAGCAAGTCAGGGCTCGGGCTTTGGTCCTAGCAGTTGTTGTAGCATCCACCACGATGAGGGTGGTAGCTGCAACTAGCATCCTCCCTCTCATTGCTATGGGCACGCCTATGGGCATCCAAGGTGTCACACGCATCACGGTGGAGGCCGAGACGCTCATGCACCGGGGCCACGGCACGTGGCCTACCACCTTGCTGCGCCTGGTGGACTGACATGTCCTTGTCGGGTCGCTCTAAGGGCGTGCACTGGCTGGTGTCAAGCTCATGTCGTTGGGACAGTGAGCTCTTGGCCTGCTATGCCGCTGCACGCTCGAGTAGCATGCGAATCTCATGATGAGCCTGATGATCCTCGGGTGTCGCGAACTTCGAAAGCCCTCGGAGTAAGGCCGCTATGGCAGTGATGTTCTGGCTTGCCTAGGCAAATTGTGGTAGGGCTTTGTCATATTCGATGATCCTTTGGTTCATGTCGCGGGCCACGACACGCGCACGCCCACCATCTCCGTGGTGCTCGATCTCTCGCTCGTGCTCCGTGCATTCCTGCTCGAGCTAAGGTTGTGCTTCTTTGAGCTCTTGGTGCCGCGCCTTCAGCTGCTCTACCCACAGGCAAGGCGGGGCCCCTGCATCCCCCTTGACCTCGTCATTGAGGTCATCTATTGGGGTAGCCCCTCCCTCATGGATGCTTTTGATGTATCCCTCAGGGGTACCTAGCATGAAACATTCTCATGAGGGGTGATGGCTCCTCCTGTTGGAGTCAGAGTTGGAGGGCGACTCTAATTCTCCCATGAGGAGGTCGTGGAAAGATTCCACGACATATTCGGTCATCCCCATGAACTCGTCGTTCATAGGGGATGAGGGCGTGCGTTGCGCCACAAGGTGGCCAATGGTCTCTGCGGCATTGCGTAGACCGAATGGGAGTGTTGTCGAGGTGCTCCGGATGAAGTATTCTGGGGAGAGCGGCTCTCCTCTTGCAAGCTATGTCATGACGTCGGCGAAGGAGAAGGTGAGGTGGCACAGGTCCTCCCGAGATGGTCGAGGTACCAGGAAGGCGCCGAGCTGGTGCTCTAGCCTCCTGTAATCGAAGCCGAGGAGTTGGTCGCTCCCGGAGGCGTGGGCCTTTGGTTCATGCAGCTACAGCTCCTCAAGCAGCTCGATGATCCCATCAATGCCAACGGAGTGGAGAGTTTGGACGGTAGCGGGAACTTATGCCAACTCTCCCTCCGTCGAAATGCTGAAGTCCAAGTTCCCAAAGAGCACGTGCGCGCCCAGGACCTAGCTAACACTATGACTAGCCATATAAGGCTTGATGTGGACGTCGAGACGCATAAAAAGCCCCTACCTGCAGCGCCAACTGTCGGTGTTTTCGGACCACCGATGAGTAAATTTGTGTTTGCGCGTCTGGCTTGGATGGTGTGCTTGGAGGACAGAAGGGTTTATAATGGTTCGGGCGGAACGTCCCTATGTCTAGTTCGCTGCTGCTCGTGTTATCGGCACTTGGTTTGCAGTAGGGGTTACAAACAGGCGAGAGAGGGAAAGGATCCCAAGTCTCTGGTGGAAGGAGTGAATGGGTACTGAGAGCTCGATCGCCGCTCAGCTATGTGGTCATGTCATGCTCTTGTGTTCCAATTCGTTCCTTGTTGGGTCCCCTGGTAAGGGTGCCCTGCTTTCCCTTTTATAGGTGAAGGAAAAGCGTAGGTTATAGTGGAGGAAAAGGAGAAGAACGAGAGAGAGAAGAAGGCTTCTAGGATCACCGGGTCCTTCTTCTCCTTCATGCGGGTCCTGCCGATCTTATAGATGTCAATAGGGATGGCTGCACGTTGTGGCCCTGTTCATCACTGGCACCATGCGCAGGCATCATCTACTGGTCATGGCATTCTATTCTATCCCAACAGACATCGTGGTGAACTGACACGCCTGTCAGCGTTCGTACGAGGGTTAGGCAGAATAGCACCGGCATGCCCGACACTGTTCTTGATGTGAATCCTCATGTATGGCTCGTCATGGACATGGGTTACATCGAGACGTGCCAGTCTCTTCCCTAGTGTTAGAGTTTTCACCCAAGCCCATACGCCTAGATCTGGAGTGGTTTGTGGCGGTATGGGTCCCTGTCACATGAGATGGAGCCCGTGGCCTTTGGGTCAGGCGTGACGGTGCCTGCGGCCTTGGGGTCAGGCACGACAATGCCCGTGGCCTTGGGGTCAGGCAAGATGGAGCCCGTAGCCTTGGGGTCGGGACAGACAGAGCCCACGGCCTTGGGGTCGGGTGAGACAGATCCCACGGCCTTGAGGTCGGGCGAGACGGAGCCCACGGACTTGGGGTTGGGCGAGACCTTTTAATACATCTTGCTTCATCCGAGGAAGTCAAAGTGGGTGCTAACCTCCTTGCTTTGGGTATCCCTAATATCAATACCTGACACATAGTGTAAAATATCAGCAGTACATAAACACAACTGACCCTGGGCTTCATGGATGGAGATTGCATCACCACATGGCTTTTGTATTTTTGTTCATGTCTTTTTGTCCATATCAACAGCAACGATCTGGGAGAACTCGAGCCAGTGCATAAAACCATTAAGAAACACACTTCTCGCATATGTGGATACTACAATATCGTCGCCCCATTCAGATTCGTTAAAGATCCATGCTGCACTCTTAGATGTGTAGATGCTCACACCTACGGACTCACCCTCCCTCATTATCCCATATTCAAACACATGGAAGTGCGAGGAGACTGTCGGATCGAACCCCAAGCGAGCCTCACCACAAGAATGGAGGTTATCCGACAGTAGTAACCATTTGTTAGTCACCGAATTGCAGACAACATAGCGACACCCAAAACACCAGCAGAGGATGAGCCGCTGCAGCAATCTGAGATGACAACATCGTGAATGGAGAAGGGCAAGAAGGACAAGGAGGGGTGTTCATCGGTGATGCTGGCGAAGTGGCGTTTGCCTTTCCATGTGCGATAGAAGAATTCGGTAACAATCTAGGGCAGCTCCTTTCGATACTCGGCATCTGAGATGAGGTGGTTCCAGGAGCGGCAAACACACTTGCAGCTGCACAAGGAGTAGGCGGTTAGGCGATGGAGGATGAGGACCAAGACATGGTCTGTTAGGATGCCCACTCCCTTCATCTTGTTGGGGACCTCCTCCATCTTGACAAGGATCTGCTGGAGCGATGGACACACACTAATCAAATGGATAATGGAAGTGCGAAAGCATTACCCTTGCGTTTGGATATTGCGGTAGTGAGCTCGAGCGAGCACGGTGGTGAGTACCACCTTTGTCACTGGTGGATCTGTGTGGGGCGGTAAGGCGTACCAGCGCCGTGGCGCAGAGCACTAGATTATCGGTGGTGAGCGGCGGTGATGGGGAATAGTAGCACTGAGGATGAGGCAGAATGGGTGGGGAGGCGGTCTTTGTAAGCTAAGGTCGGGGCCGCAGCAATGCAAATTTTGAGCGAAACTTCGTAAATACACATGGGAGATTTGGGCGAGCTTGAAATTGACGATAGCGGTGCCATCCTAACAGTCTGGAAGTGACGGTGAAGTCTGTCGGTGGTGGTGGTTGCGTGTTACGAATATCACCTAATGACGGATGTGACATACGGTCTTGAAATCTAAGGTGCTCCTAGGCTACCATCACACTACCGGTCGTAGAAGACCACTTTGCCATCACACAAAATAAACATCGTAGCAAAGATAAGGAAGATTTCAAAAATACATAAGTTAATAACATTTCATATTTTATGTAAATAAAACATTCATATGCTATGCTAAAAATTTAGTACTTAAAATCCTACTACAAGACTAGCTTCAGCGGGATGCAGGTGACCCTCCATCGGGCCTTCTACCAGGCTTGTAGTAGGGGCCCTTTCCCATGCGACGTGCGGTCTACTATGTTAATTAAAATATAAATAGTTAGTTTCGATTGGTGATAGGAACTGCATAGTAACTTATAAAAATTGAAAGAAGGTTGATCACAAAAAACATCATCACACAGAGTTATTATTTGTTTAGTACCTTCTCCTTGTGTGCTTCCTTGTCAGCCCTATTGGCCGCATGGCGCTTATCCCTGTGAGCCTTCATCGCCTGATTAACGCCGCAGTCCCCAACTCCACCAAGCTCGTGGTCGTGGGCCATGGCAACGTTGCTCAGGATATACTTGACCAAAGCACTATGCTCTGGCCTAGAGATTCCCTCGCCTTTGCGAGACTTCCCATTCATGTGCTGCAGCAACTTACGAAGACTCCATGATGGCACTTTCTTGCCACGGTAAAAAGGACACACAAAGGTACCCTTGCCGCGACCACGAAACCTAACGCCTCCAGTAGAGAGGCCCAGTAGGATCTCGCTCTCCTTCTCTTTGAATTCATACTTGTCTGAATATGAGTTTTTGATCTCAGAGTCACTGTGGCCTACCATGCTTACAGAGACAGTTGAAGAAAGAAAGAGAAAGATCAACTGTAAAATTTTGCAAGTTTAGAGTGGAGAAAGCAACATACCGCACCCCCTTCTTATACGAAGCAATGACGATGATTCGCATGGCAACGTCGACTTCCCTAGGCGCATATTTCCCATCTATTCGCCTCGCTATGTACCCAACGCGTCCATTCAATGGCGACCATTCGCTTGGCAGCGTTAAGTTCCCAAGGTGCGTATTTCACGTCGCTTGGCCTGGCAGCGTACCCAAAGTGTTCAAGAACATTGGAAATGCAACCACCACAATGGTCATCAATTAGAAGTGCGATTCACATGTAAGAACACACCATACCCAACTGCAATGTTGTGGGCTACGCCGTCGAGATCGCGTCCAACGTCCAAGATCAAGTGGCACAATGCACTATGTGGCCGGATGATACTCTTTAAATAATCGGGAAACAAGTTCGTCACAATAACTCCTCAATCAATCAAATTAAATTTCACAAAAAAACTCCTCCTCAATCAACGTACGTCATGCCACTACGCCTCTCTAGCCCTCCAGCTCGCCGCTGTCGACTCGATGTACCTCCATCCATGCCGGCAATCATGGCGGCGACGCGGCACCCCACGTCGCTGACGGCGCTCCCTGTCAAGGTGCAAATTGAGATCACCGACCACCTCGCTGCAACCTTGGAGCAGCCCATGGACGACCTCCATAGCCTACAGGTGACGTGCTCATCCATGCGTGGCATCTGCGGTGACCTCACCGTCGGTCAGCGCATGTGAAAGCTCTAGTTTGGTTTTGGTGAATTGATGAAACCCTTAGTGCTAACCTAGTTTATCAAAGTGATTATGAGATAGGTAGCACTACTCCAAGTGATGAAGCAAATGAAGATCATGACATGGTGATGATGATGGCATGGTGATGATCAAATGCTTGGACTTGGAAAAGAGGAAAGAAAAACAAAAAGCTCAAGGCAAAGGTGAAATTGATAGGAGCTTTTCGGTTTAGTGATCGAGACACTTAGATAGTGTGATCACATTTAGGATTGATAGCCATACTATTAAGAGAGGTGAAACTCATATCAAAATGCGGTTATCAAAGTGCCACTAGATGCTCTAACTCATTGCATATGCATTTAGGATCTAGTGGAGTGCTAACACCCCTGAAAATGTTTGTGAAAATATGCTAACACACATGCACAAAGGTGATACACATTGTGTTTAGCACTTGGGAGCAAGGGTTCAAAACTTCACCGATGGAGTATAGCTGTGCTACACTCTTCTGTGAGTTCGATGATTTCTGTGGTGGGCAGCGGATGCTTGTTATTGATGATGTCCTTGATGTAGCGTGCGTAGGAAGGTACATGCAAGACGTCCATTAAAGGAATGCTCACATGTATCTTTTGGATCATCTCAACAAAATGAGCGAACTGCTCATCCACAGTTGGCTTCCACACATGAGTGGGGAACGACAAGAAGTTCATGTCAGCGAACTCTTGTGGGGCCATCTCCTCCTCATGTTCCATGGTCTATGTTGAAGGTTCAGTCTCCTTATGCTCTTTAGCTTTTCCTGCATGGTTAGGATATGGTGGATCACGAGTGGACTTACCACCCCTTGTGGTCACCGCATTAATATTTTCAAGCGGGGTCTCGGGTTGCCCTGGGATCTTCCCAGAATCATTTATAGGAATTGCAGCATCAATTTTCCCTAATTGAGTTTCAAACATTTTATTAAAGCTTAATTAATTTTTAAAGACAGAGGTTAAACCTTCTATTTTTGAAATAATATTTTCCAAAGTTTTATCGTTAGAGGCAAGTTTCTTAGTTAGGTTTTCATTAATTTTTGCTTGCCCTAACACAAGATCTTTCAGGGAAAGTTGATTTGAAAAGTTTGAATTGTACTTAGAGTTACCTCCCTGATATTGTGGGCGCGACTGGTTCCACCCTTTGACCTCCTTGTGGACGGAACCTGTTGTTGTTGTTCATGTACAACACATCTTCATGAGTTTTGGGGCAGTCGTTCCCCAAGTGTCCGATGTTTCCGCACACCTCGCATGTCATATGCGAGTTGAGTGCTTGGATGGTGCCACACATTGCCTCTTTTGTGGCATCACGCTCATCCAGGTGTTTCATTAGGAGATCCAATTTTGTGGCCAGCATATCTTGTTCCTTCACGGTATGCATGCATTTTTGTTGGTTTGGCGTCTGTCTTCACTCCAGCCTTGGTTAGAGACCATCTTCTCAATGAGAGCCGTAGCTCCATTGATTGTGAGTGAGAGGAAGGCTCCTCCGGTGGCAGCATCTATGTGGGCTCTGGATATGGAAGTTAGCCCATTGTAGAAGCTCTGAAGGATGAGCCAATTCTCCATCCCATTGTGTGGCAGGCAAGGATGTATTCTTGCAGCCTCTCCCATGCTTCTGGGATAGATTCTGATGCTGTCTACTGGAAATTGGAAATTCTTCCACGAAGGGCATTAGTTTTGCTTGTCAGAAAGAATTTAGCGAGGAACGCTGTGGAACACTTGTTCCAGGTGTTGAGAGCTTCCCGGTCATTGAAAAACCACTGTTTCGCCCTCCCTAGGAGAGAGACCGAAAACAGTCAGAGTCTAACGACTTCAGGAGTGACTCCCCACATGACAGTGGTGTCACAAAGTTCTAGGAAGTGCTGCAAGTGGGCGTTGGCATCCTCGGTAGGCAGTCCACAAAATGGACTCGCCTACACCATCGTGATCAGCCCGGACTTCAGCTCAAAGTTCGCGTCACCTACATTGATGTTGGGCCCAATGGGCACGTTGGCGACAGCAGGGACGAAGAACTCGCATAGAGTCTTCCCGGCCATAGCATTTGGAATGGACTGCGAGGGGTTGTTCCCATATCTGCCTAACTAACATAGGTGTCATCCTTTCGACCAACCAATCTTAGTCCAGACCGACACGGGGCCCTCAGGAGAATGCCATCCACACCTCCTCTTTAGGATCTTTTTAACGGTCGGGTTACACTCACAAAACCAATATCAAGCACACCGCACATCACAATCTTCATACAGAGAATATCTCAAATTTATTAACAAAATATCTTGATAAGAGTTGAAAGCTTTCATTGCTTAAGCCCAAATCTAAGTAGTTGCTCTCTAGGTCACTCATTTTCCACCATCAGAATAACATGCAGCTCATCTTGGGGACGCCCAGCCCAAGGTCTGCTAGTCTCCAACTTCATCAAGCTTGGCTTGATAAACGCTAGCCGAAGTACTTGCAAAACAACTTCACAGCAGAACCATGAGTACATGCAAGACTTAATTCCAACATATATATTTGGTGGATGCGAAAGGGATTAATCGATATTTGTAAATTTGCATAAAAGCATGGCGTTCATTAAAAAGATGACATGCTCATGATTCATATTTCAATTATTAACAAGTGTAATTAAATAAACAAGTAACAATTGAAAGACATAGTTAAGTGATCAATGCATAAATCATCTCATCATCAAGTTTCATCATTAGCGCTACATTGAGTCTAAAGGTAGGAACAACCGAAGGTTCCATCCTGAAGGACTTCAGGCTTTCAAATAAACTCTGCAGAGAGATGTACAACTGTACCCACACGGAAGAATAGGACGAACCTCCATACCCGTGTACAAAGGTAAGGGTTGCCGCACGTCTTCCAACCGTTCCTCAGTGTGGCTCTCTCATCGACGAACGGTTTGACTAGGTCCTCATGTAATGCCATCACATCTACACCACGCAACCTGTCGTGCCGAATCCACCCGATGAGCGAGTCACCACCGAGTAATTGGCTTACCGCCCCCATTGCGATATGTGGTCTGTATGGGTGGTTACTCAAACTTAGTGTCCCATGAACGGTCCTTAACTACTCCACGAGCTACATCACTTGAGATCCTACACTCACATTGACCTTACCCCTTGCTTGAGTAGAGATTGCCAAAGTTGATCATCATATTAGTATATGAAGTTGAGGGTTGATCCTAAGTCATGTTGACCTATTACATATCAAGTAGGCACCCTTGTAAATTTTAAGTAATAAATTACCCCGGTGAAGCTCCTACACGCGCGAGAGTGAGTTCTCTTCTCCACTTGACTTCTAACATTGCTAAGCAAATAAGCAATTAAGCGTTCCAATCCCCATTGATTAAATGAAAGGCTCTAATTACTTAATGAGTAGTTCTAGGTTAATGAAGCAATCTTAAGTTGTTAATCATATTTCAATGAAATGCAACTCATTGTTGGCGGTCCTTATTGACCATATTTGACCGCCAAATAAGAGGAGAAACTAGCATGATTACACACATATGTTTTTCATATTGACCCATTTCCACGTGTATTCGAGAGAAAGTGCTCTACAGGCAATATATATGAGATACATGGAAATGATGGACAAAAGTACGCAATATGAGAAAGCGCAAATAAGATCAAACAAGAAATAGGAAGAAAGGCCCACCAACCTGGTAAATCTAGGCCCAAAACACACGAAGACACGCTCCAGGTCCATCAAGCAGCCCACCAAACAAAGGCGATGCCGGGGCAGCCCAACCAGGGGGCGGTCACACCCCTTCTGGCGTGTCTCAGGCCCACTCTTCGTCTAGCTATGCAATTACTCTAGAGGAGGATGGTGCGGGGAGGATCTCCTTGGAATATGCCATGCAAGCCATCATAGGAGTAGTATAAGAGGAGGGGGAGAGCCCTCTCACTCACACACACCTCACTCAAGAAGCCTCTCTCCCTCTCATTTGTGCTTTTACATTTTTAGTAGTACTTTTGGAGCTAGGCAAGACTCTTGTGAAGAGCTTGGACATCTTGGCAATTCTTGGTATGAGAAATACATTTTTTTCTAATATGGCCTTGCTCTCATTTTATCAAAGTAATTATGCTATAGAACTAGAGCAAAGTTCTTTTGTTATATTAGCATATAGAACTTTATGCTTAATTATTCATACAACATGTATGGTTAGACTAAGACCTAAGTTGAGGTGGTGGTTCGTTGTGCCTTCGGGTTTGCCCTTGTTCTTACTTTTTGATCCATAGGGTCAGAATCCCAGTGGGACAAGGGTAGTTTCCATATACACGGGCATGGTGCTCGGGTATATCGGGAACCAATGAATATGATTGTGCTCCATGGAAGAGTGGGTAGGCGGCAGGTGGTGACAGCCCTGTCTGTCCCTTGTAATCCCCCACATTCGGGTATAGTGTAGGAGTTTGTAAATTGCCACCCAAGCTTGCTGGCAGACCAGTGCTTAGTGGTCTCCCCATCCATCTCTATGCTTAGATCTTAATCTTAACCATTGTTGGCGGTCCGTAACTCCCATTTTTAACCACCAAATATCACATAAAATGAACACCAAACTTAGAGATAGGGTTTATAAACTAATAGATTCCACGAGTTTGATGATTGTTTAGGGCATGTCGAAATAACATAGGAAATGTGCTAGAAAGTATACAAGAACACATCGAAATAACACCCGACATAAGCCCAAGGAGGAGAAGGCCCACTACCAGGCAAATTGGGACCCAGTCATGTGGAGAAAAAGGGCCCAAACCTAAATCAAACCTTCTCTAAATGGCGCCAAACTCTACAGGCCCAGTGTTTTAGGCTCCCCATTGTTTTAGCTAGTAGAGCCCTTGCTTGTTCCATTTTTGTTTCTTTGTTAAATAAAAACAGGTACAAGAATAAGTGTGGGGGAGATCTCTCAAGCATAACAAACACACATTTGAGATCTCCCACCAACATGTTGCACAACATCGAACGATCCAGCAAGCAGAAGGACAGGGCAGATGGCTCTAGAGAGGATTGGTTGAACCTGTGGTTTTGCCAAACCACCTCTAATTCCCCTTAACTCCTTCCTCTTCAACAATGGTTTGCGCAACTTTACCCTCAACTCCCTAACTTGACTAAAACTAAAATTGAGCAAAGTAAAAATGTAAGTTTACAAAACAAATGATGCTCAAATCTCCATGCTATCCTATGATTTGGTTTGCATACTCCTTATTTCTCACCAATACTCCTATAACTTGTGAACAATTTATCATAGGGACCCCATGATATCTAAGTAATTGATGTATGTGATATAGTAGGATGAAAATGAACCTTGCTCTATCATGCAAAGTACTTGGGATTTATTTTACAAAATCAAAATTCAAATAGCACGCTCCTCAAGGATATTCACATTCCTACCAAAGCCATATCTAGTAGTTTAAGTTTAAGCCTTCAACATATGTTGCTTGTTCTTACATTGAGTTTTGTAAAGTCTTGTTGACCCTTGTTGAGAAAGTTATTATGCTTCCAAGATCAAGATCACGTACACTTCACAAACACATGCTACTCCTACACTGGGAGTACACAAAACATGCTTTCATTTAGATCCACAAAAAATTTGGCCCCTACACTAGGAGTAGACAAAAACACGTCTTAAAATAAATACTCCATGTTCTACAAAATAGTGATCTCTCTCTCAATATATGGTATAAGAGACATGGGCTATGCAAAAGTAAGAAAGAAAAAAAATGCGGACACATGAAGGTCTAAGTATACCAAAAAAAAGAGAGATGAGCACATGAAGGTTGATGTAAAAAATGATGATAGCCATGTTCTCAGAATAAAAATTCATCAGAGAGATCACTCATATCAAGGAGTATAGTATAGGTTTAACATTGTTTTATCCAAGCACATGTACTTCTTGATCTAAGGGTATGACATCTTTCTCCTCGGATCCGAGCTTTGACTTAACAAAATATGCAGTGTAAGTATGCCTTCAGATCTTTCCCTACCAAAGCACCACATAAGCTTTTTAGAAGTAGGAAGAAAGAAGGCAACACTACAATATGCCTTGGTAAGGAACCAAACACAAATATGAGCCATTCGAGAGAATCATTTGAGGAGCAAAGCTAAATTTATGTTTTCAAAATCAAACAAAATCCCAAGTTTCTAAACTGATTGATGCAAGGGGATTTGAATCCATGCTGTTCCAATATTCAATTACCCAAAGATAATGTGGTAGACACTAAAAAGTTCACAGGTTCAGATGAAGCTTGGAATAATTTGTATGCAGATATCATGTCAAGGAGATGACCCATCTTAGTCCTTAAAACTTTACTCGAGGATGAGCAAAGGGCTAACTATGGGGGAGCTTGTTGGCGGTCCTTAACTCCCATTTTTAACCACCAAATATCACATAAAATGAACACCAAACTTAGAGATAGGGTTTATAAACTAACAGATTCCACGAGTTTGGTGATTGTTCAGGGCATGTCGAAATAACACAGGAAATGTGCTTGAAAGTATACAAGAACACAGCGAAATAACACCTGACATAAGCCCAAGGAGGAGAAGGCCCACTGCCAGGCAAATCAGGACCCAGTCATGTGGAGAAAAATGGCCCAAACCTAAATCAAACCTTCTCCAAATGGCGCCAAACTCTATAGGCCCTATCTAGAAGCCCACAAAAGGCCACCCACCGAAGCTAGGCTTAATTGGGCCTAGCAAGGGTGCGGCCACACCCAGGAGGCGGCTACCCCCCTGCTGGCGTGCCTCGGGCCCAGTCTTCTCAAGGCGGTGCAATTAATCCTATAGAGGGCGGTGCGGTGGGGATCCCAGGAATATTCCTTCAGAAACTGCCTCCAACTTGCTATAAAAGGAGGACGAGCCCCCCTCACACAACAACACACCAAGGAAGAGCAACATCACACTTGAGCTTCACTCCAAGGCTTAGGTCATATCTACCTAGAGTTTAGTAGGAAGAGATGTGAGGGAGAGTTCGGGGAAGTGCCGGACCTATCGGTAGTCTTCCCCCACTTGTACCTCAATGAACACCTGTACCTCAATGGATTCCTCCGCTAAGTGAGTGTTTGTGGTTCTTATGGTATTAAGTCTTTTGATTAGTTAAGCTTTACTCTTATTTGCTTGTGGGTTCGTCGCCTGCTCTCGTAGCGGATACTCTAGTAGAGGGCTCCTAATAGAGACAGATAACCCTATACAATGCTAGAGTAGTGGACGATAGCATAGACGTGGTGTCTAGGCTGGAGGCTACCTTTGTTTGCCTCATGCCCCACGGTTGAGGGGTAGGCGACAGGTGGTGACAGCCCTGTCCATCCCTTGTAGTCCCCCAACGTTCTGGTTTGGCATAGAGCTATAGGCCTGCCTCGCTTGGCAGACCAGGTGTGATCCGATGCTCGAAGTAAGCAAGTAGAAGTGGAGTTTATCTATCCATAGACCCTAAAACCATAGGAATCCTTCTCTACCCTCACCAACTCTATCCTTGTGTTATCCTTGGATGAACTAGCTAGAAGAGTACCTCCGTTTCCTGTGGAAAATACGATACCCTGAATACTTCCAGGTGAAGTGCTACAATGGTAATTCCGTGTGCTTGTGGATTATTTCTGTTAGCGTTAAGAAATACCAACAACCATGTATTTGTATGTTTATCTACTAATCTTAGCACAACTACTTTAGGATATGCCTGCTCTAGCTTAGGTTTATTCTTTTATTCTTTATTCTTTCTTTTCTCTTAATCCTTGAGATTGGCTTGAGTGTGTGTCACACTATCCCATATTTATCCGGGATTACCCCTGTTATGAACATTGGTCTAGTATACAGTCATGTTATGTTGTTCATGCCCCAAATAGATACTTTTATACCATGCCTTCCTTTGGGAAAATATAAATTAACGATACCCTGAATACTTCTGGGTGAAATGCTACAACGGTAAATTCGTGCGCTTGCGGAATATTTCTGCATGCATTAAGAAATACTAACAAGCATTTCTGGCGCCATTGTCGGGGAAGGCACTAGTTAAAAGAATCTATTAGGACATGATCATGATAATATGCATGTGTAGTAGCCACTGCTCATGCAGGCTAATCTTGCTTGTTTTCTCCTGTTGTGGATGAAAACAGGATAGTGTACGACTAGTTTTGTCTTGCCGACAAACTTCATCGAGAATCCAAAGTCACTCTAAGGAAGACCAGATGCCATCATGTCCTTCCTTCCGACACTATGTCAGCAAATGAACCCGTCAACACAGCACCATCTGCACCAAACATGATGGCCCAGAGGACGCTCCGTGAGTACTCCATTCCTGCTGTTGCCAACGTGCCCGTTGGGCCTGCTGTCAACGTGGGTAACGCAAACTTTGAGCTCAACACTGGCCTCATCACGATGGTGCAGGCAAATCCATTCTATGGATTGCCTAGCAAGGATGCTAATGCGCATCTCCAACACTTCCTGGAGCTGTGCAACACCGTCATTATAAAAGATGTCACACCGGAGATCATCAGACTTCGTCTGTTTCTGTTTTCCCTCCTGGGGAAGGCGAAACAGTGGTTCTTCTACAAGGACCGGGAAGCTGTTGACACATGAGCCAAGTGTTCCACAGCATTCCTCGTGAAGTTCTTCTCGACGGGCAAAACCAATGCCCTTCGTGGAAGAATTTTGAACTTTCAACAAAATGCATCGGAGTCCATCCCCGAAGCGTGGGAGAGGCTACAAGAGTACATCCTCACCTACCCATAGCATGGGATGGAGACTAGCTCATACTCTAGAACTTCTACAATGGGTTAACCCCCATTTCAAGAGCACACGTTGATGCTGTTACCAGAGGCGCCTTCCTCTCTCTCACAATCAAGGGAGCTACGGCTCTAATTGAGAAGATGGTGTCCAATCAGGGTTGGGGCGAGGATAGGATCCAAACCTATCAAAAGGGCATGCATACTGTGAAGGAAACGAATATGCTTGCCGCCAAACTGGACCTCCTGATGAAAAGATTGGACGAGCATGCCAATGAAAAAGAAACAATGCATGGAATCGTCAAAGCCCTAGACTTGTATCTGACATGCGAGGTCTGTGGCAACACCGGACACTCAGGGAATGACTGCCCCGAGACCCGTGAAGAAGCATCATACATCAACAATGGGTTCCATCCGCAAGGATGTCAGGGGTGGAACAACTAGTCGCGCCCCCAATATCAAGGAGGTAATTCAAACTTTAACTCAAATTACAATTCAAACCAACCCTCCTTGAAAGATTTAGTTTTAGGGCAAGCTAAAATAAATGAAAATCTTACAAAGAAGCTTGTCTCTAATGATAAAATGATAGAAAATACTAATTCAAAAATAGAAGGTTTAACTTCCTCTGTTAAAAATCAATTGAACTTTAATAAAATGATAGAAACACAATTAGCTCAAATTGCTGCTGCTATCCCTGTTGATAATGCTAGAAAAATCCTGGAGCAATCTGAGAATTCCCTTGAAAAAGTTAATGCAGTGACCACGAGGGGTGGTAGGTCCACTCGTGATCCACCAAACCCTAACCATGCAGGTAAGGCAAAAGAGCATAAGGAGAAAGCACCTTCATCACAAAATAAAGAGCAAGAAGAGGAAACGGCTCCACAAGAATTTGCTGACACAAGCTTCTTGCCGTTCCCCACGTGAACACAGAAGACAACCGTGGATGAGCAGTTCGCTCATTTTGTTGAGATGGTCCAGAAGATAAATGTGAGCATTCCTTTAATGGACATTTTGCATATACCTTCTTATGCATGCTACATCAAGGACATCATCAACAACAAGCGACCACTACCAACCACATAAGTCATCATACTTACAGAAGAGTGTAGCGCAGTTATACTCAACTGGCTTTTAGAAAAGAAGAAGGATCTAGGGTGTCCCACGATCACTTGCTCAATCGAGACACAACGGTTTGACCATGCCTTGTGCGACCTTAGGGCCAGCGTCAGCGTGATGCCCAAGGTCGTCTTTAACAAATTGAACTTCACACACCTTGCACCTACGCCAATGTAGCTCCAGCTGGCCCATTCCTCGGTCTGCTACCCGGTAGGGATTGCCGAAGATATTCCAGTGAAAATTCGGGGTTACTTCGTCCCCGTGGATTTCGTGGTGCTAGACATGGAAACAACGAAAGAATCACCGCTCATCCTTGGGCAACCTTTCTTGAGCATCGAGGGAGCACAAATTGATGTTGGAGATGGAGAAATCCGCTTCAACATCAACGGCAAAGAAGAGAAGTTTGACTTTTGGCCGAACCCACAAGGCATAAGAGAAGTTGAAATTTAGCCTCAACCAGTGGGTAGCTTCGTCAACAAGCCCATGAGCAAAGAAATCAAGAAGAGGCCGAATCAAAAGAAAAACAAACAAATCTCAAAGGAAGAAGCAAAAAAGTCCATTTCCACACCACCAACGAAGAACAAAATGGTGTGGAAACCAAAAGAAGCAGCTCCAATGTCCACCACCACACCACCAAAGAAAAACAAAATGGTGTGGAAACCCAAGGAAGCACAGTCATCCGCATCTACCTCTCCTGGACCGGATGCCTCATCATCGAGCAAGAAAGGAAAGGAGAAAAGTCCTTCTCAACGGACTTTAAATGGCGAGCCCTTGCCGAAGATAAATCGGTAGTTATCACATATTTAGTTGAAAAGCATATCTAAGTTTTAAAATTCAAATTGCATGTTTAAATGTTTGCATTAATATTTTTCAAAACCCCAAAAAATATATCATTCTCTAGTTACTCAAAAAATAGCGAGAGTGCAAGGCAAACTCTCAAGATGGCTACATTGTTTCCTCAATAACATAAATTGTTCTTGAGTATTTTTGTCTTGTCACTACCATGCGTCACCATAAACAAGCTTGGGAGAAAACCTTTCGGCGCGCTCAAGACGCGGTCGCAGGGGTATTACCCTGGACCATAGGCTTTGCGCTAGCTTGAGGGAGGGCGCCACGCCACCGAGCCAGATATGGCAGGCGTTCAAAACTCGCGGTGATGCCGGGCGATTGATGCCGTGCCTATTTCCCCTTCTGCCGCACCCCCACTCGCCTATAAACCCCTATGTAGAGCCCTTCCCCCTCCTCTTTTCCCGTTCACTGTTGAACTCACGCCCCGCCACCAAAATTCGCCCGCTCCGGTGCTCAATCATCGTCGACGTCTCACCTAGGAGCTCCGCCGTGCCCCGCTACATCTGTAGGTGCCTTCTTCTCCTCGTTTTGGTCACCAACTTCACGGATTCATGCTCACCTGTGGCTTTCCTCTTCATAGTCCGCCACCGCACATCGCCGATCAGCTTGGAGCCAGCCCAGACGCCGGCAACCTCCCCATCGGACTCACGGTGAGCCACTCGACCTCCCCATACCCTTGTTTTTGCGAATGGTGCTCTAGAACACCATACCAGCAAGCTCTAGACCACGCCGTTCAAGGCGCCACCATGGGGCTGTCGTCCCGACGTGTTTCCCCGGCCTCTTTTCGTACTCCATTGGATTCGCAAGGCTGCTCGCTGCATTTCATTATGTTCGGTTGGGTCTAAGGCGGCTAGGATCACCGTACCGGTGATCTCGACGAGCTCGGGCCATCGATGACCATGGCGCCGTCGCGCTGGCACTGCACGCCAGCGTGGGGAACCCCTCCCCTTCTTCTGTGCCATTCGATCACGGGTAGATGACTCTGATTAGATACCCCTTTGGGGATATGTAGCCGGTCCACCGTAGACCGTAGACGCGATGCACCGCGCCCACGTCAGCACGTCCACGCGCATGTGGTGCATCGAGCCAACCAGCGCATTTTGGATAGATGCTGAAGCGCTCAACATAAAATAATAGTTAAACATGACTAAAGGTATTATGCAATATGTTAAAAATGTAGCTTTTGAGCAACAATTAGTTGGCTAGAGTACTGGGTTGAGTGATCAAGTGCCTCTCCATAAGGACTTAATCCTAAAGCAGCCACCTAGGAGGTTTCGTACAACCCCGAGTGTCAAATGGCTCTGACTTTAACCTGTTAACTAAATTGTACTAGCTCATCTGTAGCTTTCCGTAAGGGCAAGAGGGGGGCACTAGTTGGTATGTTTCTCTCCCTACTAGGGTGTGTACCATGCCGCGACCATGAGTGTCACTCCTAGAGGTGGGCCACATATGGCTAGACGGCTGAGACCTTAACAGCTACGACCTGTTAGTGCGACTAGCGAAGGGTTATGTAGTGAAACCCTGCCACACTTCCTAGGTAGAGGTGATGTGGACTTTGCAAACCCCGGCATTGGGAATCACGGCTCGGTGGGTAAAGTTGTACAATTTCTACAGAAAAATTTAACCTGTTATAACAGCCGAGCTCATGGATACGAGCGGTTTGGATCCTTCATGATTAGTTGTTACTATGAATGGTTGGGAATTGACATAATCTTGATTATTCATTATCACCACTTGGGTTGGGTTTATTCACTAAAGTAGTGATTCAGGATGCTAAAACTTGACCAACTAAAATTGCTAACCGCAGTCAAACCGTGTCTAGCATTTGAGCCTCATAGATCCCTTTGTTATACTTGCTAAGCATGGTATGCTTACACTTGTTTTACATTCAATGAAAATCCCGGATGGGTAACAGATAATGTCTATGAAGAGTTTCCAGAAGATGTCCAGGATTACTAGGGAGATGTCCCCCAGTTGGAGTCCCTGTGGCGTTTTGGGCTTAGTTCTCTACTATATGTAATAATGTTGCCGATAAGCAAGACTTGTGATAACTATGTGATGAGATATGCGATGTAATAAAGTACTTTTCTTTGATATTATTGCAATTTAAGATTATATGTGTGTTTGGATATCCTAGGCGCATATACGAGCACTTAGTTTTGTTATGCAAAATTGGGTGCGACGAGATGCTGGCCGTCACCGTGGTCCTCCTGCGTGCACAAAGAGCAAGATGAAGAAGTGGGTGGGATGGGAGCCATCATGCTCGCACTAGGAAGAGCACCACGAGCAAGGTCTGCCGCAGCCTCCGCCACCTCGGTGATGCCACCTGGCCACGGCCGCCGGCGGCGGTCGACACCACCGGTGCTAGCTTCATGCGCTTCGCCGGTGGCTGCGGAACCAGCCCCCTCTCCCTCTCACTCTCCTCCCTCTCCATCTCCCTCTCCCTCCCCCTCCCTACCCCTCCCGTCAAGGTCAAGCGTCATTGTGGTACTGTCGCGGAGCATGGACAAGCGTCGCTGCATCAGGCCGTTGATTATTCCCATTGTTTCATAGAGGGTCGAGGAGGCGGCACTCGGAGGTAGCTGAGTAGCAGTGCCGCCGCGGCGGGTGGGCGGCGAGGGGGAACGGGAAGCGCGGATTCGGTTCAGCCACGCATCAGCCCAAAAAAGCGTGGGCGCCACCCATCCCGGCCGTGGCTCGGCGAGGTTAGCAGAATTGCGCATGCTCCCTCTCGCTCGCTGGGAATGGAGATTGAGGGATCTTGGCTTCCTCGCCTGGCCACGGAAAGGACAAAAGGCATTTTTCTGCTTCCAAAAAGAGAGAAAGAAAGAAAGAAAGGATAAAGGACGCGCGGACGGAGATGAGCCGACGTGTGTGTGTGGACACCACAGTACTTCATGCTGATTCATTTCCATGTTTGGAATTTATTTTTGCTCTGCCAATCATGGAGAACTTATTTGGCAATGACCCTGTTCGCTTTGCTAAAAAACCATGGCTAAAAGTATTGTTCGCTAAACATTGTTCGTTTGCTGAAATAGTACGGCTCATAAGACAAGCGAACAGGGCCAATATTTCCTGATATGTCATTACTCATTACTGTGTTTATGACACATGGAACCCTACCCTCCACAATCACTAACAGTAACATATCAGACAGGTGGTATATCCTTTATTATAATTTATAATTTGTAATAACAAGGAATTATTCATCTCCGGTCTTTCTTTTCCCTTTTCTTCCTTTCTTTTTAGCTTTTCCAAGATTTTGTCCTCATAGATGCTTATAGCTAGGAAATCGAGGGTGATTTGGGGTTCATGACATGAATGTAGATCCCTTTCTCTAGGTGAAATAATGTCTAAGGGCCAATTTGGTAGAGCTCCCCTTATTGATTCTTGATCTTTACTTATTGATTCTCCGGTAAAGTGATTTTGGTGGGGACTAGGGTGAAGAGCAGGTGAGATTCGATTCTGAAGTGATACTAATGGTGATTGAGTGGGGAGCGGTGGACAGTGGGTTTTTTTTTCTCTCAGCTTGTAGTGTAAATGGAGAAATGATTCTCATCAGCTTACCACTAAAACACAGTTGCATTTTAATCGTTTGGTAGGGATCTGCAAAATGCACTCTGACGAGCTAGGATCGAAGCTTTGCCAAACTGACCATAATAATCCCGTAATGCAAGGATGTCCATGTAAACCATCAACAATATAGTGACTAATAACAAGAATAATAAATACTCCCGCGATTTCAAATTATAAGACATTTTAGCTTTCCTAGATGCATTCCTTTTATTATGTATTTAGACATAATGTATATCTAAGTGCATAACAAAAGCTATATATTAAAAAACCAAAACAACTTATAATTTAGAAGGGAGGGAGTATCGTTTTATAGCTTACAATAATAGCTCTCTAGCCATGAAAAACAACTTGATCTAAATACAGTTAAGGTGTGATACTGTTACTCCCTCCATATTCTTTATAAGACAGCACACATATATCAAGGTTAAACTTTAAAATTTTTTACCAATAATTTGACTAAGAATTTTGAGCTATAATAATACATACTCTATAGTGTTAGTATTGTGATGAAATATACTATCCAACTATAAAAAGTTTATAGACATAAATAATATAATGTAAAATAAATAAATGTTCAAATAGTAATTTGAAATACCATGTCAAGCTGTGTCTTATAAAAAGAAAATGGACGTAATATTGTTCGAAGAATTTGACATTTAATATTCATGCTATCATGATCACACTCCGCTATGATAAACAAGAACTGTGTTTTAGATTCTTGTTTTTATTGTAAGTTTCTTCTTTATTATTTTGCCTCATACATAAGATAAATATTAATTGAATTCAAGTGCCTGCAACCAACATGGCCGCCGGCCCCTAGATTAATGTATATTGGTATTATATTGGTCTACGAGTACTTTTACTTAATTAGTATATGTCCTTGTACAAGCAAATATGATAGTGCATTGTAATAGAGGTCCTATTTGGCAGAGCTCCTAGAGCTGATTCTCTGCTGAATCCAGCAGAAGCTCTACCAAACAGTTTTTCAGAGAGAAGTGATTCTCTACTGATTCAAGTGATTCTCTGAAATGAACTAAGAGGCTGGGAGTTAAAAAAAAGTAGCTTCTCATGATTCTGTGAAGTGATTCTCCATCATGATTTTGAGAGTTTATGTTAAAGAATCAAAGAGAATCACTTTCAGCCATAGAACCACTTCTCTCAGAGAATCAGCTTTCATAGAGAATTAGAATCAGATGGAGCTCTACCAAACAGGCCAAGAATGTATAACTTGTCGCACGATCATCTGAATGACTTGACGCTTGGAGCTTTACTTATAATAATTGTGACATACGGTTCTAATTTGTCTTGGAATCAAATTATGTACCACGCATGGACCTGTGCTACTCTAACTCTTATAAAAACAGAGGGCTTAGTCATTTATCTAATGATTGTGTCATGCATTCTAATTTGTCTTAGCATTGGATTCTGCATCATGCCTGAGCTACTTATATGGGTATGGGAGAGAGTGTTGAACCAAGGAAACGCTATAGACTTTAATATTAGTTATAGATATATATACTCATGTACGTAAATAATCTCCATGTGCATGTTGGGACATATAAGCACATCACATACAATCCATAGAGGCACACCTTGCAATAATGCCTTCGGCGGAAACTGAAGACTCCCAATAACAGAAATGGGATTCTTTCATTTGTTGGGTAGACTAAGTAGCCATTGTCCAATAGAGACCCATCAATGCCAAGCAAGTACATCTTAGGTTGCCCTTATCGGCAGGCTCATTAGACCACCTTAATAGATGAGAGAAGAACAACACATATGATTTGAGAAAGTAGGGTGGAGAGAAAAGATTAAGAAGTACAAGACAGGGGGATTCTTCTTGGTCATGAGTCAAAACTCTTGTAATCCACACATCAAAGCAATTCAATAGACATGTTTCAGAAGAAATGGAATGTTTTGATTTGAAAATAAAGAAAACTAGATAGTTTAGTTTTTGCGGTTTGTGGACGTGGTCACGTTGCAATTACCATAAGTTTCACATCCGTACTCCAAATCAAGCGATCTGTATGCTTTTTTGGATTATTTTGACAAGGGATATGTCATGGCAATCTACAATATGTAATTTGACCCCCAATATTATTGTAAGTACAAGTACTTCTTTGTATCCTCAATAAAATTAAATCAAAACCTCTAGATTAGACGTCAACATACCAAACTTGTGGAATAATAAGTGATAATACTAAGTCTATTGAATTTAAGTGTAACATATGCCTCCTACTTTTGGCAAAGCTTGCATGTCAGAAAAATAATACTCATGTTACTTATGGTGATGATAAACTTAACATTCACTAGCATGTTTAGTTCATTTATTCTATAAAAGCATATTAATGTAGCATAAATGAAATTCTAGCAAGTATAACAATGCATGCCGACTTTAATCAACTAAATATTTTGTCTTGTCAACATTTAAAGCATATTCATAAACATAACTCTGGATGCAACTATGATAGTGAATCATATATATTATGACCTATTGGTATAGGACAATTAGGGTATATGGATATTCATAAAAGAACACATGCCAAAACCATGGATTATAGTCAAATGTATTGGAGAAGCATATTGTGGCTTGTGCATTGATGGTATATATGATAAAACTTGTGAGGTAATCGCTAATGATGTTGATGCATCTTTGTTCTTCATGATGAAGAACTTGTTTGATTATTTGTAGTCTCACATAGTCACTTATTTTGCATGGTTATTTGCACCATAGTGAATTATAAGAAATACCATAGTGAACAAGAATAGGGCATGATGGGACAATTCTAATACATTAATATTGGTTGCTCCCTGAAGTGGTGTGCAAAAGTGGTTTGTGCTTGGTTGTCATAAGGAAGTCGAGTGGCCAAGGAAAGGTCGGGCGGCCTGCCTTTTGCAACGCTTGATTATGGGATAAGCATCATTGGAACTTGGATAGTGTGGATAGCCTCCTTGTTGGTGTTCTTTGTCACTAACAATGGGTATTATGGGATTGTATATGCCCAATGATGATGATGGGACTATGCACTGGACCGAGAGCTCGATGCCAACACAAAACACAAATTTATATAGGTTCATTCCCTCCTAGTGAGGTACTACAGTAGCCCTATACATGGGCGTATGGTGTCCTCGGAGGGAGTTCATGTATCCGTGGATGCTGCTTGGTGAGGCTTGATGTGGGACGCTGAGCAATGTCGATGGATGCTGTCTAATGAGGCTATGTTGAAGGAGACTCAAACGAATCTAAGGGATGTCACGGTCTAGGGATCCATGCCCATCTTATATATGTTGGAGGTGAGAGGCTAGTTCTATGAAAGATTGGTAAACGACATGTAGGCCGAACATAGGCAATGGTTTGGGGGACCTTAAGAAAGGAAAAGAAGCATATATCCCTAGCATTTTATTATGACAAAATGGGCAAGACAAACTCCAGTTCTCAGCACCAAAAGGTAGCCAGAATAGAGATAGAGACTAGAGAGCCAGGATAGATGGCGGAGGAGGGAGGAAGAGGCCACCCTCCACGGAATTTGAACCACCATACACAGGCATATATACCGAGCTGTGGAGAAACAATTTTCAGGCTGGTCAGAGACGGCAGTCACGAAGATGCGCGAGGAGTTGCCGGCAGTGTAATAGGAAATGCAGCACGAAGTTCCTGTTTGCAAAAGAGAAGTTGAAGCCGTGTCAGAGAAAAATTAATGAACCATGCTGACAGCGTCTGAACACAGATAGAAAAAGGTCAGAAGAAAGAGACTCGATAAATTATAATCATCATCCTATGTTTTTGCACAGAAGCTGCAAGGGTGACAGAACGAAAATACAGCCAAAAGACTCTGCCTTTCCACGGTATCACCCAGACATCTTCTCGGATTTTTCCTTGCCTCTGTGACCACTGACCAGGGATTGAAAAAGTTTTTGTGTTATTCGGGTGTTCATAGTTCACAATTAGCTAGTACTTCCTCTGTCATAAAACAATGCAATTCAAGTTAAACAATTTCAAATTTGATTAAATATATAAAAGAAGCACTAAATTTTTTTGATACTTATAGTCATAAATATTAGTATTACTAATATTTTTTATAAACTTAGTAAAGTTTAATTTTTTACTAAATGAAAACCAAAAATTGTATCATTTCGGACAAAGTAGTATTATATATAGGATTATAAGATAAATCAACGCGTCGTGTGACAATAAACCTGTGTAAACCTAGGTCTTTGGTCTTTAGTCTTGGCCCCCTTCCTCTCATCTTCACGCGTCGAGACCGCAGGGCGCAGGATAAGATAAATATCTGCGCTTCAATCGTTTACTAATGCTGGTCATTTCACAGTCATCGTCGTCGTGGCCTCCTTTTGCTACAGCCTAAGTGGGAAGTTATCTTTTTGTTATTTTTTTTTTTTGCCATTGAGGAGCTCAAATATATATAGCCGGGTTAACAGGTTGTGTCCCCTATATGTCTTCGTGTCTTCCTTTCCAACCTCCACAATTCTAAATCCTTATTCAGAGCGCGTGCGTCGGGAAGAAGCAGCGACGCACAGACACGCGTCGAATCGAGTTGTGAGTGGTGACCATCGTCTTCCATGGCAGACCTGCACCGTTAGGGCAGGATGATGGTCGCGCACGACAGGCGGGGTGTGGGCGGACGGCGCGGCGGCGTTCTCACGCCGGCTGCGGGCGGCAGCGGCGGGGCGGGGGTGCTTAGGATTAGAGTTTGGCTTTGAGATTTGGGGTTCTCCAATGTCCGTGGCCATAGAGGGATGGCCGGGGGTGGCTACCAACCCGACGGCGGAGGCGGATTATCAGACAGTGAGGCAAGGTGGCGACAGAGCCGTCGGCCGGGTGGTTAAGGATAACCAGTGAGCGGGGTTGGCGGCGGGGGACGTCAGAGTTAGGAAGGGCATGATAGAAACGGCAGGGGTGGGTGGTAGGCAGTTTGGTGGGCGGTGTGGACGCCGCCAACCGTGAGGGTGGCGGTGGGAGGCGGCGGTGGGGAGAGGTCGGGTGGAAGAAGATGTGGCGGGAGGGAGGAGATGCGATGGGAGGAAGAAATGTGCGTCCGTATCCCAACTGACGCCCGCGCGATTGCGGAAGAGTGTCATCCAAACTTGATTATGTGTTAGCGTACAAGATTAGCCAAACACCAAAACACTCAAACACGTGGATTGCAGGACGGAACACTTGATGCTGCTGAGAAAATCAGGTAATCTGATGTCCTGATTTTCTTGGGGTTCGCACAAGGAGTGGTAAACCTCACCCTTAGGTGGTTCCAGTAGCTCTTCTCATCTAAGGCCCGGTCTCAATCGTGGTCATTTGTGGTCGTTCGGATTTGGATGTTTTCGGTTTTCTCCACCTGTTAATATATAATAATGCCTAGAGACTGTCTTACCTCCATAAATCAAGTTAATGGCAAACAAGCTAAGATGAAATAAGTTTGACCAATGTGCTAGACGAAAGATTGGTAGCACAGCCCATATCGTTTGCCTGCAGTCTGTACAAAATGAGTAGAAAGTCCTTAAAAAGTTTTCATCTATAGCTAGCTAGGATGTCCGAAACACATCTCACGAAACACATCTCCATGAGCATTTTGATCCAAACGCTGGCTGCATGCATCGGACTACTACCTCCCACCCCACATGTAAATAAAAGTACACATTCATAAAAAACGCAACCTAAAACTTAATATTGGAGATCAAGAACACAACTTAATTTATATATAATAAAATGGTGGTGCCCTTTGCTTTTGCTTTTCCTTTAGGGGCGGGCTGGATAGAAATTGGAGCTAGGGTTTCGTCCAACTTGTGGGCCATGTAAAAATTAAGCACTAATTGGGCCAGCGGAGAGCGCGCAGGCCCAAATTATATGTACTAACGGATAGTTGCACCATAATATTAAGATTTAACGACTTACTGTGAATGGTAAAGCAAAATAACAATAATGACCGACAGTCTGTTGCAAAAACACTACTACAGATTGACTTATCATTATCGCCAGTTTCGATGCCGTAGCAATAGAAGCGACTGTATTTTACTTCCACCGCCTGTTGGACCGATAACGAGGCCTCCTGATGAAGGAAACCGACAGTTGAAACTTGTACCACCCACGGGTTAACAATAGATGCGGCAGTGGTATTTTCTCCGTCGCATGAAAAGCCAAGCCGACTGGATAGGCGTTCTGGCCGCCGGCTCTACACGATCGTTTAGTCTACTGGTGGTAGTAAATTCAGCGTGAGTTATTTCCCCATTTTCTAACTACCCACAACACAGTTGCATCACCATTCCACTTCTCCATCTTCAAGGTTGGCGCATTGTTCCTCTCTCCATTGCACGCCTTGCGCCACGTCGCCGCCACCTCCCGCACGACCAGCGCATTGTTCCTCTCGCAATTTGTGTGAACCATTGCACGCCTCGCGCCGCGCCGCCGCCAGATCCAAAGGCAAGGGTATGCTTTCACACTTCACTGATGGACTTTGTCAGATTATTTTCCTCTTTAGTGATCTTATTACTAAGTAACCTCTTATCCTACTGCACAATGACGATCGCAGGCTCTTCGAAATAGAGGCGGATCCCAACAACAGGAACACACTGGCCAGCCTCACAGAGGATCTTGTTCTGGAGATCCTCTGCCGCCTCCCCACCCGCTCCTTGTTCTCCTGCAAATGTGTCTGTCGCTCCTGTAAGCGCCTCATCTCTGACAACTGTCAGGTGCTGCCCCAGACTGTGGCCAGCTTCTTCTACGACAGTGAGAATGGCAATCGAAACTTCACCAGCGTCTCTGGTGTACGCCCCCCTCCTTTGAATTCTTGCCCTTCAACCCTGACAATATAACTGTCTCAGATTGCTGTAACGGTCTCATCCTATGCTAGTGCCTTGGGGCTAATGGATACCGCTATGTCGTCTGTAATCCAATGACCTAGAAGTTTAATATGCTGCCGCCTAGCACCCATGATGTTGGCCAATCTGTTGGTGAGGCTCGCTTGGGGTTCAATCCAACAACCTCCTCGCACTTCCATGTCATTGAGTATGTGGATATCGATGCTTTGTGCACAGATGTGGAGATCTACTCATCTGAAACTGCAGCATGGATCTATAAGGAATCTGAATAGGGCAAGGATACTGATGTGATATTTTATAGACAACCAAGTAGATTTCTTAATGGTTGTCTGCACATTATGAGGCACTCTGGGGAGTACTCTATGATACTTGCTGTGGATATGGAGGAAAACATATGGAGAACAATTGATAGGCCTAGTGGTCATCAACACTCCATGCATCAAGCTCAGGGTCACTTGTGTGTGTATATACTGTTGCTGGTTCCAATGATTCCAACCTTTCAATCTGGATCCTTGAAGACTATGGTACTAATAATTGGACATTGAAGCATACGGTCAGCACGTGGATCTTGTTTGGAATGATTAATATTAGATTTGGTTTCGTGGATTGGGTTGTTGAGTACACAGTGATTATAGTTCACCTAGAATAGAATATGATTTTCTTTGTTGGGGAGGATGGAACAATCATCGCTTATGACATGGACCGCAGAAGAGTTCATGTCATCCCTGTCCGTGTCTTTCGATATGTTAGACATAGCATTAAAAAAGAGTTCAACTGCAGACCATTCTATCTTTCTTATGTTCCATTGTTCTTGGAATCATTAGCGGAGCAGTAAATAAAGCTACATTTGATGTATCTCTCTGTCATGCATTTTAAATGGACCAATTTTGTTTGCTTGTCTATGGATATGTTAATTTCCTCAATGATGGATGTTGTCATTATTTCAGCTAAACTAGTGTGTTACCTTTGTTTTGTTTGCAAATTGAATTATTTATTTGGTGCACACATGCGTTACAGTGGTGTTACAATAACATTCAACACCAATGGCTCCTCTGCTTGGGTTTTAATAGAGGGATGTGGTCACGTGTACTGTCTTCTGCTTGGCTTTTAATTTAATTCCTCACAAAAAATATGACGCGAGACTTGATCGAATGAACTCTATTATGCGATGAATATAGAATTAGACATCAATTCTCGGTGGTGTGACAGCTCCCGTCGTCGTTTCATACGGTGATTCAACGTTAGTAGCGCGAAGAGTACTATAGTAGAACACTTATATTGAATTACAGAGTAGTTTCCTAACTAATTCGTAGTAGAACACTTATATATTGAATTACGGAGTACTGTAGTAGAACACTTATACTGGAGAGTACGGTAATAGAACACTTATATAAAAAATCAAAACCTAACTAATAATTCACTCTCGCATATAAAGAGTGAAATAGTTTCCTATTCCAATTGCCTTTACGAACAAAATAATTTTGCGGCGAAGCCTACAGTCCTCGCTGCAAAACATAGTACTTTCTTCCCATCCTTTTGGAACGCCGTAGTCGCCGCCTGCGCACGGAAGATCGCCACATACCTATGCCAGCGGTGGAGGTGGCCACTTGTTGCGCCACCACGTCATTTCATGGATCACTTTTGCGGCCGCCTCGTGGCACAACCGACACACCTTGTTGTTAGCCACGTACTCGTTGGTCCGTCGCCGCCATCCGCCGCCGCCCGTGATTCTTCCTCGCCCTCAACCCGTCTTATGTACCGCCTCGCAGTGTTGTCGTTACCGGTATCGCCATTGTGCCTATAGAGGAATATGACGACCAGATAGGTCGCCACATTGTGCCCGCCATCGGCGACGTGGGTGAGATAGTCGAGGCATGGCCGGGGGCTGTGGTTTTCCGCGAATACTGTTTGTATCCCGATAAGCAAGCAAGCCTCTAGGTTGTTGACTTGGGTCAGCCTACCAAGGAGGGTGAAGTAGTTGGTGAGGCCATTTGACAACCTCACCCCGCGTCTACACCAATCCACTGCCACGCTGAAAGGTCCTAATATGGCTAGAGGGGGGTGAATAGCCTATTTAAAAATCTACAACCAACTAGAACAATTTGATTAGTATGACAAATAGCGAAAAGCACACTTGCTCTAGCTCTACAAGGGTTGCAAGCCACCTATCCAATAATTCTAGTTGCTACGATCACTAGACACACAATTTACTAAGTTACTACTCACTAAGAGCTCTCACACTTGCTACACTAAAAAGCTCCGCTAGATGAACTTAAGCTACAAAGCAAGCTCTCAATTCTAGCTATACTAAAGAGCTTACTACAACTAGTTTGCGGGAATATAAATGAGTAAGTAAGTGATTATATCGCTGCGTAGAGGAGTGAACCAATCACAAGATGAATACTAATTCAATCACCGAGAGAATACCAAAGGATAAGAGACAACCAATTTTCTCCCAAGGTTTATGTGCTTGCCAACACGCTACGTCCCCGTAGTGTCGACCAACACTTGGTGGTTCGGTGGCTAAGAGGTGTTGCACGAACCTCGTCCACACAATTGGACACCGCAAGAACCTACCCACAAGTGAGGTAACTCAATGACACGAGCAATCCACTAAGGTTACCTTTTGGCGCTCCACCGGGGAAGGCACAAGTCCCCTCACAATCACCGGAGACAGCCACGAACAATCACCAACTCGTGCCAATCCTCCTCCGCTGCACCAAGCCATCTAGGTGGTTGCAACCACCAAGAGCAACAAGCGAGTCCCACAGTAAAACACAAACACCAAGTGCCTCTAGATGCAATCACTCAAGCAATGCACTTGGATTCTCTCCCAATCTCACAAAGATGATGAATCAATGATGGAGATGAGTGGGAGGGCTTTGGCTAAGCTCACAAGGTTGCTATGTCAATGCAAATGGCTAAGAGAGTGGGCTAGAGCCGGCAATGGGGCTTAAATAGAGAGCCCCCACGAATAGAGTCGTTGGCTCTCTGTACACTAAAATATCAGGGCAACCGGACGCTCTGGTCGTATTGATCGGACACAGGACCCCAGCGTCCGGTCGCGCGATTCACGCCACATGGCACCTGCTTTAAATACTGATCACCCGATCTCAACAGTCTTTAGTACACTTAAGTTGTGACCGGACGCGCTGCTCAAAGTGACAGGATGCAACAACACCAACATCCGGTCGTTTCCAGTAAAGTTCCACTCATGACCAGACACGTCCGGTCATGCCCAACCGGACTCACCCAACATCCGATCACTCGCCCACTACTCTGTGCACTACCACATCATCATGACCGGACGCTGAACAGTGTTCAGCCAGAGTCCAATCACCTGCGTCCGGTCAAGAGACCGAAGGTGGCTTTCGCTGTGCACCACTGACCCAATGCCGAGCCTTAGTGTCCGGTCACTGCGTGACCAGCGTCCGGTGCATTCTGTGAAACCCTGTCTTTTCTGTATAGGGCGCCGGTGGCACCGTCGGACTATCTGCACTCTTCCGACAAGCAAAACTAATGCCCTTCGTGGAAGAATTTCCAATTTCCAGTAGACAGCATCAGAATCTATCCCAGAAGCGTGGGAGAGGTTGCAAGAATACATCATTGCCTGCCACACAATGGGATGGAGAATTGGCTCATCCTTTAGAGCTTCTACAATGGGCTAACTTCCATATCTAGAGCCCACATAGATGCTGCCACTGGAGGAGCCTTCCTCTCACTCACAATCAATGGAGCTACGACTCTCATTGAGAAGATGGTCTCCAACCAAGGGTGGAGTGAAGACAGACTCCAAACCGACAAAATGCATGCATACCGTGAAGGAAGCAGATATGTTGGCCACAAAATTGGATCTCCTAATGAAATGCCTGGACGAGCGCGATGCCACAAAATAGGCAATGTGTGGCACCATCCAAGCACTCAACTCGCATATGACATGCGAGGTGTGCGGAAACACCGGACACTTGGGGAACGACTGCCCCGAAACCCATGAAGATGTGTTGTACATGAACAACAACAACAACAGGTTCCGTCCACAAGGAGGTCAAAGGGTGGAACCAATTGTGCCCACAATATTAGGGAGGTAACTCTAATTATAATTCAAACTTTTCAAATCAACCTTCCCTGAAAGATCTTGTGTTAGGGAAAGCAAAAATTAATGAAAACCTAACTAAGAAACTTGCCTCTAACGATAAAACTTTGGAAAATATTAATTCAAAAATAGAAGATTTAACCTCTGCCTTTAAAAATTAATTAAGCTTTAATAAAATGTTTGAAACTCAATTAGCTCAAATTGATGATGCAATTCCTACAAATGATTCTGGGAAGATCCCAGGGTAACCCGAGACTCCGCTTGAAAATATTAATGCGGTGACCATGAGGGGTGGTAAGTCCACTCGTGATCCACCATATCCTAACCATGCAGGAAAAGCTAAAGAGCATAAGGAGACTGAACCTTCAACACAGACCATGAAACATGAGGAGGAGATGGCCCCACAAGAGTTCACCGACATGAACTTCTTGTCATTCCCCACTCATGTGCGGAAACCAACTGTGGACGAGCAGTTCGCTCGTTTTGTTGAGATGATCCAAAAGATACATGTGAGCGTTCCTTTAATGGACGTCTTGCATGTGCCTTCCTATGCACGCTACATCAAGGACATCATCAACAACAAGCGTCCGCTGCCCACCACGGAAATCTTCAAACTCATGGAAGAGTGTAGCGCAGCTATACTCAACTGGCTTCCCGAAAAAAGAAAGATCCGAGGTGTCCCACGGTCACTTGCTCGATCATGACACAACGTTTTGATCATGCCTTGTGCGACCTTAGGGCCAACGTCAGTGTGATGCTCAAGGTCATGCTTGATCAGTTGAACTTCACACCCCTATCACCAATGCCGATGTAGCTCCAGCTGGCTGATTCTTCGGTCCGCTACCCGGTAGGGATAGCCGAGGATATTCCGGTGAAAATCCGGGGTTACTTTGTCCCTGTCGACTTCGTGGGGCTCAACATGGAAACCATGAAAGAATCACCGCACATCCTTGGGTGACCTTTCTTGAGCACCACGGGAGCACAAATTGATGTTGGAGCTGGAGAAATCCGCTTCAACATTAATGGCAAAGAAGAGAAGTTCGACTTTCCGCCCAGACAGGAGCAATGCTCCATGGTAAGAATTAAGTACAGGTCGAATTCACAAGGCATCAAAGAGGTTGAAATACAACCCCAAAAGATAGACAACCTTATTGCCTTCATGAACAAATTCATGAACGAAGAGGTAGAACAAAAGAAGAGGTCAAAGTACCAGAAATCAAAACAAACTCCAAAATCCAAACAGACTCCAAGCCTAAAGAATCAGCCTCCACACCACAAAAGAAGACCAAAAAGGTGTGGTGGGTGAAAGACGTATAGTCATCCACGTCTACTTCTCCTAGATCGGATGCACCGTCAACAAGTAACAACTAAAATGGAGAAAAGTCTCGCTCAGCGGACTTAAAATGGTGAGCCCTTGCCAAAGGTAAATCGGTAGTTAACTCATATTTAAATTTCAAATGCAAGTTTAAAATTTTTATATCGCATATGCATCAACATGTTTGAATTCCCCAAAATTTCATTTTCACATTGCTAGGATTTTCTAGCACCATTTATCTTTTTAGAAAAAATTCTAAAAAATTCAAAAAGTAATAAAACTTTGTTGGAAAATAATTTTGAGCAAGTTTTAGGTCAAGTTTTGGCCGAGCCCTCAACAGCTATTCAAAATATGGCTGTTGGGAGCTCTGTGCCAAGGGGGCGCTAGAGGGCCCATAGGGGGTCGGGCAACCCCAAGGGTTGGCATACCCCACCTGACAGCTTCAGACGCCTAGGCTTTGCCAACGACTAGTAGCCGTTGCATCCAGGCTCCTCTCGGCCATTTGAACTCGTGCTATAAACTGAGAGCCAGGGTGTGAACTCTTCTCACTCACACTCTACTCTCCCTTTTTCCCTCTCTCAAACTCTCTTGCTCCAAAGCACTCTTTCCAAATTTTCCACAAAGTTTGAGTGCAAGAAAACATTGTTGAAATTTCAAGCCCAAGCTCTTAAGGCAAGCTCTCGGGTTGGTCATTTTGCTTTTTGCTAACATAACTCACTCTCGAGTTTTGTTTGCCTTGTCATTGTTTTGTTGTCACCATGAACAAGCTAGGAATATCAGCAACCTCACTCCCAATAGGTCATGTAGTAGATGTACCATGTGGGGTGGGTTCCAGCTAGGTAGGCACCAGGGTTTACACCCAGGTTCTAGCCAAGTTGGGATCAACCCCCGCAACCGCATGAAGCTGGAGGGTCGGGATGGCAGAGTGCAAGCACCACAGAGTGGGCACATCCTAGGCATGAATAGCAGCCTAGCCACTCTTCCAGCTCTGGTGGACCACCCCCACTGTTCGGGACACGACAGTCTTTTTCGGCTAGAGATCACTGTGAGCTCACGGAACTCAACCACTAGATTGGAGACCTCGACATTCGCAAAGGTGAGATACAAAACACGCTTAACACTCATGTGCAGGGTACCACCGACTAGCAGTAGCAGGCATATCAGAGGATGATTTAGATGAATACGCTGCTGAAGCAATAGAATGACTACATGATGGCCTACTGGCGGTCACAGGGGTACAACCCCAGACCATAGGCCTTGAGCTAGCTTGGGGAGGACTCCCACTTGAGAGGTAACATGTATCTTGCACTCTTACATTTTTTTGTTATCACCATGCATTGAAAAAATGATAAAAAAAACATTTACTTGCTTTCTCATATGTGTAGTAAGAATGTTTTTTGTTCCTCCTTGTTGAAATAATAAATAGTTGCTCTGTCTTATGTTTCTCTCGTACCTAATTTATAACTTAGTATTCTCCAAGATTCGAATTTGTTGGTTAAAAGTTCTCATCCTTGAAACTTGTGGGTTGCAAGTGCATGATCCTTGTCTAAGTTGTTGGTACAATGGAATTCGCTATGATTTTGTTCTGAGAGAAACTTGACATCCGGAGTTTTCATTTTCAAAATGCTAAAAATAAAAAGTTCCTCAATGATGGTATATCCTACCAAAGCCATGTGATTTTACATATTGCAAAACCTTAGTCATATGCTTCTTGTTATCATGTTGAGCTTTGTCAAATTGTTGTGACCCTTGTGAGATTCTCGTCATGCACCCATGATCAAGATTCATGTACACTCCATATATATTTATGCTGACACTTACACTGAGAGTTACGCAAAAACATGTCATCCATCCACCAAATAAAAATACTCCATCCATGTGTCATGACCCTCTCTCTCAAAAGTTCTCCTTTGCCAAAGAAAATATGGGCTATGCAAAAAGAAGAAAAGAAAAAATCCATGCTAAAAAAAGCATGAGAGAAAAAAATCCATGCTAAAAAGCATGAGAGAAAAAAAATGAATGAGAGAAAAGAAAAGAAAGAGATTGCCCATATTTTAAAAAATAAAAGCAAAGGGAGAGAGCCATGCAAAAAGGAGTTCAAACCAAAAAGACTAAAATTCCCCACACTTGCACTTCTTGATCCAAGTGTATGACTTGCATCTCCTTGGATCCGGTTTTTGACTTAGCAACATTATGTGATGCAAGTATGCCTCTCTATCATCCCTACCCAAAAGCTCCACAAAATCCTATTAGAAGTACAATGAAAAAGAAGGCAATCTCAAGCCTTTGGTGAGGACTATACACATTGAGCGATCAAGAGTATCATTTGAGGAACTTGCTTTTATTTGAAAAAAATTCAAAACCTCCAGAAAGAAAGTTGATCAAAGAATGAATGAATGGTGATTCTATATAATCGTTCTATCTTGCAACCGCCCAAGACTAGAAAAAGCCAAAAGCCCCACGGGGATTGAGGAAAAAGGGTGGACAAATGCCAACTCATTCAACTCAAGATAGAATACTTCGTTATACACAGGTGTCAACAGAATATCATCGGCAGTCCTCCGAGGGATATCCCACAAAGGTAGATTGATCGACAGAGGTGCGTGTAATCAAGAACAAGAAGGCAACAGATGTCGTAGAACCGACCAATTTATATGAGCATAAGTACAATGGCAGCCAGCAAGCAGTCACACTGTCATACTTGAACCCATATAAACTCGGTAGTCTATCGAGTACCATGACGGGTCTCGATAAATGATCCACATATAACCAAGATCGTACATAGTTCAACATACATGTCACATATTACATAAAGTTCACAGATACAGTTCGTTCATCAGAGTACGAATAGAGTTGTTACAAACCAAGTTCGATAAATAGTAGCAGAAGCAAATTAAGTTCGAAACTAGCATTTGTCAACATAGTTCAAATACAGTGCCAACTCCTGATCACAATCCACAAAAGCACATAGAAGAATTATTAAAGATGCCTGCCTAGGGCTCACTCCTCATCCACGGCGGGATAGAAGCAGTTCTTGCAATAGCCGTGACAGATGGTACCATCTGCAACAATGGGAATAAAACCCTGAGTACGAGAAGGTACTCAGCTAGACTTACATGTCATAAACCAAAAATAAATTGACTCCAAGGATTATGCAAGGCTTTATAAGTGGAGGTAGCTTGACAACATTTTTGGCATAAAAAGCGATTAACTCAGTTACACAGTTATAGTTCCGTCATCAAGTTAATTATAGCTATTTATCTCTAGATTAGCAACTATCATGTGTCAAACATGTGGTATATCATTTGATAACATACAATAGTAACCATAGCAGGTGTAGTAATTCCATGTTTATCCGAACCATCATATTTCATAATACAATTACTACGATGTTGTTACTAGCCAAGTTTCTCACTATCCGGGAGAGACGACGATTCGAATCGATTTCAACCAGCTGGGAATTTATTCCTAACACAAACCTAGGCAGACCAGATCAATGGTCATCTTAGGTCACCTTTGGTACAACTCAAGTACACATTTCGCGGGTTCGCCCAGCACCACACAATCAGGGACAACCAGCTGCCAGGACAATTAGGACTACCCTGCCCTTGGGCTCATGGCTGGCTCCCCACATATCCTTACTACCATCCAGAGTGCGCACTCTTACAGAGTGGGGCCCAGCCTGAGTTGAGCTACTCGGCTTCGCGGTCGGAACGAGTTATCTGGCCAGCTAAGTGATAGGCATGCATTCAATCTTGTCAAACAGCGCCAACAACGGTACGGTCCTTAATCGGCACAGACGGAATCACATGACTCAACCTACATAGACTCCACCCAGCCTCCATTTACATTACCCCATGGTTCTTTTCTATGATAGCAAATATAGCCAATTGTACTTCGGTATCCACCTGTATCTCGTAGGTGACAGGAAATCGCCCGACTTCTACCGGTCCAAGCATGGCTAAGCATATATTCGATCCTAAACCTGCATAGGGTGAAAGGTGTATATCTCTAGACAAGGTAGTTCCATGCATCAAGTGTTTCTAGTCAACTCTTATAACCTAATGCATCAAACATAAAGGACTCGAGTAGTATTTTGTAAAATAATGGGAGACTTAGAATGCTCCGGGGCCTGCCTTTGAGAAAAGAGATGGGGCGGTGATCTGGGCACTCAGGGAGCTCTTATGGAGTCTGCTCCTCTTCTTCGGGAGCTGCACTTAAGGAGTCTCCTGCTGATCCTCTTTCTCTTCTTCGTTGAATTCCAGCAACGTTATCTCCTCGGTCGATCCTATATGCATGATCATGGAATAAGATATCGCGAATGCATGTATGATGACATGTATAATATGATAAAACGTGATGAATGCATTCTCACAAGAATTTTCCACAGCATGGTATTAAGGTAATAACAAGTGTATCATATTCTACTGAGTAGATGCATATCTCTTCTCTATTACTTAAGCAAACAATTTTGTAATTTATTTACCGAACTACAAAACAGCAGCTAATTGTTTTAACCATAACTAGAGTTATATACATTGAAATAATATGATTATGGACATTCTAGAAAGCCTCTGAAATTGTCTACAACTTTCTTTTAATACTCTCAAGGTGATTCAACATTTATCTAGGACAAACAAATTAGTCAATCAAATCTGTTTGAAAAGTAAATATTTTGGACAACAAAATTGTAACAGCTAAAACTTTCAAACCCTAAGGCCTATGACTATGAAAATTTAACACAAGTTAGATTAGTAAGTTATCTACAACTTTGTTATTAACAAGTTTTACATAAAAGGCCATTATCAACATGAAATCATCCATTCAACCGAAACTATACATGCAACCATTTATTGGAATTATAAAGCAATAATTAATTAGTTGCATACAACCAATTGCTTCTAAGCCAAACTATTAACACCAACAGTTCATATGCATCGTAAGTACCATAGAAAGCATCATGGTCAAGCACAATGTATTTATTTAAATCCTTTATTAATTTAATTAGATAATTAGGGGAAATAACAAACATATAACAAATTTGCACAATAAATTCTCATAAAATTACAGTGGCTTCCAAGTGCTCCCAATAGACTACTGCAAAAATTTTATTCTATTTCGACATGTATAACATCCTACACAGAAATGACAAGCTAGTAGAGCTTAAAATAGCCTAAATAGGAAACCCAATTGAAAAGTGTCAAACAATAGAATTCCTATTTTTCTTAGCTTCCTATTAGTGCCATAATATTGTACAAAAATTTGCATGGCCATATGTTACTTATTTTTCTCTCTACAAATTTTCATAGAAAATACTATTTATTAATAGATAAATAGAAAGACCATATTTAAATCAAGTTTACTGCAAGTTTAATATTTTTTTCTAGCTAGAGAATATCAACACAAGACCAGCAAAATTTGAATGACAATTTCATCACATCCCTAGCTCAAGTTACACATTTTACAAAATTGTAAGCATTCAAAAAGCACTTATTAAGCTATATTTTATTCACCAATAAAAATACTAGAAACTATACATATAATATTTTTGTAAAATACTCCACTTCATAAGGAACACAACAAAATTTGGTTCACCAAAATTGGACATCTACAACTCAACTTATGATTTTTCAAAGTTAGTATAGAAATCTATAATAGAATTAACAAAAACCCTAACTGCTCTCACTGACATCAGGGACCCACAGGTCAGCGAACCCCGCGTGTCAGCGACCCCACACGCCAGAGAGATAGAGATAGGGGAGAGGTCCGGCCGACGGTTTCTCACCGACAGTGAGCTCGTCGGCGGTAGTGTCTACACCAACATGATCTACTCTTCCGCCCGCACCCGGTGATGGTCTTGCTTGGCCGAAAGAAGCATGGGAACTCCTCACCAACGACCATGGCGGATGGCGGCGATGGCGCGGCGGTACGTTGACCAACTCTGGCTAGGGCTTGGCAATGTGATGGCTTCCTAGGCTTCGGGGAGGTCCAACGAAGCTTTTGGAGGTATCTAGGACTCGGTGGAAGCTACGGGTGAGCTCGGCCACATGCACCGCTGCATGGCGGCGCACAGAGCTCAACGGCGAGGTCGCCGTAACGACTAAATGGCGGCAACTAAAGGGTCTCCATCTTGCCAACAACCAAACCTAGGTTTGCTCTGTTCAGTGCGCTCGAAAGGAGGACGAAAGGGTGGAGAAGCTGCGCTGCGGCAAACTCGCATGCCATGGCGGGCATGGCGACAACAGCGGCGCAGGTGGCGTGTTCTAGCAGAACCGAACGGTAGCATGGGATCAGCACAGTACTTGAGTATTATGGCTTAGAGGCAGTTCTAGGACAGGGAACAGAGAAGCAAGAGGTGCAGCGAGGAAACGTGGCCATGGCAGCGGCCATGGCGAAACTCCGGCGGGGACGCACCCATGGTGACGCAACATGAAATGCGGCTTGCCAAGGGCACGACTATGAGCATGGCTAGATGGGAATGGTAGATCAGAGTGAGACAAAGCTGTGAGTGTAGTGGATTTGAGAATTGTAACACCCTGGGTGTTTAAGTATTAAAAACTAGGCATATCATCATATGCATTGCAAGGCATTGATCATATTGCAAACTTTGTTATGCATTCACTAAAACAAGTTTACATTTATGCTATAAGTATTGCTTGGTATTGTTTGAATCAAGTTTGAAATCTTTGTATTGATTTGAAATTCCGAAAACCCTGATTTTCAATATTTAAATCCGACCCTGAAAACCCATTTCAAAATCAAAGCACATTTTGGGGTTGAGTCTTAAAGAAAAGTTGTAGAGCTTGTCGAGTTGTACAAAGTTTGTTTTTGGAGTTTTTCAAGTTGTTTAGTAAAATTTGAAGTTATTTAAAAAGGCGAAATTCCTTAAATATCCCCACTTTGAATTCAAAAGTTCATTTCAAAATGTAGGCCGAATTTGGGTATGGTTTCAAAAGCAAAGTTGTAGGGCTTTTGATTTTGAACAACTTTTGTTTTTGGAGATTTTTGAGTTGTTATGAAAAATTGGGAGTAATTTGTGAAATTTGGCGAATGGCAATTCTGTAATTTTGATGAACATTGCTCACCGCTTGAGCTACACCGCCGGCGAGCTTCGGTTTGCTTCCAGTCGCGTGCGTGGCCGTCTGGGTATCGCGTTGGCACGGTGAAGGCTTCCGCGTGGCTTCTTTGCGCTTCCTTGGTCGCGTTATAAGCCAGCCACTGTCGTCGTTCTTCGCTTTCTCTTCTCCTCTGTTTTTCCAGTCACCGCCACCGCTGCTCAGTTGAGCCCTCGCCGTCGAACCAGCGCCTGCGCCGTCGCGGCATAGCGCTAGATAGCTTTGCCTACTCGTTGTGCACCCAGCCAGCTAGCTCTGGTTGATTGATTTCGTCGTGAGTTCGCCGTTCGTCGCTTTCTTCCTCGCGACCGGCAACCTCACCCGAGATTCCGTTTCACCGCGGCCAGCCTACTCCGGTGAGCCGTTGGCCTTGATCGGTGTACCTACGGCTTCGTCTTGATGCTATGGTGCTTAATCCTGTGTTGCTTGCTCATTTTAATCACTGCAGTCACCGGTTCTTCCTCACCGACGACCTTTGCTCCACCGTGATCACTTGGTCGTCGTCACGCCTCTCCGTTGCATCTCCGACCTCTCTCCTTGCTTCAACGCGTTCGGGGTGAGCTACTGGTGCTTCTTGGATCCTTTGTTTGAGCTCTACTAGTTTCACGTCACCGGCGTAGTGTTGCTGTGCCACCGCGTCCGCCATGGCCGCCGTCGAGCTAGTATAGGGCCGTAATCAGTACATATAGGGACGTCAATCGATGCGCCTAGTCTTGGTGATCGTTTTGGTACTTTGGCCGTCGCCGTTGGACTCACCGTCGACGAGTTTACGTCGGTCAGCGCCGTCGCTGTCGTGGTCAAACACGCGAGGTTAGGGATGACAGGTGGGACCCGATGTCAGTGACACAGCGTTCAAATTGGATTTTTCTATTTTCAGAATTGAATGAATAGTATCTGTTTTTGTTATTTTTATGTAGATTTATTTAGAGCTCCAAAAATTCTGAAAATTTTTGTGTGACTTCTCTGTGATGTGTATTATTTATAAAAAATATGAAATGTTGATTTTCAGTACTTTTTAATGTGATAAAAATTTCTCAATTAATTAATAAATGAGCTTCCAGGATTTTTCTAGGCTTATTTATGTATCCAAAAATTATGAAAATTGTTTTGCCACTTAGTTATCATGTGATGAACATTTACAAAAATTTTGAGCTTAATTGGAACAAGTTGATTTATTTCATAATTCTTAATTAATTAATTAATTCATAAAAGCAAATAGTAACCTTTAGTGATTTAGGTTTTGTTTGAGTTTTTGATTAAGTGATGTCCTTGGGTCATTAGTTGGTGATGACCCTTGGCAATTGTTGTGAGTGTTGCGAAAATAGTTTAGTTAGTTTAACTTGTAACTGTACCGCGAAGGAAAGTTGTATTCAAGTTGTTAATTTTGCATCCATCATCGAACATCATGTTTCGTATTCCGCATCATGTTAAACATGGCATTGTTACTACGTGTAGTGAACGAAGGTGAACACGTGGTAGTTAATCAAATAGTTGAGGAAGTTGATCCGTCAGTGGTGGTTGGTGTTGATATCGGTGGAACGACTCAGGACCCGGACTTTTCCGTCAACGAAGGCAAGCCCCGGATGCATACAACCCTACCTTGTATTTTAAAAATTGATTTCGCTTTTGCTTCTTTTTACTGCATTAAGTGATTAGGAGTCAAGTGAAAACTGAATTGGTACATTACTAACCTTGTTATTCCATATTTACCATATTACTAGTTTTAAATTCGTATATGCTTAGTTTTGCTTAGCTATGCTTAGAACGATGAAAGTCGGGTGATTACCTGTCACCTGCGAACTTTAAATGGAAATTTGGTTAATTATGTTAACATGTGATATGGGAATGTGGAGTAATAAATCTAGACCGGGCGGACTCGGTGTGTGTGAGCCACAAGACATGGAGGTCTTGTGAGCGGGTTCTTTCCACCTGTGTCGATTAAGGTCCGTATCGTTGTTGAATTGCATGAGGTGAGACTTTGTAGTACTAACTGCATACTCCGGTAAGCCTTAACTTGGCTATTCTATTACAAGAATGGCTACTCGTGCACTGGGAGTGGAGAGATGGCGGGAATAGCGTGTACCCACGTGGCTATGGGCTGGATTGGTGGAGTACTGTATTCTCGGGTGGCGCGGACCCGTTCTTGTTTTAGAGGATCCGAGGGTAGGTTGATATATGTAAGTCGGGGACCTGCATATGTCGTGTGGTCTGGAATTCCTAGCTGGGTTTTTAATCGGTTTGAATCGTCGTTGCTCCTCGGTTATGGAGACTCAACTCACTGTTCATCATCGTAGTAATTAATAACTACAATTTGACGATGGTCTGTAAAGGTGTTGGTTATGAAGTTTCATGATCTCATTACAGATTGTGTCAACTTTGTATATGAGTTTATGAAGTTTTAAATGTTGATATAAAGAATTTTGTTAAAAAGCTTTTACGCAAAAGAACTTTGATTATTGCTAAAGCCATACCTTAAATCCCTGAGCCTGCATTCCTGAGTCTTATCAATTTTATTTCGGTTAAGTCTTGTTGAGTACTTTTGTACTCAGGGTTTGTTGACCCTTGTTGCAGGTGAGGCTCATGAGCAGATCTATTTTGGATCGTGTTGCATGACTGTTGTTCAGTGCGATGATGATAATTAAATGTGTGGCCCTTGGGCAGGGCAGCTTAAGTTGTGTGTTTTGTAATATATTATAATGCCACTCCACTACTTTGGTTTGTATTAATATCGAACTTAGTTGTATGGTTTGAAACAAATGGTTTGTAAACTATATTATTGTAAGACTTCCGCTATTTTTACTCTGATGTATCTATTTGAATAAATTGTTGTAATACTGCAATGACTCTGTAATGTGATCCTGCTCGGAAATCATGGATGATTCGGGGTTCTCCGAGGACACCCGACAGTCTTCTTAAGTTATCAGGAACATATGCATAGTTGTCAGAGGTCTTTGGACAGTGACATGTGTATGTGGGCCCTATAATTTAGGAGGTTCTGCCACAAGAATAGCGTGGCGGTGAGCGCGCCCGAGCTCGACGGAGCGACTGTGACGGCGATGGCGAGCGCGGTGAGCAGCTGAGAGCGAGGAGGCGAGCGAGAGGGAAATAACTGGCGCTGTGGTGGCTTGTATGCGTCGCTGGAGCTTTGCTGGCGGTCGCTGCCTAATGTGCAGGGCCTGCATTGGTGTACGGTCGCCAAATGGTGCACGGCCAGTGCTTGGTGGGCCAGAACGGCGTGAGCTCGGAGGCCATCAGAGCCAGCACCAGCGCCTGACTGCCCAATTTGATGACGTTCAAACTCCTAATCTACAGCATATTAGCGAAAACTATCTTAACAAAAATTGTAGCCCTATGTACCATCTCCAATTTCTCTTGAAGGATCAAGGCCTAATTCTCAACGAATAAGTAGTAGAATCATCACAAAGTTGGGTACGTTCGCACTGTCGGCGCAAAAAGAGCAAAATTTTACAAGTGTGAAATCAGTGAAATGTTGATTCTTGTGAGCTAAATTCAAACATGTTAGGAGCTAAACTAGCCTATGACCCAAAAATAAAAGTTGTTGCTCTCATTAAATACTACAACTTTGCTTTAGTGCACACATCCATGCAGAGCCTCTATGACATAGTTCCAACTAGGTCAAACATACCACTTTCAAATGATGACTAACACTTAAACTATGACTTAGAGATCAAACTAGCCTTAGTCATGAATACCAAAGTTGTTCATAGTGAAATTCTAAACATGTTTAATGTATTCCTAAGGTTACACAAGCATTTCATACCTTGGTTACATAAATTACTTCCTAGGTCAATAAGCATATCGTCACTTAGGAGCGTAATTACATAAAGTGATCTACATGAGCATTGTTCCATTAGTCACCCTAAGTGTAGTTAAGGTGTTTTAGTGACTAACATCAACCACTTACACTTATTCACACATGATCATAAGCATACACATATGAAAACATAAAATAATAAGGCATGTTTCAGTTGTATGTTTCATATGTGAAAGCTTGTATATGAATGCTTGATGAGTATGCTCATGCAATGCAAGTGAAATTATGCAAGCTTAACACCTAGGTTGTTATAGCCCCTCTCGTCCTGAGATTTGCAAGACCTACCATTCTTTGAAAAAGGCAGGATAAACCTCACGTAAGTAATCCTCTCGTTCCCATGTGGCATCTTGTTCACTGTGGTTATTCCACACCACCTTGTAGAACTTAATGACCTTACTCCGTGTTACTCTTTCCATCTCTTCTAACACTCGAATTGGTTCCTCTTCATAGGTCAAATCCGATTGGAGCTCAATGTTGGTGGGTGTAATGGCTTCCTCAGGTATACGAAGACATCTCTTCAACTAAGAAACATGGAAGACATCGAATATTGTGCTCATCTCTGGGGGAAGTTGTAACTTGTAAGCGACATTCCCTTTCCGTTCAGTAATCTTGTATGGTCCTACATATCTAGGCGCAAGCTTTCTTTCCACTCCAAATCTCTGTACTCCTTTCATGGGTGACACTTTTAAGTATACATAGTCTCCCACTTTAAAAGTCAGTGGTCTTCTTCTTTTATCAGCATAACTCTTTTGTCTTGACTGAGCAGCTTTCATATGCTATTGGATAATGCGCACTTGCTCCTCAGCTTCAGTGACAAAGTCAATACCAAAGTATCTTCTTTCGTCGGGCTCAATCCAATTAAAATGAGTTCTACATTTTCGACCGTACAAGGCTTCAAAAGGAGCCATCTTGATGCTTGCTTGATAACTATTGTTGTAGGAGAACTCAGCTAAAGGTAGCCATTTCTCCCATAAACCCTTGGAAGATATAACACAAGCTCTCAGCAAATCTTCTAGGATTTGGTTTACTCGCTCAGTCTGTCTAGAAGTTTGTGGATGGTATGCTGAACTTCTGATTAGTTTAGTGCCCAAGGCCTGGTGCAAGTGTTCCTAGAAATGAGCTATAAACTGTGGGCCTTGATATGAGATTATAGTTCTAGGTACCCCATGTAGTCTCATGATCTGAGAAATGTACAACTCAGCGTACCTCCTAGCTAGATACCCTGTGTTCACCGGTATAAAATGTGCTAACTTGGTGAGATGATATACAATGACCCATATGAAATCATGATCTTGCTGTGTCAATGGAAGGCATGTAATAAAGTCCATGCTTATTTCTTCCCATTTCCAGCCTAGAATAGGCAAAGGCTGAAGTAATCCAGCAGATTTCAAATGAACAGCCTTCACTCTACTAAAATTATCACACCTAGCGACATATGCGGTGATTTCCTTCTTCATCTTGGTCCACCAAAAATGGGTTTTCAAATCTTGATACATCTTGCTACTACCCAGATGGATAGACAACTTGGACGAATGAGCTTCATCTAGAATTTGATTTCTAAGCTCACGGTCTTTCGGTACCACAAGTCGGTCCTCAAACCATAGCACACCTCTTTCATCTAATCTAAAATGATTGGTTTCTTGTTCTTGCATCTTTCTCTTGATGTGAAATATACCTACATCTGTCTTTTATAGTTCTATGATTTTTCTCTCCAGTGAACAACTAATGATGATATTGTGTAGCATAACAGGATGTAACAAATTAAATCCATCCTCCAACAATGCTTCTAAAGTGTTGCAATGAGATTTCCGACTAAGTGCATCTGCTACAACATTGGCTTTCCCTGGATGGTAGTGCACTTTCAAATTGTAGTCCTTGATCAGCTCTAACCATCTTCGCTGTCTCATGTTCAACTCAGGTTGAGTGAAGATATATTTGAGACTTTTGTGGTCAGTATATATGACATACATTGCCCAACAAATAATGTCTCCTTATCTTTAATGCATGAACAACTACTGCAAGCTCTAAATCATGCGTAGGGTAATTGACTTCATGCTTTCTCAACTGCCGAGAAGCATAGGCAATAATTCTTCCTTCTTGCATGAGCACACACCCCAAACCTATACCCGATGCATCACAGAACACATTGAAAGGCTTTTCAATGTCGGGCTATGCTAAAACAGGAGCTATAGTTAACAGAGTTCTTAGGGTGTGAAAAGCTGTTTCACACTCTAGTGTCCATCTAAACTTTTCATCTTTCTAAAGAAGTCTAGTCATGGGCTTAGCTATCTTGGAGAAATCTAGAATGAAACGACGATAATAACTTGCTAACCCTAGAAAACTCCGAACTTCATGAACCGAAGTCGGGGCCTTCCAATCCATGACCTCTTGTACTTTAGATGGGTCTACAAAAATTCTATCTCTAGATAAGATGTGACCCAAGAAAGGTACCTTGCTCAACCAAAATTCACACTTGCTAAACTTTGCATATAACTTATGTTCTCTCAATCTAGACAGAACAATTCTCAGATGCTCTGCATGATCTGCCACATTCTCTGAATAAATCAAGATATCATTGATAAACACAACCACGAACTTGTCGAGCTCAGGCATGAATACCGAATTCATCAAGTATATGAAGTAGGCAGGAGCATTCGTCAGTTCAAAAGACATGACCAAATACTCGTACAAGCCGTACCTAGTGGAGAAAGCGGTTTTTGGTATGTCCTCTGGCCTAAGCTTTATCTGATGATAGCCTGACCTAAAGACAATCTTGGAGAATACTTTTGCTTTTGCCAACTGAACGAACAAGATGTTGATACGAGGCAAAGGATACTTGTTTTTTATGGTCACGGCATTAAGTGGCCTATAATCCACACACATCCTCAAGGACTTGTCCTTCTTCTTTACAAACAATGCTAGACATCCCCATGGTGACAAACTAGGTTGAATGAGACCTTTATCCAACAGTTCTTGTAACTGAATTTTAAGTTCAACTAACTCATTTGGTGGCATCCTATAGGGTCTTCTTGAGATAGGTGTCGTACCTGGCACTAACTCAATATTAAATTCCACATTCCTATCAGGTGGTAAGCCTGGTAACTCATCTGGGAATACATCAGGAAACTCACAAACCACTGGAATATCACAAAGGGTAGTGGCTTGGATAGCACAAGACAAGTTCTGGAGTTCAAAGTTATAGGAATGTGGTACTAGGAAAGCATTACCTCCCTTTGGTTCTCTCAACATAATTGTATGAGTGCTAGTGTCAATGAGAACACCATGATCTCTCATCCAATTGATGCCTAAGATCACATTTATAGATAATCCGGGCAATATTATCAGATCCGTTGTATACTCCCTCCCTTGTATAGAGATGAGCACATTCCTAACCATCTTATTTGTAGAGATAGTAGCCCCAGCTAAATTTATACTATAACCACCCTTGCTTACCTCAATTACTTTCTGATCATGTCTAGATGCAAATGATTGGCTCATAAATGAATGAGAAGCTCCCGAATCAAATAAAACAATAGCGGGATGCTTGTTAACAAGAAACATATCAGCAGTGACAACTTCTCCCACAGGAACCTCTTCAATAGTAGTATAATGCACATATCCAGGACGTGCTTTATGATTCGCCTGCCTTTGATTTCCCTAGTTCTGATTGTTGTTCTTCTTAGGATGGGGGCACTTTTTGGACCAATGGCCCAACTGATTATAGTTGAAGCAGGGTTGATTGCTCTTGGGTCCTGTGGAGCTTCCTTGACCTCCATTCCCCTTGGGTAAGGAAATGGTGAATGCCTTACGAAACACTTTCTAGGGTCGGTTGGTCTGAGCTTTTGGTGGAGGAGGCCTGAACTTGGGCACTGGTGGTTGAAACTATGGCCTAGCTGCCACTGGAGCTCTAGACTGTGAAGACCCTGAGGCACCTGCCTCAGCTACCCTCTTGCGGCCCTTTGTTGCCGTATGCAGATTGTTGTGGTTCTCCTGAGTCAATGCATCACTGATGAACTCATTGTACGTGGTGCACCTTGAGTTGGCCATAGTCTTCATCAGCTTCATGCCAAGACCTCTCTTGAAGCTCTCTATCTTGTTTTCTTCAGAATCAACAAAACCTGGGGCATACCAGGATAGATTGTTGAAAGCATGCATATACTCAGTAAGGGTCTTGGTCCCTTATGTGAGTCACATAAATTCAGCCGCCTTCATGTGCATTAGCCCTGGGGGAATGTGATGTCCCCTAAAGGCTATCTTGAACTACTCCCATGTGACCTGTGCCTCGACAGGTAGAGAGGATAGAAAATGCGTCCACCAAATCCTGGCCGGTCCCTGCAGTTGATGGGATGCATATTCTACCTTCTGGTGTTCGATGACCCTCAGTAGACAGAACTTTTGCTCAATAGTGTTGAGCCACTCATCCGCCTGGAGTTGTTCCTTGGTCACCTTGAAGATAGGATCAATGCATTACAGTTGCGTTGTGCCCATATTGCTATGGACGGATCCCTCGAGGAAAAGTACCAGCGGCACCGCTAGTAAGCTCATCCCCGTGCTGCTGACAAATCTGACTCAGTACCTCGAAGGCTACTACTTGGGCAGCCTCCCAAGGAGTTCTTCCTTCTGATTCTGCCTTCCATTCCTGCTAGAAGGGTGCTTGGGTACGAGCCGGTATGTCAACTGTACCTCATACCATGGCTGTCCCTCCAGGTATACTTCATTCCAGTGATAGAGGGGCGGTTCATAATACCCCACAAAGTGCAAGATTCTCCAAAGCAGAGCAGGAGTTCCGAACATCAACAGGAAACTCTCACTTCCAGCTAGTGCTACCATCTGTACCAACAACATGTGCAACTTTCGTGAGACCAAGTCATAATGGATAAGAGTTACATAACCGAGTAAGAGATCTATAAGGGGGCACAATGCAAGTATTGAATAATAATTTATCATGATGCATGCACGTTCCGTACGTCCTCACAAACTTAGGAAAAATTATTTCTACCGACATACACGGTGGCATACATACGTTCTCTCATATATAGCATAGCTAGTCGGGCTACACGTTTCGTTGTTAGTGTACCTGCACAAGAGTTTCATTTCAACCCAACCCCACAATTATATTTGCATAATGTAAATCTGGGCTCTAAGTTGTAATCTAAATATTTCCATATATGTATACCCATACATATACTTCTATATCAAAGCTACCCGATGACAATTTATTACCCACAATTAAATACGCACCATACACACATGCAAGCATGCATACACAGCCGTATCAAAGCTAGCTCTCCCCGACCGCACGCTCACATCTTGCGGTCATGCCACTTATCGACTTACCTTCTTACCTTGGCGTAGAGGCTTTGATCCATACATTACCACTCAAGTGAATGGCATCCATACAATAGCATGTCGTATGGACGACAAAAATGAAAACCCCCAAGTTAGTACTTAATTAGCCACCTAAGAGTCCATAATTGGGCATAAAGAAAATGATCACTGGCACACTTTAGATTTCAACTCTAGGTTTCAAATACCTATTGATATAGCTCTTAGTTGCTAGAAACTAGTTTTGCAAAACAAAAACCTTTGTTTGAAATACACATGTGGCAATTAATGTTGAATCTTGCTCGGATGCCAGCTGTCATAGAACCGACCAATTTATAAGAGCACAAGTACAATGGCAGCCCGCAAGCGGTCGCACTGTCATACGTGAGCCCATATAAACCCGGTAGTCCGTCAAGTACCACAATGGGTCTCGATAAATGATCCACATACAACCAAGATCGTACATGATTCAACATACATGTCACATATTACATAAAGTTCACAGATACAGTTTGTTCATCAGAGTACGAATAGAGTTATTACAAACCAAGTTCGATAGATAGTAGCAGAAGCAAATTAAGTTCGAAACTAGCATTTGTCAACATAGTTCAAATACAGTGCCAACTCCTGATCACAATCCACAAAAGCATATAGAAGAATTATTAAAGATGCCTACCCAGGGCTCACTCCTCATCCACGGCGAGATAGAAGCAGTTCTTGCAACAGCCATGATTGACGGTACCATCTGCAACAATGGGAATAAAACCCTAAGTACGAGAAGGTACTCAACTAGACTTACCCGTCATAAACTAGAAATAAATTGACTCTAAGGATTATGCAAGGCTTTATAAGTGGAGGTAGCTTGACAACATTTTTGGCATAAAAAGCGATTAACTCAGTTACACAATTATAGTTCCGTCATGAAGTTAATTATAGCTATTCATCTCTAGATTAGCAACTATCATGTGCCAAACATGTGGTATATCATTTGATAACATACAATAGTAACCATAGCAGGTGTAGTAATTCCAAGTTTATCCGAACCATCATATTCCATACTACAATTACTACGATGTTGGTACTAGCCAAGTTTCTCACTATCCGGGAGAGATGGCAATTCGAATCGATTTCAACCAGCTGAAAATTTATTCCTAACACAAACCTAGGTAGACCAGATCAACGGTCACCTTAGGTCACCTTTGGTACAACTCAAGTACACATTTTGCGAGTTCACCCAGCACCGCACAATCAGGGACAACCAGCTGCCAGGATGATCAGGACTACCCTGCCCTTGGGCTCATGGCTGGCTCCCCGCACACCCTTACTACCATCCAGAGTATGCACTCTTATAGAGCAGGGCCCGACCTGAGTTGAGCTACTTGGCTTCATGATCGGAACGAGTTATCCGGCCAGCTAAGTGATAGGCATGCGTTTAATCTTGTCAAACAGCGCCAACAACGGTATGGTCCTTAATCGGCACAGACGGAATCACAAGAGTCAACCTACACATAGACTCCACCCAGCCTCCATTTACATTACCCCATGGTTCTTTTCCATGATAGCAAATATAGCCAACCGTGCTTCGGTATCCACCTATATCTCGTAGGTGACAGGAAATCACCCGACTTCTACCGGTCTAAGCATGGCTAAGCATATATTCGATCCTAGACCTACACCGGGTGAAAGGTGTATATCTCTGGACAAGGTAGTTCCATGCATCAAGTGTTTTCAATCAACTGTTATAACCTAATGCATCAAATATAAAGGACTCGAGTAGTATTTTGTAAAACAATGGGAGACTTAGAATGCTCCGGGGCTTGCCTTTGAGAAAAGTGGTGGGGCAGTGATATGGGCCCTCAGGGAGTTCTTCTCAAGTCTACTCCTCTTCTTTGGGAGCTATGGCTTCAGGAGTCTCCTGCTGATCCCCTTCCTCTTCTTTGTTGAATTCCAGCAACGTTATCTCCTCGGTCGATCCTATATGCATGATCATGGAATAAGATATTGCAAATGCATGTATGATGACACGTATAATATGATAAAATGTGATGAATAGATTCTCACAAACATTTACACAGCATGGTGTTGAAGTAATAACAAGTGTATCATATTCTACTGAGTAGGTGCATATCTCTTCTCTATTACTTAAGCAAACAATTCTGCAATTTATTTACCGAACTACAAAACATCAGCCATTTATTTTAACGATAACTGGAGTTATATACATCAAAATAATATGATTGTGGACATTCTAGAAAGCCTATAAAATTGTCTACAACTTTCTTTTAATACTGTTAAGGAGATTCAATAGTTATCTAGGTCAAACAAATCAGTCAATCAAATATGTTCAGAAAGTAAACATTTCAGACAGCAAACTTGTAACAGCTAAAACTCTTAAACCCTAAGGCCTATGAATATGAAACTTTAACACAAGTTAGATTAGTAAGTTATCTACAACTTTGTTATTAACAAGTTTTATAGAAAAGGCCATTATCAACATGAAATCATCCATTCAACCAAAACTATACATGCAACCATTTATTGGAATTATAAAAAGCAATAATTAATTAGTTGCATACAACCAATTGATTCTAAGCCCTACTATTAACACCAACAGTTTATATGCATCATAAGTACCATAGAAAGCATCATGGTCAAGCACAATGTATTTATTTAAAAGCCTTTATTAATATAATTAGATAATTAGGAGAAATAACAAACATATACAAAATGTGCATAATAAATTCTTATAAAGTTACAGTGGCTTCCAAGTGCTCCCAATAGACTACTGTAAAAATTTCATACAATTTGGACATGTATAACATCCTACACAAAAATGATAAGCTAGCAGGGCTTAAAATAGCCTAAATAGAAAACCCTATTCAAAAGTGTCGAACAACAGAATTCCTATTTTTCATAGCTTCCTATTAGTGCCATAATACTGTACAAAATTTGCATGGCCATATGCTACTTATTTTTCTCTCTACACATTTCCTCAGAAAATACCATTTAATAATAGATAAATAGAAAGATCATATTTAAATCAAGTTTACTGCAAGTTTAATATTTTTTCTAGCTAGAGAATATCATCACAAGACCATTAAAATTGGAATCACAATTTTATCACATCCCTATCTCAAGTTACACATTTTACAAAATTGTAAGCATTCAAAAAGCACTTATTAAGCTATATTTCATTCACCAATAAAAATACTAGAACTGTACATATCATATTTTTATAAAATACTACACTTCATAAGAAACACAACAAAATTTGGTTCACCAAAATTGGACATCTACATCTCAACTTATGATTTTTCGAAGTTAGTATAGAAATCTATAACAGAATTAACAAAAACCCTAACTGCTCTCACTGACATCTGGGACCCATAGGTCAGCGGACCCCGCGTGTCAGCGACCCCACACGCTAGAGAGACAGAGATAGGGGAGAGGTCCGACTGACGGTTTCTCGCCGACGGCGAGCTCGTCGGCGGTAGTGTCTACACCAACGTAATCTACTCTTCCGTCCACACCCGGTGATGGTCTTGCATGGCCGAAAGAAGCATGGGAACTCCTCACCGATGACCATGGCAGACGGCGGCAATGGCGCGGTGATATGCCAGCCAACTCCGGCCAGGGCTTGGCAATGTGATGGCTTCCTAGGCTTCGGGGAGGTCCAACAGAGCTTCTTGAGGTATCTAGGACTCGGTGGAAGCTACAGGTGAGCTCGGCTACATGCACCGTTGCACGGCGGTGCACAGAGCTCAACGGTGAGGTCGTCGTTCTAACTAAATGGCTGTGACTCAAGGGTCTCTGTCTTGCCAAAAACTAGACCTAGGGTTGCTCTGTTCGGTGCACTCGAAAGGAGGACGAAAGGGTGGAGAAGCCATGCTGCGGCAAACTCGCATGCCACAACAGGCAAGGCAACAATGGCGGCGTAGGTGGCGTGTTCCAGCGGAACCGAACGGTAGCATGGGATTGGCGCAATACTTGAGTATTATAGCTTAGAGGTAGTTCTAGGATAGGGAAGAGAGAAGCAAGAGGTGCAGTGAGGAAACATGGCCACGACAGTGGCCATGGCGGAACTCCGATGGGGACGCACCCGCGGTGGCGCAACAAGAAATGCGGCTCACCAAGGGCACGACTGTGAGCGCGGCTAGATGGGAATGGTAGATCAGAGCGAGGCAAAGCTGTGAGTGTAGTGGATTTGAGAATGGGGCAATGGTGAGTGCTCGCGAGCTCGGCGGAGCGACTGTGACGGCGATGGCGAGCGTGGTGAGCAGCTCAGAACAAGGAGGCGAGCGAGAGGGAAATAACCGGCACTGTGGTTGCTTGTACGCATCGCTGGAGCTTTGCTGGTGGTTGCTGCCTAACGTGTGGGACCTGCGCCAGCGTATGGTCTCCAAATGGCACACGCAGCTAGTGCTTGGTTGGCCACGACGGCGTGAGCTCGGCGGCCATCAGAGCCAGCACCATCGCCTGATAGCCCGATTTGATGACATTCAAACTCCTAATCTACAGCATATTAGCGAAAACTATCTTAACAAAAATTGTAGCCCTATGTACCATCTCCAATTTCTCTTAAAGTATTAAGGCCTAATTCTCAATGAATAAGTAGTAAAATCATCACAAAGTTGGGTACGTCAGCACTGTCGGTGCAAAAAGACAGCAAGATTTTTCAAGTGTGAAATCAGTGAAATGCTGATTCTTGTGAGCTAAATTCAAGCATGTTAGGAGCTGAACTAGCCTATAGCCCAAAAATAAAAATTGTTGCTCTCATCAAATACTACAACTTTGCTTTAGTGCACACATCCATGCAAATGCTCTATGACATAGTTCAAACTCGGTCAAACATACCACTTTCAAATGATGACTTACACTTAAACTATGACTTAGAGATCAAACTAGCCTTAGTCATGAATACAAAAGTTGTTCATAGTGACATTCTAAACATGTTTAATGTATTCCTAAGGTCACACAAGCATTTCATACCTTGGTTACATAAATTACTTCCTAGGTCAACAAGCATATCATCACTTAGGAGCATAATTACATAAAGTGATCTACATGAGCTGTAACACCCCAGGTGTTTGTCACCAGTTAAGCAATGGGTTTGAGCTCAAACATGGCATGTTAAGTGGTGATGGAGATGTTAGGTCAAACATATGAAAATGAGCCACCACTTAAACTTGGACTATGCACCATTGCTTACATGCTGCCCTTTCTAAAAAGTATGATTGGGTAATGCTGGACATACTTGTTTCATGTGTCTCACATCAATATCCATCTATATTGATCCATGAAAAAGTTTTGTGAAGTTTAGAATCAAGAAGTCACATGAAATGACAAATTATGTCCTTGCCTGGATTGTTTTATAAAGTGAATGGAATTCTAGGTCACCAACCAAACCTTGCAACCTTGCCCAAATGACTCTAGATGAACTCTACAACAAAAGTCATGGAAGGTTCATGTTGGGCAAATGTCAAGAAAATGCATCAATCGGTCTAAAACTCAGATTTAAACGTTACCGCGATGCTATTTTGACTTGGTTTGAACTGTGGCTTAGAGGGTTTGCATGGCAGTGGAACCCAAACAAAAGTTTAAGTTTGAGTGGTGTAGAACAAACTTTGTTTAATGATCAAGAGCTAGATCAGCTTTGAAGCAAGTCAAACCGAAGCCCAAAGATTGAACTCAGTGCTGTTTTGAAACCTCGAAAATCGGCTAAGTCTGGGATGACTGAAATTCATGTTTGAGTTTTCGTGTACCCCACTTTGGAACCTTGTATCTCCCAAACCAGGCCTAATTAGACTATGAAGCTTTAATAAAAGTTGGAGCTGGTATGTAGATATACAACTTTTATTAATAGAGTTTTTGCTACCTCGTCGTGGCTTAGGAGTTACGGACGCACGAAGTATGGGTTTCAGTGGTATGTTTGAGGTAGAATTGGAAATTTGAAATTGTTGAATAGTGTCGACACCATGCACAGAGCTGCAGGCCGCGTGTTGCACTGCTCGCGCCGCATGGCTCCGCTGTGCTGCGCCCGTTCGCCACCTCGCCTCCATCTGCTTGAAAGGCCGAGCACTCGCCCTCCTCCCTCCTGCTCTCTCATTTTCCCTTGCTCTCTGCTGTCTGTAATATGGCATGTAAAATAGTAAATGAGGACTTTTTGGAATCCTTGTGAAATTTTCTATGCATTAGATCTATAATATGGCATGTTTTAGTTTAAATATTTTGCTGTAAAAATAGATTTGTGCAGTAAGGTTCTAATGCTAGTTGAATTTGTTATTTTCCATAACTACAGGTCTAGGGTTCCAAATGAAGTGAAATTTTTGTGGCATGCTACCCATGTGATAGTTGATGTGTGGTAAAAATTTCATGAGTATTGGATGAAGTATGAGTGAGTTATTAGTTTATCTCGCTCTCACATGATTTCTTGCAATAGCAAATTGTCTTTTTCATACAGGCAGCTATACTTATGCAAATAGTATGAGATTTGTACTGTAGACTATTAAGAGGATATGTGAGCTACTGTAATTTTTGTACAATTTATTGTGCATTTTTGGTATATGTTCATAAATACACCTTGATGTCTAAATAAATTAAGAAATGCTTTAAGAAAATTTATTTAGAGGTGAGCACCATGCTTTCTGGTGTTCTTTAGTCATGTGTGAAATGTTGGTAAGGTTGGTTTTGCCCAATTATGTGTTTGCAACATAAGTTAATAATTGTTTTCTTGCCGATGTGGTTTATGGACAGATCTGGGAACTTAGCAAAGTTCTTCATGATAATGTGCTTTGTTGTGAAACTTGTTTATACAAAAGTTGTAGATAATTCATGTATCTAGCTTCTGTTAAAATTTGGTGTTATTTGGCCAAGTAGTTTAAGAGTTACAGCTGTTTAAAGTTGGATTACAGAATTGATTGCTCTCTATCTTGTTTAGACTAGTTTCTATAAATGGGTATATTTGACTTAGTTAACTTGAGAATCATGCTAAGATGATTAAAGATGAATTGTAGAAAATTTCATAAGCTTTCCATAATGTCTTGTTGCATGTCTATTGGATTTGTATAACTCTAGTTATGATCCAAACATGAAGCTGTTGTTTCCAGTCCAGAAATAGACATAGGTTAGTTGTGGTTGTTTACCCCATGTGTTGCTAAGTGTAGCTTATGCCCTTGTTGATGGTCAAGTTATGATACTTGTGACCTTGTTAAACTTGTGTCATGCTTGATGTGCTTGCTCTCTATAGATAGTTGTGTGATGTTAGTTAAATAACTATTGGTGTCTATGTCTTGTATAATCTTGTGTTTGTCTTGAATGCTTATGTGATGCATCTTGTATCACCATTCTTCATATTCATGCACTTGCATCTTGCATCTCATCTAGGTGCGCTAGATGAACCACGTGAAGGACATGATGTTGGAGCCAAACCCGAAGACGGTGTATGGTGGACCTATCCCGAAGGTGGAAGGACTGGACAGGTGCTAGAACGGGAGATGCTCACTATGCGAGTGTCGTCTAACAAACACTAACCTAGTGTTGGATTCCAGGCAAGCCCCGGAGCAATATAAGTCTCCTAATTTATAAAAGCAATTCTTTCTATATAAATATGAGTTTATACATTGTTGCATTAAGTTGTAGGAGTTGATTGAAACCGTTGATGCATTTATTACTATCCTTGCCTACCTTATTACCTTTTACCCTGTTAGGTCAGGATCGAATAACTGCTTAGCCTTGCTTAGACCGGTAGCGATCGGTGATATCCGGTCACCTACATTATAGGTGGTTACTGGAAGAATTTAGCTATGGAAAGAATGATATCCTGGAATTAACCATGTGTGATGGATAATTGGAGACCGGACGGAAAAGTTGGAGGCAACCAGACAGGGTTCTGGGGTACTGTTAGTTTCCGTCTGTGTCGATTAAGGACCGATCGTTGCTCATCCCTCTTGTCATGTTGAACGCATGCCTCATATTTAGCTGGCCGAATAAAGTACCTTTCGACCGCGAAGCTAGTGACACTATTTGAGCCGGGATAAACCCAGATTGGCAGACTGGTGCTGAAGGGGTATGACGGGGATGCGAAGGGTGAGCCCAAGGTGAGTCCTGGCAGTTGGGCGGTCCCTAGGTAGTGCGGTCCCGGCTGTTATCCAGCGGCTACTTGGAAAATGTCATTGGTGATCTGTAGCTCACTTGATCGGTGAGTGTGGTTTGTGTGAGGAATAAATCACCAGCTGGTTAGGAATCGATTCGAATCGCCATCGCTCCTGGATAGTGAGCACTTGACTCGAGCTACGGCATTGTAGTAATTATTATGGAATAATGATGGTTATCTAGATGGTATGGGATATGCTAAATCTAAGTTGGTAACTGGATGTTATTGGTTAATCAAGTGATTGTTATAGTATAGGTGCTTACCTAGATGGATAGGTCATAATAAAGATGATGCAAAGTACTTAAAATGGTTTCTTCATGATAGCTTATGCTTTTCGCAAATGAGTTAGCTAGCCCACTAAAGTAAGCCTTGCATAATCCTTGGTGTCGCTTTATTTTGGTTTATGACGGGTAAGTCTAGCTGAGTACATTCGAGTACTTAGGGTTTATCCCACCATGTTGCAGGTGAAGTTCTTGGCCTGTGGAAGATGGTGGCTAACCGCCGGTGGGCTCGGTGACTCTATATTTACTTCTCACCTATATGCTTTTATCTGAGGATGTCACTTATGCTAGCAATGTATTTGGAACTTATATTCATGTAATCATTTGAAAGCTATGTTGTTTTCTCTAATCGGTTTTAAAACCCAAACTTGTACTACTATTTGTGAACCCAATCGTAATATTATTTCCGCTGCAACTCTGTGTATGTGATGTGTATTTGCTTAATCACGCGATCTTGGTTGTGATGTTGATTTACCGAGGTCCTTCGTGACACTCGGCGGACTACCGGGTTTGTATAAGTGAAAGTATGCGCGTGTCAACATGTTAGCGGGGACAGTCGTACTTGATCTTGTATAAATTGGGCGGTTCTATCACAACTGGCATCAGAGCAAGATTAAGCATAATACTATCATGTACGTAGTTTTAAAAACAAAGTTTTGGTTTTAAAAATCCTATTTTGACTAAAACGTTAGCTACAGGAAAATTTGTCAAAACTTATTTGCAAAACTATGCTAGCGACATCCTTCTTTATGCCTAGTTAAGGACTATTAGGTGGCTATCTAAGTACTAACATGGGGGTTTTACTTTTGTCGTCCATACAGCGTGCTATTGTATGGATGCCATTCGCTTGAATGGTAATGTATGGATCACTTGCCTCTAAGCCCAGGTAAGTGTGAGTTGTGAGAGCATGACCGTCCAACTATCGGTCTAGGGGAGAGTTAGTTGTGGTTACTAGAATATTTACATGTTACACCCATGTATATATGAAGGTACTTAATTGTGGGTATATCTGTTGGGTAGCTATGGATACCGAAATATATATATCTGGGGATGTATATATGGAGAGTATCTTAGTTTACTGGTTTCATTGTGTGCTTATTTATCTCTTGTGGGGATGGGCTGCAATGAATTTGCCTGCAGGTACGCTAACCACGAATGCGTAGATTGAATGTTCAACTAGCTATATATCGAGAGAGTACGTGTTATGCCACCGACATAAAACGTGATTGTCACCTTAAGCTGGCAATTTCGTGAGGACGAATAGGACGAGCATGCATCATGATTGTGCTTGTGCATAAATATGCTTCCCTTCCTTTGTTCTAGTACTAAGTAACTTATGATCGATGTGTTGCACTATCTTCCTTGTGTGGAGTTAAACAAGAATGCCTTGTTCCATGTTGCTTGAATAGGAAGTGCTTGAGAAAAGTGTGTGCTTAGCCTTGCTAGAAATAATTGTGGTTACATGCTTAAACCTATAAATGCCCTCTAGTTTAGCCAAGTGGTGGGTATGTTACTCTTACAAGCTTTTGCAAATGCTTTAGGCCTCGCTTAAGTACTTGTGATTCTTATGACTAAAATTAATTTATTGTTGGTCTAAGGTAACCATGTTTAGAGCTGCTAGAATAACAAGTTTGTGTGCTCTCTTGTTATGTAGAACAAAGGCAAGTTTTGTTTTGCTTGTGGGACGTTGGCTGCTAGAACAGTTTCTGTAGTAGTGATATTTTCGTGGTCATAATGGTGTTTTCTATAGTTATGGAGAATACCAAAGTCATAGCTAACTTTCATATCTTGCTTGTCCTAAAATTTCATGACCCCAGGCCTTATGGTTTAGGAGTTATGAATTTTAGAAGCTTGTTGTTAGGTTTTGCTTATGTTCTGAACAGATCTGAATATTTGATTTGTTTTACCTATGTGAATATAGAATTATTTCTTGGAAATAGTAGAAGTATAGTAATTTTTCTAAGCTTTCAAAAATGTCTAATAGCACTACTTTTGATGATCTAAATCTCCAGTTATGAGCTTGCAAAATGGAATGACAGAATCTGTCCAAATCTGGGCAGAGATGTCTTCTTGGTCTTGTTTGGTCTTGTTCGCTATAGGATCATCTTAATATGATAATAAGAAAGTTATAGACAACTTAATAAGCTTTACCTAAAGTCTAGGATCACCTTTGTTTGATGCCTACAACTTCAGTTATGCTTGAAACATGTGCCTACTGTACTGCTGTTCAGTTTTCTGTGCATATACTAAGTGGATGCCTTAGCTTGCTTTGGTTTTGGGCCAAGCTTGTAGTTAAATCTTGTCTGGTAAACGCTTGTTATGTGTGTGAGGCTTGTGCTTAGTATTTGTGCTTAAGCTAATTTGATTTAATCTCTCAAATACTTGCTTGAAACTATGATGTGGTATGTATGCTTGTTATCTAATTAGTGCCATAGTTGTCACCTCGTTTGTCCTCGGTAAGCATACGAGTGTCAAACAGCTTTATCCTAGAACAACGCTCAAGTTACGTAATCGCACGGTTGTCGTCTCCAATTAGGTTCACTCTTGGGAGCCTGAGCCTAAGCCTGTAGACGTGGTCACTAGCCCTTGAATAGTTCCCTTATATGTTTGCTTAGGCCTTGGACGTCCGCTACCTTTTGGAGAATGCCATTGTTCGATCGACTAACTAAGTTAAGTCCTAACGAATGTCGGTCTTGGCCATAGTTGTTGCTTGCCAAGTTTTGGAGACCATACCCAATTTCATGTTGGACCTCCCGATTCTCTCTCCTACAGGTGATCTAGGCAACGCTAATCTCTCGCTGTTTGATCTTGAAATCTTCTGCTAGCAAATCATGTGATTGCCTTATTGACTCAACCTCTGATTGGCATATTGGTTTTGCCTTGAAGTTTGCTTAATCCATCTGCAACCTTCCCACGTCTCGGGATGTCTATCAGTCTTGATCTCATGTTGTTGCCCAACATGACTGGATCTCGTGTTAATCTTCCCTTTGGTAATCACCTTGGTGGACGCAAGTCATACGTGGAATTTAAGCACACGTTCCCTGCTCAGTTGTCTTCGGCAATTATGCTATGTCCTCTTGTACTATGTTTTGATCCTCGGATCGCCACCTTGTTGACTCCAAACCTTGTGACTATCCTTGTTTGCTATCCCTCTTTTGCACAATGCTTGTTCTTACAATCTAATTGGTGCCACTGGAAATTTCACTTTGGTTGTCAGTTCAGTAATGGTGTTATGATTAACATTCTATGGTGCCGCGACGAAACTGAGAGCCTCCTGTGGGCGTGCACACAAGGTTGTGCTGCTCGGCACGCGCTAGTATCAGGGTTGCTAGTCATGATCCATTATGAAACGACAGCCGATGTGATATTTTCTTGTGATCCTTTCTTGGTTATCTCCCCATATCTTATCAGAAGATCAATCTATTAGGACCATATGTAGTAGAGCTTCCTCCTGATGTCGTCTGGAAGATAACCTTTGAAGAATAGGTCACCGGCATAAACATTAATAGACTGCAAGAGGTGGTAAACAAGCGACTCTTCCTAACTGTCCCTGTAATGACGTCGATCGTCTGATGAGCAACTTATGTCATCCCTGTTGGATCAGAAAGGTACCCAACACTTAACGTTGGATAAGTTATCAATCTAATAATAATGGAGGGCGATATCATGTGGTGTAATAGGTCACCAGGTGCTCATGAACCTCCCATTCAAGTTCTTGATCTGTAGGTGCATGATGGTCATATAGTTGAAATCAACCATCTCTAGTGTGACTCCTTATCTGCAGACTTCGATGGTGACCGTTTGTTTGTGCCTCGATTGCAATTATTGTTGTGGTCAAGAGTAAGAATTTGGAACTTTGAGTGTTGAGAGACAAATGATTAGTTACCCATAGTAAAGTTAATCTCCAGCTAGGTAGTGACTTCTTGGTAGCTATGAAGACTATGCCTCATAGAACGATGTTAAGCAAAGAAACAACAAGGACATTCAGTAATGCAAGATGTTGTATCAGCTGAGTGAAGAACTAGAGAAAGCATGTGCCTAGTTTCGATCAGCATCATTGTGCCCCTAGGTACCACAAACGGATTTGTTCAAGGTTCTATTGGACCAAGTGCCAGAGAATATTCAGAAATTGTTCCTTGTCTATGTAGGAATGCCCTACATGTGGAATAATGCTTTGTGCCCTGCGAAAACAGCCCACAAGTCCAATGCTTGTGCATAGTCAAGTTGGTGTCTAGAACGATGGTTGAAGTGTTACCAGAGAAGCATGTGAGGAAAACTCTAGCCCCCATCCTCAGCTAGGGAAAGGCTGTTGCTGCTATGAGAAAGGTTAGAGAGTGCAAAACACACACCTCAACGTATGAAGCAAAGAAAAGGGAGAACACGAAATATGTCCAGATTTTGTGGCACTAAACCGGTTATCTTCAAGCCGGTGATTAGTGACTCAAACGAAGTTGGATTGACCCCAAACGTGGTGATCTCATTCCTCGCTTAGGACCCTTCAATGTCTTAAGTTGGTTTGAGTATTGGTTGAGTAAAACATCGGATTTGAGAGATATCTTGTCAGCTCGGTTTGCTGCCATTTCAGAACAGAGCAGTTTTGGTAGATGAATTATTTGGATTGTCAAACGGTGTCCGTTTGAGTTGAATTTTGGTGAGTATTTGGAAGACCCATGGATATACATGTCCACCAAAATTGGTGCATATTGGACCAGTAGTTTGTGAGATATGAATAGAAACCAAAAGGGTATAGAATCTGCAATTTCGCTGTGACTGCGATCATTCTTTGCATTAGATGGTTGTGTTTGTAATTCATGCCAAGAAATTACAACTTGAAGGTGTATCGCTGTTAGACAACCCTCCATAACCTTGAGAAGACTAATTGCACCCCTATGTGCCTAGCTTTTGCCCTCTTAGTTCAGCAATGCGTAAGCAGTCAAGGTGTTTTAGAAGTCAAATTGTGCCCTTGCAATTCAAAAGTAATTGGAAAGGTGTCAAACCATAGATTTTTTTTGGATTATGGTTTTTGAGATATTGATCGGCCTAAGAATGGAAGCCTCGACGTCAAATATAGTTTAAGAAAGCTGGTTTTGCTACGATGCAAGTCAACCCAACTTGCTGTGCAACTGCACCACGAAGGCAAATTATACTTAACCTGCTTGGTAGTGAACTAGTCCCTAGTTTTGTGATTACTTGCAACTTGTGTTGTCCTCCAAGCCATGCTAACATCCTTCTGCGTCAATGGTTCACCAATGCTGACATGCCTTTGTTACCTTATATGTGTTTTTACCCAAGAGGTTGCATCAGATTCAACCCATATCACTGTTGCAACTTGGATCCAAAGGCTCCCTAAGGAATGATCATCGAGAACGTTGAGCCCACAGAGTCAGCTATTACGTTTACCACTCACTCGGCAGACTCAGACCATATAATATTGTTATCAGAGAAAGAGAACTACACAATGGAACCATTGCAATGAGTATCCTTTAGAAGATTATGATCTAGTGTAAAGTCCATATGGTCTGTGCTATATCCACTAGGGAAGTAGATGCTACAAGTATTTAGTCTATGTTTGTATCACTCTTCGTACATCGAGGACGAAGTATGTAGGACAGTGCTATCTTGGATTCCTCCCAATGTAACAATACTTTATGGAAGCCAATGAAGGAAATTCTTTTGGCAAAAATTTACTACAAAGAACAACTACAGAAAGTTGTCTCGACCAATCTGGTCCCTCTGATGCTTGAAGCTATGTAGCCTAAAGCTATCGCTGATATTGAAAACTGGTAACATGTCTCCCTTCCATAAAAGTCTTTCATCTTGAATCTCGGGACGCGATTCCTTTAAGGGGGGTGGGCTATAACACCCTAGGTGTTTGTCACCAGTTAAGCAATGGGTTTGAGCTCAAACATGGCATGTTAAGTGGTGATGGAGATGTTAGGTCAAACATATGAAAATGAGCCACCACTTAAACTTGGACCATGCACCATTACTTACATGCTGCCCTTTCTAAAAAGTATGATTGGGTAATGCTGGACATACTTGTTTCATGTGTCTCGCATCAATATCCATCTATATTGATCCATGGAAAAGTTTTGTGAAGTTTGGAATCAAGAAGTCACATGAAATGACAAATTATGTCCTTGCCTGGATTGTTTTATAAAGTGAATGGAATTCTAGGTCACAAACCAAACCTTGCAACCTTGCCCAAATGACTCTAGATGAACTCTACGACAAAAGTCATGCAAGGTTCATGTTGGGCAAATGTCAAGAAAATGCATCAATCGGTCTAAAACTCAGATTTAAGCGTTACCGCGATGCTATTTTGACTTGGTTTGAACTGTGGCTTAGAGGGTTTGCATGGTAGTGGAACCCAAACAAAAGTTTAAGTTTGAGTGGTGTAGAACAAACTTTGTTTAATGATCAAGAGCTAGGTCAGCTTTGAAGCAAGTCAAACCGAAGCCCAAAGATTGAACTCAGTGCTGTTTTGAAACCTCGAAAATTGGCTAAGTCTGGGATGACTAAAATTCATGTTTGAGTTTTCGTGTACCCCACTTTGGAACCTTGTATCTCCCAAACTAGGCCTAATTAGACTTTGAAGCTTTAATAAAAGTTGGAGCTGGTATGTAGATATACAACTTTTATTAATAGAGTTTTTGCTAACTCGTCGTGGCTTAGGAGTTACAGAGGCACGAAGTATGGGTTTCAGTGGTATGTTTGAGGTAGAATTGGAAATTTGAAATTGTTGAACAGTGCCGACACCATGCACAGAGCTGCAGGCCGCGTGTTGCACTGCTCGCGCCGCGTGGCTCTGCTGTGCTGCGCCCGTTCACCACCTCGCCTCCATCTGCTTGAAAGGCCGAGCACTCGCCCTCCTCCCTCCTGCTCTCTCATTTCTCCCTTGCTCTCTATTGTTTGTGCGCGGCTGCGGCCGCCATGGACGGCCGACAGAGCTCGCTGCCACCGCCGCTCCCTTCTTTGTCATCGTAGCCAATCACCGCACCGCCAAGTACGGCAGAGCCTCCACCGCAGCGCTGCCATGGCCCTCCTTCGCAGCCAGCCAGCAAGCCCCAGAGCTCCACCACCGTCGTGCAGTCGCCGCTGCGGCCGCTTGTGCACGTGGTCGGGCCGCCTCCCGGTCATCTAAGACCACCAGCGGGTGCGTGCGGGGCCCCTTGTTCTCCGCCGCTGGCGAGCCTCCTCCGGCCGGCGTCGGTGATTCCCCGTCCGCCTCCTCTATTTTGCCCCGGTGAAGGACTACGCGCAACAGTTAGAGCAACTCTAGGGGCTAAGGGTGAAGTTGTGACTCATTTAAATAGTGCTCTTGAGGACCTCTTCCTTGACGTTTGAGTTCTATTTTCCGCAGGGACCCCGATGCAAGATTTACATTGCTTTTCTTTGATTTTGGCAGATTTGAATGATGAAATTTGAAAATTCATAGTAATTAGTATAAAAATTGTAAAATAGTAAATTAGGACTTTTTGGAATCCTTGTGAAATTTTATATGCATTAGATCTATAATATGGCATGTTTTAGTTTAAATATTTTGCTGTAAAAATAGATTTGTGCAGTAAGGTTGTAATGCTAGTTGAATTTGTTATTTTCCATAACTACAGATCTAGGATTCCAAATGAAGTGATATTTTTGTGGCATGCTACCCATGTGATAGTTGATGTGTGGTAAAAATTTCATGAGTATTGGATAAAGTATGAGTGAGTTATTAATTTATCTCGCTCTCAGATGATTTCTTGCAATAGCAAATTGTCTTTTTCATACAGGCAGCTATACTTATGCAAATAGTATGAAATTTGTACAGTAGACTATTGAGAGGATATGTGAGCTACTGTAATTTTTGTAGAATTTATTGTGCATTTTTTATATATGTTCATAAATACACCTTGATGTCTAAATAAATTAAGAAATGCTTTAAGAAAATTTATTTAGAGGTGAGCACCATGCTTTCTGGTGTTCTTTAGTCATGTGTGAAATGTTGGTAAGGTTGGTTTTGCCCAATTATGTGTTTGCAACATAAGTTAATAATTGTTTTCTTGCCGATGTGGTTTATGGACAGATCTGGGAACTTAGCAAAGTTCTTCATGATAATGTGCTTTGTTGTGAAACTTGTTTATACAAAAGTTGTAGATAATTCTTGTATCTAGCTTCTGTTAAAATTTGGTGTCATTTGGCCAAGTAGTTTAAGAGTTACAGCTGTTTAAATTTGGATTACAGAATTGATTGCTCTCTGTCTTGTTTAGACCAGTTTCTATAAATGGGTATATTTGACTTAGTTAACTTGAGAATCATGCTAAGATGATTAAAGATGAATTGTAGAAAATTTCATAAGCTTTCCATAATGTCTTGTTTCATGTCTATTGGATTTGTATAACTCTAGTTATGATCCAAACATGAAGCTGTTGTTTCCAGTCTAGAAATAGACATAGGTTAGTTGTCGTTGTTTACCCCATGTGTTGCTAAGTGTAGCTTATGCCCTTGTTGATGGTCAAGTTATGATACTTGTGACCTTGTTAAACTTGTGTCATGCTTGATGTGCTTGCTCTCTATAGATAGTTGTGTGATGTTAGTTAAATAACTATTGGTGTCTATGTCTTGCATAATCTTGTGTTTGTCTTGAATGCTTATGTGATGCATCTTGTATCACCATTCTTCATATTCATGCACTTGCATCTTGCATCTCATCTAGGTGCGCTAGATGAACCACGTGAAGGACGTGATGTTGGAGCCGAACCCGAAGACGGTGTATGGTGGACCTATCCCGAAGGTGGAAGGACTGGACAAGTGCTAGAACGGGAGATGCTCACTATGCGAGTGTCATCTAACAAACACTAACCTAGTGTTGGATTCTAGGCAAGCCCCGGAGCATTATAAGTCTCCTAATTTATAAAAGCAATTCTTTCTATATATATGAGTTTATATATTGTTGCATTAAGTTGTAGGAGTTGATTGAAACCGTTGATGCATTTATTACTATCCTTGCCTACATTATTACCTTTTACCCTATTAGGTCAGGATCGAATAACTGCTTAGCCTTGCTTAGACCAGTAGCGATCGGTGATATCCGGTCACCTACATTATAGGTGGTTACTAGAAGAATTTAGCTATGGAAAGAATGATATCCTAGAATTAACCATGTGTGATGGATAATTGGAGACCGGACGGAAAAGTTGGAGGCAACCAGACAGGGTTCTGGGTGATGTTAGTTTCCGTCTGTGTTGATTAAGGACCGATCATTGCTCGCCCCTCTTGTCATGTTGAACGCATGCCTCACATTTAGCTGGCCAAATAAAGTACCTTTCGACCGCGAAACTAGTGACACTATTCGAGCCGGGATAAACCCGGATTGGCAGACTGGTGCTGAAGGGGTATGACAGGGATGCGAAGAGTGAGCCCAAGGTGCGTCCTAGCAGTCGGGCGGTCCCTAGGTAGTGCGGTCCCGGCTGTTATCCCGCGGCTACTTGGAAAGTGTCATTGGTGATCTATAGCTCACTTGATCGGTGAGTGTGGTTTGTGTGAGGAATAAATCACCAGCTGGTTAGGAATCGATTCGAATCACCATCGCTCCTGGATAGTGAGCACTTGACTCGAGCTACGGCATCGTAGTAATTATTATGGAACAATGATGGTTATCTGGATGGTATGGGATATGCTAAATCTAAGTTGGTAACTGGATGTTATTGGTTAATCAAGTGATTGCTATAGTATAGGTGCTTACCTAGATGGATAGGTCACAATAAAGATGATGCAAAGTACTTAAAATGGTTTCTTCATGATAGCTTATGCTTTTCGCAAATGAGTCAGCTAGCCCACTAAAGAAAGCCTTGCATAATCCTTGGTGTCGCTTTATTTTGGTTTATGACGGGTAAGTCTAGCTGAGTACATTCGAGTACTCAAAGTTTATCCCACCATGTTGTAGGTGAAGTTCTTGGCCTGCGGAAGATGGTGGCTAACCGCCGGTGGGCTCAGTGACTCTATATTTACTTCTCACCTATATGCTTTTATCTAAGGATGTCACTTATGCTAGCAATGTATTTGGAACTTATATTCATGTAATCATTTGAAAGCTATGTTGTTTTCTCTAATCGGTTTTAAAACCCAAACTTGTACTACTATTTATGAACCCAATCGTAATATTATTTCCGCTGCAACTCTGCGTATGTGATGTGTATTTGCTTAATCACGCGATCTTGGTTGTGATGTTGATTTACCGAGATCCTTCGTGACACTCGGCGGACTACCGGGTTTGTATAAGTGAAAGTATGCGCGTGTCAACGTGTTAGCGGTGACAGCCATACTTGATCTTGTATAAATTGGGCGGTTCTATCACATGAGCATTATTCCATTAGTCACCCTAAGTGTAGCTAAGGTGTTTTAGTGACTAACATCAACCACTTACACTTATTCACACATGATCATAAGTATACACATATGAAAACATAAAATAATAAGGCATGTTTCACATGTTTCAGTTGTATGTTTCATATGTGAAAGCTTGTATATGAATGCTTGATGAGTATGCTCATGCAATGCAAGTGAAATTATGCAAGCTTAACACCTAGGGTGTTACAACAGAGACACAAGAGTTAGACAGGTTCGGGCCGTCTACACAATGTAATACCCTACTCCTGTGGTCTGTTGGTTTGTGTTGGCTATCGTATGATATTACGTGTGTTTTGAGGGGGTCCCCTACCCACCTTATATAGCCGGGGGATAGGGTTACAAGTCGGTTAGATCTTAGGAAATAACTGGTAAGTAATAACAGATTAAAGGAATCACAAGATCGAGCATATCCTAACTGATCTTGTAGGATCTTTAGGATATCGCCCTTGATGTCTTGCGGTACACGCCGAGCAGTACCGTGCACCGTAAGTCTTCATCGTGTGGGCTAGACCACCCCTGGTAGCGTAGCCCATGTAGTCTGCCGTGGGTATCCGGGGTCATACCCCCCACAACAAGGTACTATTAAAATGTAATCGGCATTGTAGCAACTCTTGATCAACAATCTATGTCTTAGCTTTTGCTCGAGATGAGCAAAGGGTAAGCTTGGGGGATTTTGTTGGCGGTCCTTACAAGCCAAATTCAACCGCCAAATGAGATAGAAATAAAGGAGAACTAACATGTCCTACTCACATATTTTATTTATATTAACCTATTTCTACATGTTTTGGAGAATAAGTGTTTTGTAGGACCAATGTTGGAATAACAAAGAAAACGTGCTCAAAATGCGCAAAGAAATGCAGTGTAACGCCATCCGACGTGAGCACAAGGGATAAGGGCCCACAAAACAGAAGCAAATTGACAACAATCAAAGCCCACCACTGAGGATCGCGTTGAGGACCCACCTGCTAGCCATCTCGATGAAGGCGGTCGAGGGGAGGCTTAACTTGGGGTCAGCTATGCTCTGCACCGCCAGCCTCCAGCTTCCACATGGCGCTTCCTGGTGGCTCCTCCAAGGCGGTTGCAAGTGGATCTCCCTAGAATATTCCCTGCAAACCGAAGAATTTTGGACAGAGATTGTTGATCAAGAGCTTTGGAGTTAGGATAGAGCTTTGTCGAAGAATTTTGGACTTCTCGGAGTTGTTTGGTATGACCAATATCAACAACTCCCTTATGGCCTTATTCTCAATCTATCGTTGTTATGCTTATGATTCAGAGGTCGGTTCATTTGTTATTAGGTTAGCATATGAATCCCTATGCTCAATCAGTTATGTAATATATATGTTTAGGATAGTCGATCTAAGCTACGGTGGCGGTTTGTTGTACCTTCGGGTTTGCCCTTGACCTAGGTTTGACAATCCGTAGGGTCGGAGCTCCTGGGGGGACCTGGGTAGTTTTCATATACACAGGTGTGGTGCTCGGGTATATCGAGAACCTATGAATATGACTGTGCTACATGGTCGAGGGGTGGGCGGCATGTGGTGACAGCCCTGTCCATCCTTTGTAACCCCCCACGTTCGGTTACGGTGTAGGAGCCTAAATTGCCTTCTCATGCTTGCTGGTAGACCAGTGCTCGGTTGGTCTCCCCGGATGCCTGGGTGCTTAGAACTAAGTCCTAAACATGTATTTGTATGATTATCTGCTAATCTTTGCATAGCAACACTAGGATTCTTGTATGCATGCTCCTGTTTAGGTTTTATTTTTTATTCTTTATTCTCTATTCCTTATACCTGAGACTGGCTTGTGTGCGTCACACTATCCATATTTTCATCATGGATTACTCCTGCTATGAACTTTGGTATATTATACAGCATGCTATCATGTTCATGCATCTAATAGAGACTTTACACCTATGCCTTCCCTTGGAGAAAATATAAATCACGGTACCCTAGATACTTTTGGGTGAAACGCTACAATAGTATATCTGTGCGCTTGTGGATTATTCTATAGATGTTAAGAAATACCAATAGGCCACCTTGGCAGCAAAGGAGCCCCAGCTTGAGGGGCTAACGAGTGGGCCTTGGAGCCCGCTGCCTCTGGAGTTGGTGAAGTTGCTTGTCCTATTGTGTCATGCCGATTGTGTGACCCTGTCGAGGGGCCAGCGGATAGCGCCTCACGCCCGTTGAATGGGCTAGCATCGGGGAATCTTCGTACCTGCTAGGGCCATGGATGCCTGGCAGGTTGCCTATTGCTTGGGACATTGGTTCATCGCCATGCCCTGGCTTGGGTCGGTGCCGGGTTGGAGTCAGGCTCGGGCTGTCGATTGATTGGGAGGCCGGGGCCTTAGCGAGCCCCTGAGCCCCGAGCAGTGGCCGCAGGCGTGCTTGAGCTCTGCCTAACTCCATACAGAGGGTGTGCGTGAGCGTACCCAATGGTTATAGCCCATGAGCAATCTTGAGAGATCAGTCTGGGGATCCATCGGTCGTGAACCATACCTGGGGACTTAACATATCCCTATGTTTAACTCTCGTCACAAGGTATGCCCATATTGAAAAGTTATGCTTGTCACTATACTACGCTTGTGCTAAAATGAGACATTATTTGCTATCTAGTACATGTGTCGTTGTTTGCTAGACCAATGTGATTAAGCGCATGTTATATCGGCCAATCCTTAGTGGGAGGATCAGCAAATGGGCATACACATTGATTCAGTATGACTTGACCTTTGAGCCATTGAAAACATTAAGAGGTCAAGTCCTTGCAGATTTTATTTTTGAGCATGGTATTGATTTAGGAGATGAGATCAATTACTTTACTTCTACCCCATGGAAACTTTATTTCATGGATAGGTTTGTAAAGAAGGCCAAGGTGTTGGCATAGTCATTATTTCTCCAAATGTTTAGAGGGATCACTCAATGCTTATCTTGATATGTGCCTTGATATAATTGCTTCTTTTGCCGAATTCCAAATTCAGCACATTCCAAGGCATGAGAATTATAAGGCCAACATGTTAGCTCAACAAGCATCTGGCTTTGATGTCGGTGGATGTAATTTTCACATCAAAGAAAAGCCGATGCAAGAAAACTTTGTTGTTTTGTGTGTAGGAATAGCATAGTCAGCTAAGCCGATTGCCCTAGTCGGCCAAACTGACTTCCCCTAGGAGGCCCCAAATCGGCCTGATTTGATTTCCAGCAGTGTTGTGGCTGATTTAGATGATTGAAGGACTCCCATTCAGAGATATTTATGTGATCCAAATACTAGAGTTGATAAAAGTGTTCGACAGAGCAAATACTAGAGTTGATAAAAGTGTTCGGCAGAGTACATTCAAGTTTGTGTTGCATAATGATGAGCTTTATCGAAGAACTGCCAAAGACTTGTTGCTTAAATGTTTGGATCTGATCAAGCAAGAATGGCTATGGAAGAGGTCCATGAAGGAATTTGTGGTACGCAACCATCAGCCCAAAAGATGAAGTGGTTATTACATAGAGCCAGTTTCTATTGGCCTACCATGATGGACGATTGTTTTTGCTACTACAAAGGTTGTGAAGAGTGTCAATGGTTTGGGAATATTCAGCTTGTGCCTGCTGATATGCTTCATCCTATCATCAAACCCTGGCCTTTTCGCGGTTGGGGGGCTAGACTTCATTGGCCAAATTCATCCCCCATCATCAAAGGGGCATCGCTTTGTCTTGGTTGCTACAGATTATTTTACTAAATGGATTGAGGCAGTTCCTTTGAGAAACATGACACATAGGGAGGTAATTGAGTTCATCCCTAAGCATATCATACATAGATCCGGCACCCCTCAAACATTAACTACAAATCAAGGGACATCATTGTGTCAAAGGAGGTATGGGATTTTGCTGAATTATATAAGATCAGATTGCTCAATTCATCTCCATACTATGCTCAAGCTAATGGCTAGGCTGATTCTAGTAATAAGATTTTGATCAAGCTCATCAAGAAGAAGATTGAGGATAATCTAAGGAGGTGGCATGAAGTTTCGTCTGAAGCTCATCAAGAAGCCATGTTGCCCATCAAAGTGAATTTGGATGCATATAGGCTTGCTAAACAAAATGATCTATCCGCTATTATGTATCATGATTTGATGATGGATAATGTCAACGAAGTGACCGACAAAAGAATAAAGGCTCACAAGGAAATGGAGAAAGACAAAACTCGAGTTGGCAGAGCATATAACAAGAAAGTCAAAAGCATGTCATTCCAAGTTGGGGATTTAGCGTGGAAAATCATACTACTGTTTACACCAAAATTTGGGAGGAGAACGCGGGAACTTGAAGGCTTCCAAGAATGCGTCAATTAAGGAATCGATTGCATAAGGATTGATATCAGCTGATTCAGGTGTGACGCTGGATTCGGCTCTCTTTGGATGACGTCAACAAATAACAATGATGAGCTATGGTTGGCGTTGGGAAACTACATATCAGACTCTACAAAAGGGGAAAGATTAGGGTCCAAGTTATCTAAAATTAGGAATATTTTCTTTTATGCCAAAGATTATAATAAGTCATGCATAAGTAGGACTCATGCTCAGATTCCAAGTATAAATATTGGACCCCGGCTATTATAAAAGACAATCAATCAAATACAAGTCATTTACTTTTTTCGGCTTCGGCCACCCCTTAGGAGTAGGAGTAGAGTAGATCTCGGCGAGTTCTTTAGCAAGCAGGGCTGCATCAGTCCGGCCTACCTCCGACTTGTCTATAAGTACCGTCATGGCTTATACTTCTGTTTGTATGGCTGTATCGATCCAGTCGACCTCCATTGCGACTCTGATGTAAGCTAGTTATCGACTCTTGTCTAGTTCAAGTACAGCTACATCAATCCGGTCGACCTCCACTGCTTGAATTAGATTAAGGTCAAGTTATCGGCTCTACCTAAGAGTGGCAAACTTCAGGTAGATTCATTAAGTTACCGATCTTGTTGGTGTTCTCATTGCTATCAGTTTGCAGCAATATCAATCTGCCTGATCGAGATCGAATCAGATTGGCCTCACATCCTTCTCGTCCGTCGTTTGCTTTGTTACATCATGATACTTCTTACTTTAAGCGACGGATTGTGTTTTATCGGCTGTTCTATTTTGATCTTGGTCCCGCATAGTATGCGGTTAAGGCACGTGTGATCTTAAAGGGGTTTGCTGGCTACTTAAATCTAATCTACGGTTCACTATTATGGCTATAATGATCCGGTCGATCCCCACAGATAGCACTTTAAATTGGAGGATGATAGTTAGTAGATCTATTCTTGATCAGGCGCAACCTTAACTGTTTACTATGACTGCATCGGCTAAATAGCCGATCGCTTATGTTTAACGCCTACAGTGTGTTTACATGATTCTGTTACGCGTGAATAGATCTGTTTACTTTAAAGGTTTGGTTTGTTGTCTTTATCACGGCTGCATCGATCCTGTCGAACCCCACTGTTAGAGATAGCAGGTTAGGTCTGATGAGTCAATAGGTTTGTCTACGTGAAATCGTCGATTGTTCATGCACCGTAGTTCTCTTCACCTGAATCAGCTATCATCCGAGCCTTCACGTATAGCATGTCTTTCGGAAAGCCTGTAGAAGTACGGATGTCTTTGTGGATTCTTCGGTTCTAGTTTGTTGGTGTCATCATAGCTGCCATTGATCCGGTCGAACCTCACTGTTGATGGTAACAGATTAGATTCAGAGCGTTTGTAGATCCGTTCGTACCAGATAGTCGATCTGTTCGCATGACATATCTTTTTCTCAACTAGATTCATTGGCTTAATGTTTTATACTGGTAATATCTATCGAGCCGATGATCTTATTTATATATATGCGTATTGTACCTGTCAACATGAAATTAATCGCTACCACGAGCTCTACGGTCCGTAACAGCCGATTTCTGTGTGAATTGGCTATTTAAGTCGCTTTTCCCATCTGGCTGCTCCCAAAGCGGCAGACTTGGAACTATCTGGGACACAGACCGGCATGTTCCACCTTAAATTACTGATAAACTTTCTCTCCTTATCAATTGCAGGGTCAAATTGACTGGCATGTCTCGGGAGGAGTACGCAGGATCGGTTACCCCTGCGTTGAAGCTAGGCGGATCTCCAGCTCCATCGAGCAAACCCTTTCAGCTTGCTCGTATGCCCCAGCTTGGGACGCATTTTCATGCCGACACATGTTCTTGGCACGCCTGGTGGGACACCACAATCGTCATGGCGGCTTACAACAACAACAACATCCTTATGGTACATTACGAAGACCTACCTGATGGAGATAAAGATGTCATCAGCAAAACTATAGAAGAATTTTAGAACAAGTGCTTGTTGTCCTACACCAAAACAAGTGACAACACAATTGTTCAGAAATATCCACTACCAAGAGTTCCATTGCATGGGCAAACAGATGTAGATAAAGCTGAAGACAGGCGTTTCTTCACGAAAGTTGTAAACAAATCTGTTCGTGATGCTATATCAAACCATAATAAAGTTTTCTTGAACACATTCCACAATACCATGAAAGAGGTGTTTCATGGATTTTCAGTTGATCAGGTTGGACCGGCTTATTACAATATTCCACATCCATCGACTCAGGGGACTAATGTGGCAGAACCTCCTAAGAAATCGGGCCCACGTGCACCTATCGATATCGGGTGTTAATGCGAGGCATCTGTCAGAGAGACATGTTTATTTACATTATTATTTTATTGAAAGCAGTTAAAAAGGTTTCATACTACAAAGGGTTTCTTATTTATGTTACATGTCTTGTATCCCACAAGACAACCCTGGTTTACTAGAAAAGCAGTAAAGGAACTATTTCTACTCCGAGCTTTCAGTCATCGGCATCCGTGCCCATATCGGACGAAACCTCATCTTCATCGAAGAAGTACACTAACTCCTCGGGATCCTCCTCCTCTTCATCATTCTCGACTTCTCCTGGATCTACAATCATTTCTTCATCTGTAACTTCACCATCCCCATGAGGAGGATGAAGTTGAGCGTACACCATGTGGACATTCTCATGAAGAATGGCATTGTCCATCTCTAGGTCTTCTACGTAGAACTCCAACTCATGGACGCGTTCATTGGCCGCATCCTCTCATGTCCAGGCTTCATTCCTCAACTCGGTATTCTTGGTGATGTCCCTTTCCATTTCCGCCAGCTTCTCTTGATATTTGGCATGAGCTCGACAAAGAGTGTTGAGCTCCTTGGTAAGGTTCTCAATGTTGGCGGGATTGCTTGTAGATCCTTCATCTCCTAGGGTCTTGGAACTTCCTTCACCAAGCTCATGGTTATGCGGTGCCAACTGGTGACGAGGGACTCCGTGAGGTCCAGTGGACTTGTGTGCGGTTATCTTGGTCTTTGCCATAGCCTGTAGAATTTAGGATAGGACTATAAGGATAGCTTGAGGATAATGGAGGTTAGCAAGAATGGGATTGACATTACTTACCCAACCACTTTTAAGGGGAATTATTATGCAAGGTGCTCAAGCATGATGCATGAATCGATCTTACGAATCCGAGTACAAAAGATTTATACAATCAAAAGTACTAGATTTTTAATACATAGGACAAACCTAATCATATTATCCGCCACAAACTTTCAAATAAGATAGGATTGAGGCTAGATTAGAGGGAAGAAGAAAGAAATTTGAACTCAAAATATCCAGTTTAATTTATTTGGTCCAATTTAGTTTGAAGGTTTTCAAAAGCAACATACAATGATCTTAGATAGGACCTGCTCTGATACCAGCTGTGGCAAAACCTCCTAAGAAATCGGGCCCACGTGCACCTATCAATGTCTCAACAGACCTCAGATAGCGTACACAAGTTCCCAATAACTTAACAGGTCTGTCGGGTGTCCTTGGGAAACCCGAATCATCCACGAATCTTTTCCAAACAGGATCCCAATCACAGTCATTGCAGAATACAATAGTTTTCAATATACATACCAGAGATTATAAAATGGAAGACTTTAAGTTTTAATATTACAAACCAGTTGTTTTAAACTTACAAAACCATAAGTGTCATACAACCATAGTAGCGGGATAATATTACATTAACATTATTTATTTCACACAAACTAGTGCCTTGTCCAAAGGCCATTCATCATTCCTCATCGTCATCGACTTCAAACACTAACATGCAGCAGGGACCAAAACAAGCCTGCGCATGCGACTCACCTGCAACAAGGGTTAACAAACCACGAGTACAAAAGTACTCAACAAGACCTGACCGACCAAAAAGGGCTAAGGTCTTAGGGATGCAGTGTTGGGTCAAGGTAAGGATGTAGAAAGATTCAAAAGTTCTTTACCAAAAGCTTACTATTCTTGATCCTAGTTTCAAGTTTTACCCCTAAGTACTTTAGTTCAATATCTCCAACTAAGTGTTCATATCCCATGTTCCAATCCTTCTCATTCCATTCTTTTTCTCATGTTTTAGTAATTCACCAGTCCTGCATTGCTTTCAGAATGAATCGAGTCTCCATATCCATGAGCACCGCAATTGAATTGATTCAAGTCCCACTTGGGATTCCTTATCACACGACATATGTAGAACTTAATCTTGCATATATCAACCTCGCCACGGGTCCTCCGCACTAAGCCGTCTCCACGCCACCCGAGAGCACAAAGACACCTCAAATCCGCCACATTCAAGCCACGAGGGTACACGCCATCTCCGCCATCTCACCACTCCCGGTCGTGGGCATTCGTCTTAGTATCGGATTAGTCAAGTAGGCTTACCGAGTATGTGACCAAGACTACAAAGTGTCTCGTTCAAAAGATCCACAATGGTGGCCTTTAGCGACATAGTCGACAACTTTACCCAACATTCAAGATAAGTCACCCGACTAGTCTCTAGTTCATTCTACCTTCTTTCTTTCTTTCTTTCTTTGGCCAGTATGCCATCTTTGATTGTATTGAAACTTTTACTTTGAAAACCTACCATAAGCATTCTAAGCATTCTACGCCTTTGTAAATGAAATCATCTTTAAGGATGGTAAACAATCAACAAGGTAGGCAATGCATCAAGTAGGTAACATTTGAATTAATCAACTTAATGCAATAAGTAACATAGGTGATAAACTTTTCAAAGTAAACATGGTAATGGTTTAATGCATAACCAGGGCTTGCCTTCGTTGACGATCTCAGGTTCCGGATCAGTACCACAATTATCAAATCCCGTGACAACCGGGCATTCTTTCAGGACTTGCTCAACTAGAATCGTTTCACTCTCGAGTTCTACACGAAATGATAACATATGCTTTAACATGATGATAATGTAAACATGATGCTTTCACGGTACATGAAATGTAACAACACCCCGAATACGATTTTACTTCACGGTACAGTTGCAAGCCAACAAAACGAACTTACAATTCTACCGGCAAGAACCACACATGTGACTTGACCAAACTGATCTTGGAACCCTACTAGTCACAAAACATGACCAAAACAAGATCAAACACTAATCAAACACTTTGGGTTTGCTTTTATTTATTTTTGAATTAATTTGGAAATAAGCCCAAAAATAAACTGGTTCCAAATGACCTCAAAATTTTCTGTAAGCTTCCTCATGATAAATTAGTGTACCAAAATAAATTTCATAATTTTTGGAGCTATACAGTGACCTACAAAAATTATAGAAATTACATTTATCAATTAATTGACTGAATTTTTTAACATTAAAAATTTATTCAAATTTCAAGTTTCATATTTTTCCTAAATAGTATTCATCACAGAGAGATCACACAAAAATTTTCATAATTTTTGGAGCTCTAAACAAATCTACACAAAAATAACAAAAACAGACATTATTCATCAATTTCTGAAAATAGAAAAATTCAATTTGAACTATACAGTCGCTGACATACGGGACCCACTTGTCATCCCTAACCTCCGGCTTTGACCGCGACGACGACGGCGCTGACCGACGCGAACTCGTCGCCGGTGAGCCCAACAGCGACGGCCAAAGCACTAACATGTTCACAAGAGCTAGGCGCATCGATTAGTGGCACTTTGGAGGTCGATTACGACATGGAACAAGGCTAACACCGGCCATGGCGGACGCGGTGGCACGACATCGCTACGCCGGTGAAACAAGGCCAATAGAGATCAAACAAAAGGCTTAGAAAGGATCAGCAGCTCACCCCGAATGTGTTGAAGCAAAGAATGAGACCGGAGGAGCTACGGTGACGCGGGTCGACGGTGACAGCGGTCACAGCGGAGCAAACTTCGTCGGCAACGGAGTTTCGGTGATGGATGATGCTGGCCGCGGTGAAACGGAGTTTCGGTTGAGACCGCCGCCCGCGAGGAAGAAGAACGTAGACAGCGAGTTCTCGGCGAAATCAAGTGGTAGCAACAGGTCGGTTGGAGGCGCAAGGAGCAGGCGAAACTGAGACAATGCTTTTCCGGGGCTATCTTGTGCTAAGGAGGCGAGGATAGCTCGCCGGAGCTGAAGCGGTGGCGGCGGAAAACAGAGGAGAGAAATCAAAGTCGACGACGGCGTCGGAGCTTTATAGCGCGGCCAAGAGTGCGAGGGAACGACACGCAGTGAGCTGCTCATGCCAGCGCGAAGCCGAGGGCGGTCGTAGACGCGCCTGGAAGGCCGGAGAAAGGACGCCGGCGGTGGGGCGGTGGTCGGCTACTGTTCCGAGAAATTACAGAATTGCCACCGAGTTTATTTTGCAAATTACTCTCAAATTTTCTAAAGAAGTTGAAAATCTCCAAAAATGAAAGTTGCTCAACTTTTCAAACTCTACAACTTTGCTTCAATGAACATTTTCAAATTATGCCTCAATTTTGAAATTTGAATTTGGGGTGCATTTGAGTATTTGAATCATTTCAAAATTACTCCAAATTTTATATGTAAACTTGAAAAACTTTGAATACCAAAGTTGATCCACATAAAATAATCTTCAACTTTCCTTTTTGCCTCAACCCCAAATTCCACATGGATTTTGAATTAGTCAAAAGGGGCAAAAAGGACTTTTATAATTTGAATTTGAATTCAAATTTGATTTGTCTTTCTTTTACTTTAACTTTGATTTTTGACCAGTAACATGGCCCATTAGGGTTATTTGAGTCAAATGACACATGGCCTCATATGATCACATGAAATTTGACCCTTATGGTCATGATCTTCATTTAGGGTTTTGAAACACATCACATGAAATAACAACATTATGAAATAAAGCTTATTTAGTGAATGCATTCAAAATTTTCTACTCCATGAATGCTTTGCAATGCATATGATGACATGTCAAATTTTAGTGCTAGGTCAAAACAGCAGAGGTGTTACAACTAATCAAGCCAGTACTAGCCATCAAGAAGCAGCACCAGCTAGTAATGACGATGTCCAGATAGTTCAGAGTTCATCTGAGCAAGCTCAAGGTGCTACTATGAATCAGATACAGTATAATCCTGGATCGTCTGTACAGCATGTACAACAGCCAGCGAGGCAAGGTCAAAACCAGATGATTAATTTTGGCACATCAGGCCACATGCCGTCGTCGGCTCAGAAAATAGCTCCATCAATTCAAAGGATCCGTAAAGATATAGATCCTGACAACTATAACCAGAGACTTCAAGCAGCAAACCAGCAAAGGACCCAGCAAATAGAGATTCCACAAGGATATCATTATCGCACAGATAACAACACCCTTCACATGATTCCGAATCCAGGGTATCAAGGTACACGAGATTTCAATCCACAGATGGGTCAGCAGGTGCAGAGAAATCCAAATTCAAATGCTGATGAGTTGTTGTTGAGGGTGACCGAGATGATGAAGAGTCAGTTTGGTTTGAAGCCAAAAGGGCAGACCTTTTCGTACAAACGCCCATATCCGGAATCGTATGATTTGGTCGCTCTTCCTATAAATTACAGGCTCCTAGAGTTCGCTAAGTTCACTGGCCAGGACAGCACAAGCATAATAGAACATGTCAGTCGGTACCTTACACAGTTGGACGAAGAATCCATTGAAGAGTCCCATCGAGTTCATTTCTTCTCCTTGTCCCCGTCAGGGCCAGCCTTCACTTGGTTTTTATCATTGCCAGTTGGGTTGACCTAGAAAAGAAGTTTCATACATATTTTTACACTGGGATATGAGAAAAGAAGATTATCGATTTGACAACTATAAGGCAGAGAACTAATGAATCGGGCACCGAGTTTCTTCAGATGTTCCGAGAGACTAGAAATTTGTGCTTCTCATTGAACTTGGTTGATGATCAGCTAGCTTCTTTGGCCGTTCAAGGAATGTTGCCAACATAGAGAGAGAAGCTGTTGGGACAAGAGTTTGACAACTTGGGTCAATTGGCTCAACGAGTGGCAACACTCAATAGCCAGTTCTAGAATATGCGTAGAGATACCCGATTCTAGAAAAGTACCACAATGGCCGAAGCTTATAATCCATATTCAGTCGATGAAGGCTATGAGGACGACGAAGAAGAAGAGGTTGCCGTAGCTGATTGGAATTGGGGTAAGAAGACAGTAATGGTGCCAAATCCTTGGGAAAGAGGAGTCGAAGAGAGCTACGATTTCGATGTTAGAAAGTCAGACAAACTCTTTGATTTCTTGCTGGAAAAGGGACAGATCAAGTTGCCCGATAATCATGTCATGTTGCCCCCTGATCAGTTGAAGAATAAGAAGTTCTGCAAGTTTTATAACGCTACATCTCATTCCACCAATGAGTGCAGAGTTTTTCGGCAGCATATACAGAGGGCTATTCAGCAAGGAAAGCTCAAATTCGATATGTCTCGAAAGATGAAAGTTGATGATAATCCTTTCTTGATAGATTAGAACATGGTTGATGCTAGGTTACTCAAAGAGAAGACCAAAGTCCTGACATCGACTAGATCAAGAAAAACTAGAACAGTCGATCTTGAGATGCAGATATCGACTGATGAATATAGGCAGATTATAAGGCGCCGTGACAAGCAAAAGCGTCGATATGAGCAGGGAGAGACGTCAAAGGATGGAGTAACAAAGCCGCGTGTTACATCTTGGATTTTGTTGAATAAATGGTAGCGGCAGAAGAAAAAGGATTATCAGCGTTGGTTAGAAGCGCAGGAATACCAGCGTCAATAGAAAAAAGAGAGGTATGAAAGAAAGCAAGCTAAATTATATTGGAATTGTCCTTTCTTCAGACATTGCTAGAACGAAGGTTTGAAATTGTCTACTAGAAATAACTATTCGAAGTGCAGCGAACAATATTGGGAGTTTAGGCAATCTCAAGCCAACCGCCAGTCTATCCATGCTCGAAATGAGTATCATCATCATAACATGGATCGGTGCTTAAAAAATAGAAATGTTCATGATCGGCTAGGGAAGCGAGTTGTCGATCAAAACTGGGCTGATCATGAAGAAGAGAGTAGTGAAGAAGAAGACATTTGGCAAGAAGGCCAATGGTGTCCAGGAGGTCTAACAAGAAGCCAGAAAAGAAGGGTGCAACATCTAAGGAACAGAGAGCTAGAACAGGCTCAGGTATCTGGTAAGCCTCAAGTATGGCGTGCTAAACAAATAGCCGATACAGGACAGACATCGGCTAATATTCAAATGGTTTTTCTGTTGCCATCAGAATTTAAAGCTCCAGCGAATCAAGAAGTTTATTCAGATTTCGATGAATCAGAGTATGAAGAGATAGTTGCCAAGTTGACGATTATACAGTAGACTATATTTGATAAACCAGTCAAGCATCGGCACTTGAAAGCTTTATATGTAAAAGGTTTTGTTGATGGGAAGCCGATGAACAAGATGATGGTGGACGGAGATCCTTTTGTCAATCTTATGTCTTACACAACTTTTCATAAACTTGGCAAGGGACCAGGAGATCTGATTCAGACCGACATGATGCTTAAGGACTTTGGGGGGTAATACGTCTAAGACCCAGAGGGCAATGAACGTTGAACAGACAATCGGGAGTAAGACTATACTCACCACGTTCTTCGTCGTCGATGGAAATGGATCATACAGTTTACTCTTTGGTCATGACTGGATTCATGCGAACTGTTGTGTGCCATCAACCATGCATCAGTGCTTGATTCAATAGCATGGAGATGATGTTGAGCTGATTCGCGCTGATGAATCTGTGAGTATCACGACAGCCGATCCAGTATATTGGGAGCTAGAAGACTTCGCGTGTTTTTCTAGCAAACTATGGGAAGGAGGCTTCATTAAAATCAGTAATGAAAGCCAATAGCCGATCCAAGTAATCAGCTCTGAGAGTTTGTTTTGATGGATAATCATGGCTCCGCGTCGGCCAGTGGACTGAGGGAAAGTAAACAATAGTCCTAGAAATAGGTTTAGGCCGACGTATGTGAGCGCCAAGTTAAATCCTGAGTACGAGCCAGAGTCGTTGGATTTATTAAAAGATTGTTTTAATGAGTGAGATGCTTGGCCTAGATCGATCGATTGTTTAACCTTTGGTCTGAAAAGTTCTGGTGTAACCGATCAATAGCAATCAATGCAAAATATTTGAAGGGATATTATCTTAGCATTTGATCAACACTTGACAGCCAATTTGTTTAGTCATCGGCTCTAATAGCCGGTACCAGAAAGGTATCATCTTTAATTCAAAATAAACCCGAAGACATAAGAGCCCATACGATATGCATCGCCTATAAAGCAAAAGCAAAAACAAAGACAATCATAACATAGACAAAGGTGTTGCACTAAGACACAATCATGGAAGAACAGAAGTCTTTATTCATCAGTTTACCCTAAGTACAAACTAATCGAAGACCTTGTTCACTACATCCTGAGCAGATGTGATGTCCACAATGGCATCCGCCATGATGATGAATTCTTCCATCAGATCCTCATGCTCCTTGGGGCCGTCGCCCATTGGGAAGCCGGTCTCCATGGTGTGGAGCTCGTACCCGGTCTGAACTTGCACCGCGGTCAGCGCCACCGATGCTCCATGACGAACACCGTGGAGAGCGATCTCCTGGACGTGGGCTGGGATGTCGTGGAGGTAGGCGTTGATGAGGGGGCCCCGAGCATTGACGGCATCCATGGCCACGTTCGCCGCCAGTTGGAGGGACTCCAACTACACTGTCAGGGCTGGCAATCATAGAAATAGAAAAACTATCAAGATAAAGATAGTAGAAATCAGAATGGGGGCATTCCTAGAATTCATCTTACCCGCCACCATGGTGTCGGACTCGGCCAGCCATGCCCGGGCGGCACTGGCCTCTTCTTCGATGGCATGAAGGGCAGCTTGAGAGACCCCAAGATGGATCTCAAGCTGGCCATTCTCCCGAGTCACCTCGGAGTAATGGTCTTGGGCCGCCCTCCACTCTCGGAGGAAGCGTCGGGCATCATTACCGTTGTACGAGTTGGAGGAATCCGACGATGAGGCCGACGCGGAAGATGCCGCATTAGAGGGCTCGTGGGCCCTGGGGAGAGAACGAAGACTGTCATTCACAACAAACCTATGGGTGAATCAGAATAGTTCATCATCATGAACAGAAGATGTCAATCTCACCTCATGCGTTGAAGGTGCTGGTTCACCGGCATATTCTCCTCTGGGATCTCCTCCGCCGCACGCTTGCCACGGTTGTCCTCGCCGGCTATGAAGTTGATTGGATCTACAAGAAGGGAGGAAGGCCGCTACAGAGTTTTGTGAGGGCGGAGAAGTGCAAAGGAACAGGAGCGGTTGCGAGTGTAGATGTGATCGAGACCAAAACCCTCAGCTGGTATTTGAAGCCACGGAGCGAAGAGGTGGACGTCATGGGACGTGCAAAAGGCAACCGCAATTAATAGAAGGCGAAGCACCACTTCACTAATGCCAAAGGGAATATGGCGCTGGGTGACTAAGGACAGAAGATCGAGGGGTTCTCTTAATAAAGGTCGTGTTTTTAGACTTAATGGAATTAAAGTTGGAAGTCTGGGATCGGCTATTTTTTAGATCGGCTCTTTAGCCAAAACAAGAAATATAATGAAACTACAAAAAGTATGGTTATCATTGATTCTACATGAGATATATGTTAAACATACAGATTACAAGTCTAGAACATCCAGGATTGCCCTCATTATTTCTAGCCGGATAGCGTCAGCTTCTGCAATCTATTGTTTGTCTTCTTCGGCTGATCCAAGAATGCCCTCAAGGTTGCTGTGGATGACCCTGCCTTCTCTGACTTTGGCCAGTAGTTCTTGTTTCTTTTACTTAATGGCATCAGGTATTTGAAGCCAGATTGGACCTGTGATGATCAATGGCAGCTTTCACCTTCTCCAGTTCCTTCTCAAGTTCCTCTGGGTCGATCCTGAGGGGAGAGTTCTTCAAATCATCAATCAACTCTTTAGCCTCTTGCCTGTTGAAGTTCCTCTTGGCCAATAAAGTTTCACAATCAGATAGAGTCCTCTGAGCCTTTTTCACCTTTAGGACCCGATCTTCAAAAATAGATAAAGGTGACAAGACTCTGGAGAGAACTAGAGATGGATTACCCTTAATAGCCAAGAAGACTCTATGTGTTGAATCAATGTCTTGGACCAAATCGGCTATGCTCTTCTCAAACATTGGCAACATATCTCTTAGCCGATTTCGGGTCTCTTCTGACAAAGCTTCCTTAGAGGAGGTGGCTGACGAGTTGATTTCATCTTCGTCTAGATATTCCTCAAGATTAAAAGAATAGCTTAGAGCCGGACGATTGAGTGCATGTATGCATAAGAAGATCTTGATTAGGAGGTTCACATCAGTTTGTAACAAAATGAATGGTGAGGTGGACACATTACCTTTTCTATGATAGCCTCTATCTGAAGAGGAAGGATGGCTGATGATGCACCGATTATACCTGGTTGAATCGGCCCTGAATTCTCAACATTGACATCTGCAAATGTCAAGGAAAATTTTCAGTTCATGTTTGCTGCAGGGAAATAAGCTAAGCATATGACTTTCTTATCATCAGTTGTGTGCTAGGCTGGGGAATCGATAGGTTGGATGTCAACAACAGCAGGATCATTTTCGACAAGGAGACTGTCAGACTCCTGCTCTTGCATAAGTGTTTCCTTAGAAAGTGTCTAGCATGGTAAGAGGTTAGATGAAGAATAAAAGATGAATAGAATCAAGAATTTCTGAGAAAGACCACTTCGGTAGCATCAAGGATAAAATAGGACTCACATCTTCTGTCGTTTTGGAAGCATCGATTATTTCAACCGAAATTGGCTCCTTTTGAGGATCGGCCGATGAAAGCTCATCTGGCGCTGAATCAAACGCTTGGGACAGCAATTCCGCACCTAGAGCAGATTAGGACGTAATGTTCGATAACTGTGAAGAAACGGGATTAGAAGTTGAATGTTAGTTTGAGGAAAAGACGGATTGTTTACCTGAGCAGTTGATGGCCTCGTCCTATGGAGACTTTTCCCAGTAACACCTTTCTAGGTTGCCCCTTGGACCACCTTGCGCTTTGAAGATTGATATGTCACAATTGTGGGGGCGGCATGAGTCTTCATCAATGTCTTCAATGAGGGTGCAGTTGAGCCTATTCTGGAAGCCGGGCATGATGGCTGATAATCTATGGGATACCCTTTCCTATCCAAGCTCGGAGGATTGAATTCAGTGTCCTGAAAGGGTCGGTTAGAACAGTTGGCAGGAAAATTCATCAATTTTCTGAAAAGAAATGATAAGTTACCTCTCCGTCAGAAGCAAATTTCCCATCCAAAGCTATGCACATAGGATGAACCAGCCCACAGAAGAGATGGGAGTGTCATTCTTACCACCAGGAGTCAAAGAGAGTGGAAGAAAAGCTGGCACTGATCTAGTCATACAAGCAAAGGAAAGGAAGGTCTGATCCCAATTGAAAGACTCTGGAGGCTTCCAACACCTCATTGATATCTTCTCTCGGCTTCAGTATGTTCTTGAAGAACATGCGAGGGGGGAGTTGACCAAGACCAAACTGACAGGCTACGAAAGAAGGATTGTAAAATTCATAAGTTGGAAGGTTGCCCGGGATGAAGGAGTCTGTAGCCATTTTACCACGACCGTGACGGAATTCGGCTGGAAGAACACAGGGCTTGATGAAGGAATCAAAGATTGTAGCCATTGTCTCAGCCAAACAACCTGATTCAAATCGAAATTTGAATGGGAAGGTCAGCTCATTGTTCTCATCCTCGTCATAGGGTAACCAAGTCAGGACGTCTGTATCAAGCCCTCTGTAAAACTTTTTGAAGAGATGGCCAACATCGACATCAATTATTATGGCCGATGCAGCTTCACCGTAGCTTGTGCATTGACGGGTCCTTCCTTCTTCACTCCTATATTCCTCACCAAAGCTAGAGGAAGGAAAGCTCAGGTTTCTAAGATCAGGCCTTACGATTTTGTGCATATACAGGTTCAGCCATAACTGTATCAACCACCAAGGGCCACTAATAGTATGTACTGGTTCGTTCTTCAGCAATTGGACAGCTACCTGGTGCATTAGATGATAGACAGCTCCTAACGGATACTTTCCAAGAGGAATACCCTTGCCTGCTGCCAGGTGCTCTGCCATAAGTTTGTGATAATAAGTTGGTCCACAAGATGACTCACAGAAGACGAATCTTTCGAGCCACATGTTTAGAAAAGCCACATATTCTCTTTCACTAACAGCTGATCCATCTCTAATATGGTTCAGCATGTAGCTTGCCCATCCTGAATAGTCTGATATTTTGGCTAACTTCTTGGAACCAGCACTCAAGTACTCATAAGGCTGCATTGATCCAGTTATCCTAAGGCTGGTCAACATGTAAACATCGGCCAGAGTGATAGTCATTGGGTCGTGACCAAAGACGAAAGCGTTCAGGGCATTGGACAAAAAATAAGATGTAGCAATCAGAAGTGAATCGTTCCTTTCCATCCCAGACAATGGAAGAGTCAAGCATTGATTTAGATCATAAAGTTCCCAATCTCCATCATTTTTCTCGGATACCCTACGAAACCAGTCTCTCTATCCCTTGGGCATTTTGGGCCAATTTCTGAAGAGAGTCTTAGTGTTCCAGGAAGATAAATCCATTACAGACTGTTTGAAGGGGATTTGGTTGGTTTCTTGATGGATGAAATCAGATGGATCAGGGTCACCCATAGGCCCAAGAAAATAGACATTGGAAGCAACGACTGATGGAATCAAGATTTCGTTCCTCAGTTCCTAGAAATCGGATGAGATAAGTGTAAGAAGAGGAGAAATATAGGGTAGCGGCCGGTATTTGGAGAATGGGAACTCGGAAACATACCTCAGGAACGTGGTCGCTGGTCGCCATTGTAGCAGAAATAGACTTGAATCTGACGAAGATCGCTTGAATAACGGCTTGATAGAACAGAGGATTTGCTAGGGTTTAAGGCCTTGGCGATGACGACGTCGGCTATTGAGATTTTCTCGAGAAAGAAGGGGAAAGCAAACAAGCCGAGTGAGTCAGAAGAGACACTATTGGGGTGTTATATAAGGCTCAGGCCAGGAAGCAAAGAGCCATGCGTCCATCTCGGAATAGAACGGATGCAACGGGGTAAACAGATAAATAGAAATTTTGGAATAAAATCACTTTTTCCCAAAATTGGGGGGGCATGTGTTTACACCAAAATTTGGGAGGAGAACGCGGGAACTCGAAGGCTTCCAAGAATGCATCAATCAAGGAAACAATTGCATAAGGATCGATATTAGCTGATTCAGGTGTGACGCTGGAATCGGCTCTCTTTGGATGACGTCAACAAATAACAATGATGTGCTACGGTTGGCGTTGGGAAACTACATATCGGACTCAATAAAAGAGGAAAGATTAGGGTCCAAGTTATCTGAAATTAGGAATATTTTCTTTTATGCCAAAGATTATAATAAGTTATGCATAAGTAGGACTCATGCTTAGATTCTCGGTATAAATATTGGACCCTGGCTATTGTAAAAGACAATCAATCACATACAAGTCATTTACTTTTTTCGGCTCCGGCCACCCCTTAGGAGTAGGAGTAGAGTAGATCTCGGCGAGTTCTTCAGCGAGCAGGGCTGCATCGGTCTGGCCGACCTCCGGCTTGTCTATAAGTACCGTCATGGCTTATACTTCTGTTCGTACGGTTACATCGATCCGGTCGACCTCCACTGTGACTCTGGTATAAGCTAGTTATCGACTCTTGTCTAGTTTAAGTACGGCTGCATCAATCCAGTCGACCTCCACTGCTTGAATTAGATTAAGGTCAAGTTATCGGCTCTATCTAAGAGTGGTAAACTTCTGGTAGATTTATTAAGTTACCGATCTTACTGATGTTCTCATTGTTATCATTTTGCAGCAATATCAATTTGCCCGATCGAGATCGAATTAGATCGGCCTCACATCCTTCTCGTCCGTCATTTGCTTTGTTACATCACGATACTTCTTACTTTAAGCGACGGATTGTGTTTTATCGGCTGTTCTGTTTCGATCTTGGTCGCGCATAGTACGTGGTTAAGGCACGTGTGATCCTGAAGGGGTTTGCTGGCTAGTTAAATCTAATCTACCGTTCACTATTATTGCTGTAACGATCCGGTCAATCCCCACTGATAGAACTTTAGATTGGAGGATGCTAGTTAGTAGATCTATTCTTGAACAGGCATGACCTTAACTGTTTACTATGCCTGCGTCGGCTAAATAGCCGATCGCCTATGCTTTAACGTCTATAGTGTGTTTACATGATTCTATTAAGCGTGAATAGATCTGTTTACTTTAAAGATTTGATTTGTTGTCCTTACCACGGTTGCATCGATCCGGTCGAACCCCACTGTTAGAGATAGCAGGTTAGGTCTAATGAGTCAATAGGTTTGTCTACGTAAAATAGTCGATTGTTCAAGCACCGTAGTTCTCTTCACCTGAATCGGCTATTTTAGCCGATTCATCCGAGCCTTCACGTATAGCATGTCTTTCGAAAAGCCAGTCGAAGTATGGATGTCTTTGCAGATTTTTCAGTTCTAATTTGTTGGTGTCATCATAGCTGACATCGAACCGGTCAAACTTCACTGTTGATGGTAACATATTAGATTCAGAGCGTTTGTAGATCCGTTCGTACCAGATAGTCGATCTGTTCGCATGATATATCTTTTTCTCGACTAGATTCATCGGCTTAATGTTTTATACTAGTAATATCTATCTAGCTGATGATCTTATTTATATATATGCGTACTGTACCTGTCAACATGAAATTAATCGCTTACACGAGCTCTATAGTCCGTAACAGCCGATTTCTATGTGAATCGGCTATTTAAGTCGCTTTTCCTGTCTGGCTGTTCTCGAAGCGGCACACTTGGAATTGTCTGGGGCACAGACCGGCATGTTCCACCTTAAATTACTGATAAACTTTCTCTCTTTGTCAATTGCAGGGTTAAATTGACTGGCACGTCTCGGGAGGAGTACGCAGGATGGGTTGCCCCTGCATTGAAGCTAGGCGGATCTCTAGCTCCATCGAGCAGACCCTTCCGGCTTGCTCATGTGCCCCGGCATGGGACGCGTTTTCGTGCTGACAACTACCAATTGGGACGAAAAGCAATAAGTTTGGCAAGTGGTCGTCAAGTTGGGAAGGTCCTTATAAAGTGATCAAAGTGATATTTGAAAATTCATATCCGTTGGAGACGCTGCAAGGTGATAGTCTCTCAAGAGCAATCAACGGAAGATATTTGAAAAAAATATCTTTCAAGTATTTGGCAAAAAGCCTAAGTGCTTTCCAGACAATAGCCGATACATGTATCGCCCTTAGAATAAATATGGCTAATGTATACATCACCCTTAGATGCTAGATTGCCGATGAGTTGGGCATCGTGGCTATCTAGTGCTTTATTTATTTTTTCAGGTTCATACCTTATTCACTTAAAAACAGGGGGCATATGTTGACAACCAAAATTGTCCATTCTGTAAAGTTGTCAAAATATGAAATGAACCTCATCATTGCGTTCCTCTCATCGAGATGGTCAAAAAACATATATGGAAGGTCCAATTCAAAATCTGAATGAGAGGGTTATGCCTTCGGAAAGATCCTTCAACGTTGGAAGTTCTGACCCTTGTCAGACGTCCTGAGAACTTGGGCGACGAAAGTGCCGACAGACGTTGGAACTTTCGACCGACCTAGAAAAAGACCCTGTTTCAGATTTGGCCTTTTGGAACCCGATCTGAACTGCTCTAGACTCGTGGGAAACTTAAAAAAACGTCTCGAAAAAGTTTTCTACTGGGATAAAACCACCCCTTCTATATATACTAGAGGATCATGGCCAATTGAGGATCCCAATACACAATCATCAAAAAAATACATCTACTACATTCTTTTACCCTCTCCTCTTTACTTTGCTGCTTGTCACGTCTTCCGGTGAGATTTGATAACATTCTAGGTGGCTTTGCTAATTTAGGACACCCTTCACGTGCTCTTCCCCGACGGGTTTTCCCACGAGGTATTTAGAAGTCTACTCCCTCCGTCCCATTGAGTTTGTCGTTGGAAAACCGTGCCCCCCTCACAATCCCGCTTCCCGAGCGACAATCTTAACGGAATGGAGGGAGTACCAAACGAAGGACCTCTGCATCGATTTAACCGTTCTCTATATCGCTTTCGTCGGTTCGTCACGTTCCTCGCTGCATTTAAGGTCGTGTGTCGACCACGGACGTACTAGCCGTCGCTGTAGTGTGATCCGATCATATTCGGCGTCAACAGCTCCACGACCGTATGCCGGCCGATGCCCAGATATGGACAACGGCTACGCGCACGCGACAGCTGTGGAGCAGATCGAGTAGGCCAATGGAGATGCAGCAATGGAGGTGGCGCGGAGTGCACTAGGATGGCTAGAGGGGAATGGCGTGGGGGAGAAAGAGAGTACCGTGAACCAGAGGAGAAGACTGGATGGGGACGGACCTGGCGCAGCCTCGAGGCATCCGCACCGCGTGTCTAAGTGCACATGGGTCCTGCGTCACGCGCCTGAATTGAGTGCACATGGGGTCCTATTAGCCATACGATCGCTAGACGCTATCTGCATGTTATTTATATTTGTATGTGTACTCCATTAATGTACATATACAGTAAGTGCTCTGAATCAACAGGATGCAAGAAACGGATGGTCCAAGTCAATGGTAAAGCTGATCAGGAGTGGACAGTAGCATCATTAAAGCCGACTTAGCCATAGCATAGCTAGGCGCTATCTGCATGATATGTATACATGAATAAACCAAGGTAATTTGTTTGATGGCAAAGGAGTAGCAATATTCGAGAAAAAAATTAAGTAGAGTTTTGTCATGCCTAGTTATGTTTGGGAGAAACGGTATAAATAGGCTTTTTCCAGGTGTGAGGTTCATTATGGCCATGTAATCCCTGCAAGGATTGGCATGCGAGTGTAAATCCGTGATTAAAAAAGGATCACATTTTGGATGTAGCCACTATCAATTTAATTCAGGAGTATACAATGCCTATATGAGGCTATGAGAAATGATAGAGGCTATAAAATGAGCACCTACTCCCTCCGTTCGGATCGGGCACCGATATCAGGCCTGGTTTAGTTGCTAAATTTTGGACGTGCAAAGTTGGTAAAATGTATTGTAGCGCACTGTAGTATTTCGTTTGTATTTGGTAATAATTGTCTAACCGTTGACTAATTATGCTCAAAATGTTCGACTCGCAAAGTACAATTAAACTGTGTAATTAGTTTTTAATTTTCTCTGCTTTTAGTATTCTATGCATGTACCATAAGTTTAATGTGACTGGAAATCTTCTTTTTACGTAGTACCAAAATTGAAAGTTTGGAAGAAACTAAACAAAGGCTCAATCACGATGGCAGAAGACTTACGTGCCCCTACTCCCTCAGTTCATGCATGTTCTCTCTCTAGCTCTCCTTTCCAGAATTTTTATTTAATTTTAACACTTTTTTAATCTATTTCTAAATTAACATGGTTTATTTTTTATTTCTAAAACTAACATTTTTAGTCGCGCCCATTGCCATGACGTCATGCATGGTGACACAACGGAAGGATGACATAGTGAAAACCGAGGACGTTGATCAATGATGTGGTAGGGTCTGCCGCGTTACTAATCTTAGCGCGGCTTTACTGCACCTGATCGGTGACGCGGCAAAGGAATGCAAATCAAAGCTGCTGTGTAGCTGCATATCACGTTCTCGTGTTGGCTCTGCTCTCTCTCAGCCCAGCTCTCGTTAAATATATTGAATTAAAAAAAAATAAAGCCGACTCAAATAAAGCCAACTAGTCAAGCTACCTGTTTAATTTTTAACACGTGCTTGCTGCAGCAGCAGCAGCTTGAATTGCGTGCCTCGCTAGCTGCTCTGGTGCATGTGCATGTGTAGACATTGTGCTGAGAATTCAAGAGCGTGCTTAGTTCCACCTCAAATTTTCAAAAAGTGTTATAGTACCTATTACATCAAATGTTTACGGTCTATGCATAGAGCATTAAATATAGGTGAAAAAAAACTAATTGTACAGTTTAGTGAGAAATTACGAGACGAACGTTTTGAGCCTAATTAGTCATGATTAAATACTAATTACCAAATAAAAACAAAAATACTACAGTAGCCCAAAATTCCAACTTTCTGACACTAAACACGCGCCAAATCAAAGCTGCTAGGCTCCTGCTCTCTCCCCGGTTGATGGGATTTGACGATCTGGGTCGCCTGACGATGGCTCCTGCTCTGAAAGCTCCAGCTCCGATTAAAGACAGGCCTTGTTTAGTCGGTGTTTGATCGAGGTCTAAAATCGGGTGTCAGATACGGTGTTATAAAGGAGTTATCGGATAATAATAATAAAATAAATTACATAAATCTTCAGTAATTCATGAGATAAATTTATTAAACATAATTAATCCATCATTAACATATGATTACTATAGCACCATATTATCAAATTATGAACTAATTAAGCTTAAAAAATTCATCTCGCAAAGTAGTCGTAATCTGTACAATTAGTTATTTTTTTAGTTTATATTTAAAATAACTAATTGTATAGATTGCGACTATTTTGCGAGACGAATTTTTAAAACTTAATTAGTTCATGATTTGACGAAATTTTTAAACTTAATTAGTTCATATTTGTTGTTATCTCTATGTTCCATTAGTGTATCACGATAATAGATTAGAGAGGGTAGCAAAATACTGATCTTGATATGGAGTACCCTACCTCAAACGTAGATGAGGGTCTTTATCGCGTTGTGCGCTAGTGCCGGTTGCAAATAGGGGGTCATTTGCGAATAGGACAAATTTCAGGACACTTATAAATACGCTTATTCTAGAATAAAATTTAAATACTTGAAGAGAGTAACTCCTTTTGCCTTGTACTATAAATTAGTTACTAGTTCTAAGGACCTGTTTGACAGGGATCTTGCGGCTCTGGCTCCCGCCCCTGTCGGCCGCACACGGGCTGATACGTGCCAGGCGGAGCCGGAGCCGCGGAGCTGCGGAGCCCGAAAAACGAGCTTCGTCGGCTCTGCCTGGGTTTGTAAGAGGAGTAAAGAGGAAAGAGAAAAATGGCTCTGGCTCCCTGTCGGCCGCGGCCGACAGTGGCGGGAGGCGGGAACCGGAGCCCGCAGGAGCTCTGCCAAACAGGTTATAAGTTAACTCCCTCAATAGTGCTAACTTTAGCAAATAGCTCATTACATAAATTGTTCCGTATGATATAATCACGTTAGCTTAAAATGTATGTACGAGTACAGCTCTTAGCTTAAAAAAATACGATAAATAATTAGATCTAGCTTACGAGTGAGGTGTCCAGACCCACGTTGTGAAATCCAATCAACCGGAGAGAGAGAGCAGGAGCGAACCTGAGGACGCCACATCGCCGGTCCGTGACACCAGGGCCTTGTTTAGATTGTGAATAATTTCAACCCGATGAATAGTAGCACTTTCGTCTTATTTGGTAAATATTGTCTAATCGTGGACCAACTAGGCTCAAAAGATTCATCTCGTGATTTTCAACTAAACTGTGTAATTAGTTTTTTTTTTTACCTATATTTAATACTCCATGCAAGCGTCCAAAAATTGATGTGATGGAGAGAGAGTGAAAAAACTTGGAATTTTGATGTAAACTAAACAAGGCCCAGCTCGACAAGAGCACGACAAGGAGCCGGCTCAAGAACGTCTCACGGTTGTACAGAATCTCTGGAGCTTTCAGAGCAGGAGCCATCGTCAGGCGATCCAGATCGTCAAATCCCATGAACCGGCGAGCGAGCAGGAGCCAACCTCAGCAGCTTTGATTTGGATTCTCTCAGCACAATGCCTACACATGCACATGCACCAGAGCAGCTAGCTAGGCACGCAATTCAAGCTGCTGCTGCTGCAGCATGCACGCGCCCGAAAGTTGAGCAGGTACGTTGGCTAGTTGGCTTTATTTTTTTTTACCTGAGGCTTTGTTTAGTTGCTGAAATTTTTTTAGTAAATGGTAGTATAGTATTTTCGTTGTTATTTGGTAATTAGTGTTTAATCATAGTTTAATTAGGTTTAAAAGATTCGTCTCGTGAATTTCGTCTAAACTGTGTAATTAGTTTTATTTTTTATTTATATTTAATGTTTCATGCATACGTTTAAAAATTCGATGTGATAAAAAATCTTGAAAAATTTTACAAAATTTTGAGAACTAAACATGCACTGACTTGAGTCGGCTTTATTTTTTTAATTTAATGTATTTAATAAGAGCTGCAGCCATGCTAAAAGAGAGAGCAGAAGCCAACACGAGGACACGATGTGCAGCTACCCACCAGCTTTGATTTGCATTAGTACTCTGCCATGGTCATGCAACTTTAACCGAGCATGACAGAGACGTACCAAGATCAGTGGCGCGGTAGACTCTGCCACGTTATCGGTTAGCATTTTCAGTCTTCGTTATGTCATCCTCCCACCGCGTCACCATGCATAGCGCGGCACATATGTTTCGCCGTGCCATGGTAATAAACGCGGTTAAAAATATTAGTTTTAAAAATAAAAAAAACAGTATTAAATTTAGAAATAATTTACAAAAAAATGTTAAAATTAAAAAAAATCCCTTTCCAGACTTCTCTACGGACAGGGACAGCCGCTCCTCTCTACTAGTACTACACCTCCTCCCATCCATCTGTTTTTTTTTATTTCTTTAATGCTTGTTGCAGGAAGGAAATTAAACAAAATGGACCTCGAGTGTAGTGCACAAGCAGTGCGCTTGATCTACCTGTCCGGCCTTAACATGCAGCCTGTTCGCTTGCTCTAAACGATCGTAAATTTTTAGCTGAAAACAGTGTTTTTCTCTCACACCAAACCAGTTAGCAGTAAATAATTCATGATACAATACGGCCTCCCGAACAGGCTGATGGTCTGTAAAGCAGCGCAAGGATCATAAAAAAAATAAAGGAACCGGACGCAAAGCTGTTTTCGATCCAACTCCACCAATAGGGACAAAACCCAGCGAGTAAACTGAATACACGGTTGTATATAAAGGTGGCACGCACATGACGACATGAAACCAATACATGTTACAATCAAATTATAGCGGCTCACAATTAAGTGTGCCACCCACATGCCATGAACGCATAACGACGCACAAATAAACATGGGTAGTATGCTGTAGCTGCTGGATTCATTTCCTCTGCTTCCTGACGCGTCCAGCACACATATGTAACTTTCGTCGTCGTACACACAAAGCAGATAGCGGCTCATTAGTCGTCCTGTAGGGCTCTCTCTATCAGCATGTTCGCTTGTCGGTTCAAACCAGCCAGCCAACAGTATTTTTCTCTCATAATAAATTAACACCAGTCAGTTTAAACCAGCCCAGAAACCAACCAACAAAAAGACCGTATATTTATTTTTGTGGCCGACAGGCAGACGATACATTTTTTGAATGCTCCAAAGTCCTTAATTCTAATTATAGGACAGCGGGAGTACGGTGCAAGTAGTAGTGATCCGTATGGAGCCCTCAAAGAAACAATTAGACTGACTCCAACAATACTACCAAAACTAAAAAATAAGTCTTGCACAGTGCCTTTGCCTATCATATACCGGCTCCAACGGGTAACCCATTCCCACGACGCAGTTTGGCTACCGGCCCAAAGGCAACGCAAAAAAGCGTCCCCTCTCTCCTCGCTACGCAATTCTCCGGAGCTCGCTTGCGGAAAGGAATGGCCGAGCTTCGCTTCCCTCTCACCCGCCTGGGAGCACCACCTCGGCCCGCCGCTCGCCATGCAGCACAAGCTGAGCCGGCGTAGCCTTGGGCCGCTGCCGCCGTCGGGGAACTCGAGCTCAAGCTCGCGCGCACTCCCGGTGGTGGATCCTGCAACGACCACGCGCGGGGACGCTCCCGGCGGCGGCGGTGCATCCTTGACGGGCGCAGGTGCAGGGGTAGCCTCACGACGACAGCGGCGCATGGGATCCGCCCGAAGCACGGCTGCGGCGGCACTCGTCCCTCAGATCCGGTGGCAACACTCTTCTCCATCATATCCGGCCTGGCCGAGGTCCTCTAGGCGGCGGCGAGCCAGATCCTGGCGGTGCAGGGAGGATCCGGTGACCCTGCAGGAGCAGCGCCCTCTCTTCATCTTCCTCCTGCGGATCTCGGTGGCTAGCGGCGGATCCGGCACCGGTGCAGCTAGAGCACCTCCACCGCGTCGAAGCACCGCCGGGGCCGAGCGTCGAGGCTGCCGCGCGTCGCCGTGCTCTACCCTGCTCCATCCCTTCCCCTCCGGTCTGCCTCTTCCCTTCTGCCCTCCTCCTCTGCTCCGCTTTCTCTGATCTGCCATGCGGAGCGTGGAGTTCGACCTCGCTGTCACCGGGGACGACGTGCGGCGCGGGGTGGCGAGGGTGGCGGCCGCCGTGGAGGGCTGCGACGTGGGCGTCCTCGTCAACAACGCTGGCGCTTCGGGATGGCTCTGCTTTTGCGTCGCTGTTTTTTTTAGGCCGTTGGAGAACGCGAGGTTTGGGTTCGGGACCTTTTCACTGTGCATGACTCAAAATATCGAATGAGTGTTCGATTTGGGTATGTTCGGTTGGAGATAGTCATATAGCAAGAAAAGTGAGAATCAATATATTAGAAAGTGGGATGGTCTGGTTTCTTTAGAGATAAGTTGCACGAGGAACACATACGTAAAGTCACAAAAAATAATAACATATGACGTAGTCGATGGGTTGTGTAGCGTGTTCGGCTGATGGGTTGCAGAGTAGATTTCGGATTATTTCGGATGATTCAATAGTGTTCTGTAAGAGGGAATAAACTGAAACAAGCTGAAAGTAGTACAGCCGAACCGGAGCTTTTGGGTAATTATAGCACAACTTTTTTAAGTTTCAAATGTAAAGTCGTCATGCAAAGTAGGTGATAGTGGAGGGCAATTCTCTTATATGGCTGTGTGTGCTACGTGAGCAGTCCGGTAGAAATGAGACAGATATAGGAAGCGGACCAAGCAACCTGGAGAGGCCAAATCCATGCATGGACACGCACAAATCCACACGGTGGGCGCGCTACGCTGCGCCGGCTTTTGTCACGCGCAAAATGAACAGTGCGACAAACAGTGACTGGGGAACAGGGAAAATGGCATGCAAAGTAGGGGATAGTGGAGGGCAATTCTCTTTATGGTTGTGCTATGTGAGCAGCCCAATAGAAATGAGACAGGTAGAGAAAACGGGCGAAGCAATCTGGAGAGGCCAAATCCATGCGTGGCCGACCGCATCTGTGCATCCGCTGCCGTCGAGGCCAAAGCCGGCCAGATCCGCTCGGTGGGCGAGTGAGCGTAGCGGCGGCGATGGGGAGGAGAGAGAGAAAGGGGGTTAGGGTTTGAGCCGAGTGGAGGGGGCTCTCCGTAAAATATCACCCGAGGGGGTTTATGTAAGGACGAGACAATTTTTGGGGATATTTAACTTTTTGCCACTCTTATGGTTGGCACGAGCTCAATTGCCACATTTTCACGCGGTCCTAATTTTTTGCCCCAAACTGACCAAAACTTCTAGTCTGTAGAAATTTTGGCGGCGTGGCACGCCCAGTCAGCTTATCAGCGTGGCAGGTGCACGCAAAAAGACCTTGCTGCCCCTTGCCTTATCCCTTAACCGTGTGGGCTCGCTCCCCATATCCTCAGATGCCCCCGTTCTTCTTCCTCTCCAACGGCTCCTTTCTCTTCTTCTCCACCGGCAGATCGAAATGCCACACTCTTCAGTGCACTCCTACTCCTTCTTGCTGACCTCGCCATCCGCTGCGCCATGTCTTCCCCTCGCTAGCGGGGAGAGTCGTCGAGGCAAGGGAGCAGGGCTTCTCGGCCGATGGCTAGACCGGCCGTTTGCCCTAGGCGCCGCATCTTGGTTGGAGATGAGATCGGGCTCCCACTGATCCAGTGCCCTGAGTGTGGTCAGGCTCGGGTCATCAAGCTACGAGCATGGACAGAGAAGTATGGTAGGGTTTTCTTCAAGTGCCCGACGAACGTGTAAGGGGTGAGATCTGTTTGCGCCTGATCTCGTTTCTTATCCATTTTTCCCTTTTTTTTTGCTAATTGGGATCTTCATTGGTGAGTTTGAAGCTCATTTTCATTGATATGTTTTTAGGATCCAACTACATGTCCCTTCTTCGAATGGCAAAAATAAGTACCTGAAGAAGATGGTTGAGCTAGGCAAGGTGACACTGCACGATGTGGCTGCTGATGATGAAGGAGGAGAGGTTGAAGCGAGTCTATTCCATCCAATGCTAGGCAAATACAATCACAGATGGAGAACTTGATCTCAATTGTGAAGCTGTTGGTGTTGGTTCTTGGTGGACTGCTAGTTGTAGGGATTATGTACCTTATCAAGTAGTGTTTGGGTGATATGTAATTTGGCAAATGCCGATGAACCTGATGTACCTATGAACCACATCCTCATGTATGGATCATGTTATGCCTAATGCATTTGATTCAGCTGCATGTTGTGGTTTACAAACTGAATATGATCGTGCTTGAAAAATTGTCCACAAACATGCAGTTTGCAATAAAAGGAGTAAGGCAACACATCCATTACATGTTCCAGCAACATCGGCACTAAAGTTTGCAGTCTTCTAGCTAACAAAGTTCAGCAGTTGCTAATGAGAGCTGTAGGGCAACAAAGCCATTATCCCAGCCATTACATGTTTGTTGCCAGTACTGGCAGCACAAAATAGATTACACAGCCATTGTTTGCAGGTTTTCAAGGCTACATAGCCATTACAAAATAGTCCAAATTCAGACTTCTTGCTTATCAAACAGATTAGGTCTTGGTTGGACTGGCCTTCTTCACCTTCGAAGCCAACTGTTTCTTCCTAGGCGTCATCTTCTTAGCAAGTGCAGGGTGATCTTCACATACAACCATCTCTAGTGGTACAAGCTCATCTAAGGGCAACCTCCTGGATCGTGGGATGCATTGTTAGGTAATTGAACCTATAATATGGACCAAAAACATGGAAACTGGATGAAACATACCTCTTAACAGGTGGAATTGGAGTTGGTTGTGCTTGAGATTCAGCTTCAGCTGTTGCTACTGCTTCCCTAGCAGTTGCTGCCCTTGTTCTTGGAGTATTTGGAGCTAGCTTGGAGGGAGAAGGTTGCTTGGATGAAGAACCTTCCTTGGGTGCATCAGTCTTCGACTTCTTCCTTTCCACTATTGATTTAGTCTTTTTGGTCATTTTCCTACATTTTCAGTTAGTTAGTACAGATTATTAGTACAACAATGATGTAAATTTGGTTAGAGTGATACCTTTTCTTAGTGCTAGTAAGGGAACAGTTGGAGCTTCCTTTCCTATGCCCAAGATCACCACAGCCATCACACTTTGATTGTCTTGTGGCTTTTCCTATCCTCTCCAAGCAAGATAAAATCCTTTTCTTCCTCAGCCTTCTAGCAGTTTTCTTTTTTGGCTTGACAACTGGTGGCTGCAACTTGAAACCTTTGTCCACTTGAGGCAACTGATTCCTGTTAATGATGTTTGGTATTACTCCTGCATATGTAGCTTTAAATTTCTCAACTGAGAAGGCCATGTCTATGTGTTGTTCCATGTTTGGGTTTTTCTCTGTGGTGATGACTGCCAATGCAATGCTGGCAGGGCTTTTCACTAGCCTCCCATTCTCTACAAGTGCATATTTTCTGATCTACGTAGACAACATGTCTTCTCACTTCTTTATCTTTGTACACTACTGACATCTCTGCTTGGTTTTTATCCCCTTTTGTGGCCTTCAAGTGCCCCAATTCTTTTGATGCAGCATTCATCTGATGAACCACAGTAGGTAGTATAGTTTCCTTCAGAGCTCATCTTTCACTTCCTTTGCACCCATCCCTGGTTTCCTCTTCAAGAGTGGAATAGCCCTTTCTGCAATCCATGCTTGAGATGCCATCCTACCTTCAACTCTGCTTATTGATGGACAATTATGCTCTCTGTCATGTATGAAAGCATCTAGGCCCCTAAGTGGATTTCGGTGATTAATGTCAATACAAGATTACTATGACTAACGTGTGTTTTGCAGAGGCAATTAAGTTAGGTCATGGTAATGGAGATCGATTGGGCAATCGAGGTTGTCATGCCCCTACGATGGAAATCGTTTCGGTTTTCAAAGGATGGACGACAAGGTTAAGGATAACTAGTTCTAAGTGTCAATTGAAGTTGGAGAGACACTTAGAGTAGTTTAGGACTTTGTTTTTCCTTTGGCCGTTCTATGAAGGGGGGTATGAACTGGTAACTTGACCTAGTTGAGTCTAGTGAGTTAGGTGTGGTGCACACTTGTTACAACTAGCTCTAGGTAGCTCCTATGATTGCCTAAAATCCTTTGGAGCTAACTTCATTCACATATGATTGAAAGTTGGAAGTGAATGGAGGGTCAAATACTGACCGGACGCTGGCTCCGGTGCGACTGGCCGCAGGGTCCGGTCAGTTCATTTGACTGAGGAGGACAAGTCTGGAGTGACCGGACGCTGGAAGGTCGTGTGACCGGACGCTGGGGGCCAGCGTCCGGTCGACTCCAGTAAGGGTCCAGACTTGAGAAAGTGTGACCGGACGCGTCCGGTCAGTGGTGACTGGACCCTGAGTATCCAGCGTCCGGTCGTTTATAGTAAGCATCCAAGAGTGACTGGACGCGTCCGGTTAGTGCTGACCGGACCCTGTCAGCGTCCGATCATCACTTGGAAACTGTTGCGCGGGTTGAACTGACCGGAGCGTCCGGTCAATATGATCGGAGCGTCCGGTCATCCCGCAGAAGCTCATAACGGTTCGTTTTTTAGGCTGCCTTATAAATAGAAGCTCCACTCGTGTGTGGAGTTACTTTTGCTCATTCCAACAGCTGAGAAACACGTTTGTGAGTGCCAAGAAGAGCAAGGTCCTAGTGAGGTGTTTGTGATTTGAGAATCCAAAAGTGAAACCTCATTAGTGAATCAAGAGTAGACAAGTGTGCATCCATCTTCTCATTAGGCTTCGTGTGGTCAAGTGAGAGTTCGTGCTTGTTACTCTTGGTGATCACCATCACCTAGACGGCTTGGTGGTGATTGGGAGCTTGGTGATCACCCGGCGGAGCTTGTGGGTGACCCAACTCAAGTTGTGAGCGGTTTTGGGTGATTCGCCGCGATGGAGTGTTGAAGAATCAACCCGTAGAGAGCACTTGATCCTTGCGCGGATCAAGGGGGAGCTACACCCTTGCGCGGGTGCTCCAACGAGGACTAGTGGGGAGTGGCGACTCTCCGATACCTCGGCAAAACATCGCCGCGTTCCTTTCTCTCTCTATTTACTTTGAGCACTTACTTTGAGTATTTACTTTGAGCAATTTAATACTTGTTTCACATCCATAGAATTGCTTGCTAGAGTAAGTTTGGAACATAGGTTGCGAGGTTGTTGTGCATTAGTTTGACATAAACACTTTTCTAGGCACAAGGGGTTAATTGGGCTATCCGTAGGATTTGATTATTGAAATAAAATTTAGAATTAGCCCAATTCACCCCCCCTCTTGGGCATCTTGATCCTTTCAATTGGTATCAGAGCCTCGTGCTCACATTGTTTAAGCCTAACCGCTTAGAGCAAGATGTCTCACGGGGATGGACCTCCTCCTATCTTCGAGGGGGATGATTTTCCTTATTGGAAAATTCGCATGGAGGCTTACCTAGAAGCTCTAGATGTTGGAATTCTTAGAGCCGCCTCTCAAGGGTTCCCAACACCTAAGAATGCCGCACAACTCCAAGGCGATGAAGTAAATTATGAAAAATGGAATGCAAAGGCTCGCAACACCATCTTTAGAGGCCTTTGCAAAGATGTGTTCAATCGTGTAAGGAACCACAAAGACGCCCATGCTCTATGGTCGGACATTTGTGCGCTCCATGAGGGAACCAAGAGTGAGCGTGAGGAACGCTATCATCTTGTGATTAAAAAGCTAAATTCCTTTGAGATGCTTCCCAAAGAAAGTGCTAATGAAATGTATTCTCGTTTAAATGTTCTTGTAGAGGAAGTCAATGGGCTTGGACTTACTCAAATGTCACCATCCGACGTTGTGAGAAAGATCTTGAGTGTCCTCCCCATTGACAAATATGGGCACATTGTGACAGTGCTACATCAAGGTGATCTTTCCGCCGCTACACCGACACAAATCTTGGGAAAGATCAATGCTCATGAGATGTACATGCACATCACGCCACAAGATGGCTCAACCTCTACAAAGAAGAAAGAGAAGGACTTAGCATTCAAAGCTAGCCAAGATAAGGGCAAGGCAAGACTTGAGTATGAGAGCTCAAGTGATGAAGATGATGAAGAAAGTCTTGCTCTCATGGTGAAAAAGACCGCCAAGATGCTAAAGAAGCTAAACAAGAGTGGCATCAAGTTTGACGGCAAGAAGAAGAAGTTCTTCACTAGCTCAAGAAGAAAGCCAATCTCCGAGATGGATTGCTACAATTGTGGCGAACTTGGCCACCTAGCTCATCAATGCACAAAGCCCAAGAAAGACAAGTTTAAGAACAAGGGCAAGAAAGATGATTCAAGTGATGAAGATGAAAAGAAAAAGAACAAGCCATACAAGAAGAGAGATGGCAAAAGAGAGACTTCTACAAGAAGAAGAAGAGTGGCAAGGCCTATATTGTCGGTGATTGGCTCATGACATTGATTCATCAAGTGGTTCATCCGATGATGAGAGTGACAATGAGAAGGTGGCCGCCATTGCTATTGATCTTGCATCCTCACCGCCACCATCGCCATCATCCTCTACACACCTATGCCTTATGGCCAAGGGTGAACGTAAGGTAACTAAGAGTGATGATAGTAGTGATGATGAGCAAGCTAGTGATGATGATAGTGATAGCGATGATGATTCACCCACATATGATGATCTTGTCAAAATATTAAGAAAATACACTAAGATCATTAGAAAGAGTAGAGCTACTAATGAAAAACTTGATGCTAAAAATGATTCACTCTTAGCTAAGTGTGATACATTAGAAAAGGCTAATGATGAGCTCAAAGAAACAAATGATTCTATATCATCCAAACTCAAGGAGCTCAAATCTTCTAAGAAAGAGCTTAAAGATAAACATGATAAACTTGAGTTGGTGCACAATGAGCTTGTTATTAGTCACAACAAGCTAAAAGATGAATATACAACTCTAAAGATCAATTATGATACCCTTGTTATTGCACAAGAATTCTTACCAAATGAGCCACATGTTGCTACTAACCATGTTGTTAAGATTGATATAGCTACCTCATGTGATGATTTAATTGATGAGAGCATTGAGCATGGATCTAGTAGCAAAGGCAAGCAAGTGGTTGAGTGCAATGACTATGATGAGTATGTCAAGCTCAAGAGTGACAATGAGAAGCTCATGAAAGATCTTGAAGAGATGAAAAGTCACAACACCATTGTGATAGAAACTCTTGATCATGACGAAGATTTGATCCTTGAGAATGAGAAGCTAAAAAAAGAAAATAAGAAACTCAAGGAAGAGAAGAACAATGATATTCTCAAGGAAGAGAACAAGAAGCTCAAAATGGAGAAAGAGCATCTCAAGGTGGGATTGAGCAAGTTTGCTAGAGGCAAGCATCTCCAAAGTGAGCTACTCATGAATACCGTCATGAAGATGGATAGAAGTGGCATTGGATATATGGCAAGTGTAGAGAAGAAGAAGGCTCAAGCTCAACACCAACAATCAAAGCCAAAGCTAAAGCCAAAGAGATGTTTTGAGTGTGGACAAGAAGGCCACTTTGCTCATGAGTGTCAAACTCCACCACCACAACCCTTGCCTAAGCATGCTAGACCCTTTGCTTTCAATGCTCACTACATGCTTAGAAAAGATTTTAGTGGAAAGATGAAAGTCATGTTCTTAGGACCCCCCAACAAGAGTAGGCCTAAGAAGATTTGGGTGGCTAAGTCTCTTGTTGAGAAGGTGAAGGGCCCTCAACAAGCTTGGATCCCTAAAGCTTGAATCTCTTGTGTATAGGTGAACTACAAGACCGGTGGAAGTCATTGGGTTATTGATAGTGGTTGTACTCAACATATGACCGGTGATCCTCGTATGTTCACCTCACTAGATGAAGAGGTAGATGAACAAGAGAAAATAACATTTGGAGATAATTCAAAGGGCAAGGTTAAAGGATTGGGCAAAGTGGCAATATCAAATGATCAGTCCATCTCCAATGTGCTCTATGTTGCCTCATTGAGTTTCAACTTGCTATCCGTTGGGCAATTGTGTGATCTTGGCTTCCAATGCTTATTCACCGAGAAGGAAGTTGTTGTATCCAAAGTAGATGACAAACAAGTGATATTCAATGGATTTAGATACAACAATTTATATCTAGTTGACTTGACCTCCGAAGATGCAAACTTAAAGACTTGCCTATTCACCAAAACAACACTTGGGTGGCTATGGCATAGAAGACTTGCTCATGTTGGGATGAGCTCACTCAAGAAGCTTATGAAGAATGATTTGGTGAGAGGGTTGAAGGATGTGAAGTTTGAGAAGGACAAGCTTTGTAGTGCATGTCAAGCCGGCAAGCAAGTTGCAAACACTCATCCAACCAAAGCTTTCATGTCAACCACAAGAGTGCTAGAACTCCTACACATGGATTTATTTGGACCAACAACATACAAGAGTTTGGGAGGAAATCTCTATTGTCTTGTGATTGTGGATGACTACTCAAGGTATACATGGGTGTTCTTCCTTCATGACAAATCCGAAGTTGCATCTTGTTTCAAGAAGTTTGCCAAGAGAGCTCAAAATGAATTTGAAGTGAAGCTCAAGAAGATAAGAAGTGACAATGGCAAAAAATTTGACAACACAAACATAGAAGCTTATTGTGATGAAGTTGGAATCAAACATGAAGTCTCCGCAACCTATACTCCTCAACAAAATGGTGTAGTTGAGAGGAAGAACCGGACTTTGATCACTCTTGCAAGGACAATGCTAGATGAGTACAACACCCCCGAAACTTTATGGGCGGAAGCAATCAACACCGCATGTTATGCATCCAACCGCCTATTTCTTCAAAAGTTCCTTGTCAAGACACCGTATGAGTTGCTCAATGGGAAGAAGCCGGACATCTCCTTCTTTAGGGTGTTTGGTTGCAAGTGCTACATCTACAAAAAGCGGCAACACCTAGGGAAGTTTCAAAGACGTTGTGATATAGATTTTCTTGTTGGTTACTCATTGAAGTCCAAAGCATATAGAGTATTTAATCATGCCACCGGCTTGGTTGAAGAAACATATGATGTGGAATTTGATGAATCTAACGGCTCCCAAGGAGCACATGAGAATCTTGATGATGTAGGTGATGAACCATTGAGGGAGGCTATGAAGAGCATACCAGTGGGAGACATCAAGCCAAAAGATGATGTACAAGTCATTAACCAACCTTCTTCATCAAATGTACCACAAGATGGCGAAAAAGATGGGAGAGTAGAAAATGAAGATACTCATATCTCTCATGAGCAAATGGTGGTACAAGCACAAGATGTTGATGCTCCACAACCTCCTCCTCAAGTGGTCAATAGAAGAAACACACCTCTCCTACAAGATCATCCACAAGATCTCATCATAGGGAGTCCATCAAAGGGTGTAATGACTCGATCTCAAAAACTTACTTTATTTATTGCTCATCACTCTTTTGTCTCTTGCTATGAGCCTACCAAGGTAGAAGCAGCTCTTAAAGATCCGGATTGGATCAATGCCATGCATGAAGAGTTGAACAACTTCACTCGCAATGAAGTTTGGAATCTTGAAGAGCGACCAAAAGGTGCAAGAGTCATTGGAACGAAGTGGGTGTTCCGCAACAAGCAAGATGATCAAGGTGTTGTTGTGAGGAACAAGGCAAGACTAGTTGCAAAGGGGTTCTCTCAAGTTGAAGGTTTGGACTTTGGAGAGACCTTTGCACCGGTTGCAAGATTAGAAGCCATCCATATCCTTCTTGCATATGCATCACATCATGAAATGAAACTATATCAAATGGATGTGAAAAGTGCTTTTTTAAATGGCTTTATAAATGAACTAGTCTATGTTGATCAACCTCCCGGGTTTGAAGACCCTAGATATCCTAATCATGTTTATAGGTTGTCCAAGGCACTATATGGGCTTAAGCAAGCCCCAAGAGCTTGGTATGAGCGCCTTTGGGATTTCCTCATTGAGAAGGGCTTCACCATTGGGAAGGTCGACACCACACTATTTACCAAGAAGCTAGATGGGCATATCTTCATTTGTCAAGTATATGTTGATGATATCATCTTTGGATCATCAAATGAAGACTCATGCAAAGAATTTGGTGAATTGATGTCGAAGGAGTTCGAGATGTCAATGATTGGTGAGCTTACATTCTTTCTTGGTTTTCAAGTCAAGCAAATGAAAGAAGGCATCTTCATCTCTCAAGAGAAATACACAAAAGATCTTCTCAAGAGATTCAAGATGGATGAATGTAAGCCAATCAAGACACCAATGCCTACAAATGGACATCTCGACCTAGATGAGGGAGGTAACCCGGTTGATCAAACTCTCTACCGTTCTATGATTGGTAGCTTGTTATATTTAACCGCATCTAGGCCCGACATCATGTTTAGTGTGTGTATGTGTGCTAGATTTCAAGCGAGTCCTAAGGAAACACATTTAATTGCCGTAAAAAGAATCATTAGGTATCTTAAGCACACACCAAGCATTGGTCTTTGGTATCCCAAAGGAGCTTTATTTGAATTAATTGGCTATTCCGATTCGGATTATGCCGGATGCAAAGTTGATAGAAAAAGCACATCCGGAGGGTGCCATTTGCTTGGTAGATCACTTGTGTCTTGGTCCTCCAAGAAACAAAATAGTGTGGCTTTGTCCACCGCTGAAGCGGAATACATTGCCGCGGGTGCCTGTTGCGCACAAATATTATACATGAAACAAACTTTGCTAGACTATGGAGTAGTTCTAGAGAAAGTACATCTTTTGTGCGACAATGAAAGTGCGGTAAAACTTGCAAATAATCCGGTTCAACACTCTCACACCAAGCATATAGATATTCGCCATCACTTTCTAAGAGATCATGTGGCTAAAAATGATATATCACTAGAAGGTGTAAGATCCGAAGATCAATTAGCGGATATCTTCACAAAACCGCTAGATGAGGCTACATTTTGTAGATTGCGAAATGAGCTAAATGTACTTGATTTTAGTAACTTCACTAAAAATTGAGCTTGTGTTGTCCCTTGCATTCATTGTAATATACAACATGTTTAATTTGTGGCAATGCACATAGGGCTTGTCTAACATGGTTAAGATAACCGCCGAAAAGCATGTGAAGAAGCTTAACCTTGGATCAAACTTGACAAGCAACTAGATTTACTTACAAGTATTGTATATGCATGAATGTTGTTTTGTCAGTTTGTTCCATTTGCCCTCTTGTTGCCTATTTTCTTAAAAAGAATTATAGCCTAAGGCAAAATATTTTGAAAAATATGAGGGTTTGAGAGAGGTCACTCACATCAGTCCCAATTGGTGTTTATTTGGATCTTTTTCAAGTTGGGACTTGATTGGGAATAAGCGTATGAAGGAAGGTTGGAGGTTTCTTTGGAAAAGGTGCATCGACGCCGCACCGGACGCTACGTCATTGTCCGTCGTCGATCGATTCACAGGAGGTGAACTGCTGCCAAGGAGTGACCGGACGCTGCGTCTGTGCGTCCGGTCAGGAAGGATTCTGCGTCCGGTCGATCGAAGTGTGCTCAAGTTGTTTTGACCGGACCCTGCCTGCGTCCGGTCATGGACCACCGGACGCGTCCGGTCCCGATTCCAGAGGATTTGGACCTCTCTGGAATCGACCGGACGCTGGGTGGTAGCGTCCGGTCGCTACCACCGGAGCGTCCGGTCAGTGGATCTCGCGCGTCTTCAGGACTCTTTTCGGTTTCCTTTTCTATCGCGTTTGGGGGACTACTTAACCGTACCACCGAAAACCGTCGCAATCTTGCCGTCTGCCCTAGCCCGAGCTGCCGCCTCCTCTCCGCTTTCGCCGCAGCCCCTAGCGCGCCGCCGCAGTATCGCTTTTTGCGCGCCGCGCCCCACTGCGCGCCGAAGAAGCCTCCGGTAGCGCTCCCACGCTAGCTCGGCCCGCACCTCCTTGCCCACGCCGCCTGCCTCCTTGCTAGCCGTTGGCATACCGGTGGCTCGCCAGCGCGCCGTGTCTCCCCGAGCGCCCGTGCCTCCGGTCTTCCAGGGTCATCAAGTTTCATCGTGCCCTAGTCCTACCTCCTTCATCGTTGGTAAGACCAAATTTTTCAATTTGCTCTGTTGTGATCTAGATCAAGCTGCAGTCATTGATTCCCCATTGCTTTCAGATTGTTTGACCTAACCCTAGCCGGCTCCGAGTTCCCCGCGCGAACTTATCTTTTCTCGGTTCGCTGATCGTCAGGTAGAAAGCCATTCGATTCAATTTCGCATCTACATTGCTTTCTCTATTAGGGTTTCGCATCTATTAGCAATATGGTATTTATTTGTATATCCATCTACTCTATCGTGCAGCGAGTCGGTTCCGTTGTGGTTCTTGTGGCAGTTGGCAGTCATCTCGGAGCCAAGCTCGCGAGTAAGGATCGAGGCCAAGCCTTGAGAGGTTCAGTTTGTCTGTTGATCCTCATCAGCGTCAGTTCACCATCTTGTCAGTTCAGATGGCCCGCACCAAGAATGTTGGTGGTGGCCCAGGTGATGATGATCGGAGGCCCCCGCCTCGCCAGCCAGCCGGATCGAAGGGCAAGTCAACCAAGCAGGTGACATCCAAGAAGCGGAAGTACCCCGACGCAGAGACAGCGAGAGCAGCAGCTGTTGCAGAGGCCGCAGAGCGTGCCGAGAGAGGTGGTGCCCGCAGCGGAGTTGTCATTACAGATCAGCCAGTTTCACCAGCATTCAGAGCTGCGCTTGAGGAGGTTGAGCGTCGTCACGGTAGTCCAGCTGGGACTGTCACGTTTGTAGGACGACGGGTTACCATTGAGGAGGGTCCGTCAGCACAGCAGCAGCCCCCACAAGCAGAGCCTCAGCAGACCCAGGAGGCCGACGAGACAGAGCCGGCACCCCAGCTTCGCCGCTCTGGATGGACCCGTGTACCAGTCTCACCGAGGCCACCGACACAGCGGAGGGGATCACGTCCTCCACCTAGACCACAGGGTCCACCTCCAGTGGTTCACCTCGACTTGAGGGCCGCTACCGCCAGGCAGGTTCAGCAGCTGCGTTTTGTTGAGTTTGAGGTTTGGTTTCCCCCGAGGAGGGATGAGAGAGCAGCTGAGGGTTTCTACACGCCACTGCAGGAGGATTTCTACAATGCTTATCTCAACAGTGGGGCAGTGTTCAGATCTCAGAGAGTCTGTCAGATAGAGTCTATTGTGGCAGCAGCCGGAGAGAGCATTCGGCCATACTTGTCATATTTGCCAGGACTGACAGATTTGATTGGACGGACGGGGATATATGTACCATCTTGGGTTCGTCAGTTCTATGCTTCACTCTTCATCGATCCACATCACAGGTTTATTCACTTTGCTTTCAGAGGCAAAGACTATAGAGTGACGAGTGGCAGGGTCAGAGAGATACTAAGGCTACAGGAGCAGCCTGTCAAGATACATGAGGTCTGTTATGGACAGCAGGAGCCTCCCAGGCGTCCTCACGGAGGTTTGGTGCCTCCCTCTGATTTAGTGCGACATTGCTTCAAGGAGCCTTTTGGAGAGGGGTCGAGGAGGAACCCCCGGTGACTTGACTCCCACAATGAGAGTGCTAGAGGCTATTATCGGGAGGACACTTTGCTTCCTGAGGTTGGGATATAGAGAGGGGCTGACTCGCCATGACTCACGGCTTCTTAATGCCCCGATCAAGCAGACAAGATTTGATATCTGGGACCTCCTTCTTTCAGAGATGGAGGACACTATAGCCGAGGATTCAAAGGTCGTGACAGCTTTCCTTATACGCCTTTGGATCACGTTTCTTATCCGCAGAGTAGTGCGTGATAAGCCCCCGGTATGATGGATGAGTATCGGGTGCCACCACAGAGTTCCCACTTACAACCTATCACAGAGGATCGGACACACCACTCCTCGGGCACCCAGACAGCCTAGCCGTCGTCCCGGACGTGCTGAGTTCAGAGCTTCGGCAAGATGAGATCATCGAGGATTGCAGCCATCGAGGAGGAGGAGCTAGAGGCACAGCAGGAGGTGAGCGAAATGCATGATGGCAGCTCGGCGATGACTACCACCTATACCTCGAGATGCCTCCACGCAGACACAATGCAGAGGCCGGTAGCTCCAATTACGCTCCACTGCTCTCCATGATGCAGACCCGCTCTCATTGCTATTCTTGAGCGGATGCAGCAGGATCGAACACGATAGGCAGGCACAGAGACACCGCCAACTTCAGACGATTTCGAGCTCGTCAGGCGAGTTCCAATGGCAGCAGCAAGCCCTTCAAAGCACCGGCGATTACTTATGCAAAGAAGCGGCTCATGGGATTCATGCAAAGCATGTAGTGGCAGCCATTGGGGTTCCACCGCCACGACCTCCTACCACTTTGACGACTCAAAGAAGACTGCCCGGTGGGCTCCAGAGTCGAGGACAGCCTCCGGCTCGATTTGCTTCACCGCCTATACAGTGTCCGGTGGTTAGCCTCACCGTGGTAGCCCCGCGATTCACTCCACTTGAGACGGGCTTCACTCCAGAGCGGTCTTCCTCGCTATTCATGCACGACACGTCACCTCCGTGAGTCTTGGAGCATCTTTCGGTGAGTTGACCGGCATGCCTACTCCGCCTCATATGCATTACGCCGATCCGTCTCACATGAGCCAGTCGTTGTGACTACTCAGAGGCTCCCCTGTCATCGTCAGCTCGTCGGATCCTATGACAGACATACTAGCAGCTTCACAGCAAGCACCGGCTTCCGGCTCCAGACCCAGGCAGAACCAAATGACACTTTCCCGCCATAGAGGGTCGGTCGGTTCAGAGCTCGTGGTCGAGATGATGATGGTGCTCGGTTCCAGCTTGCCCTCGTTCTTGGCCTTGGCTCGTCATTCTTTGCCCTCGCCCGTCAACCCCTAGGTTTTGGTGTTTTGACGCCAAAGGGGAGAGGGTGTTGAGTATGTAGTCTCGTGGGGAGCTACATTTAGGGGAGCTAGTTATCTAGTATTAGCCTATTATATACATTTGGAGTTCTATTTGTGTGATACACTATTACTTGTGCATTCGTGTGTTTACTTTCATGCATACTATTATATATATGTGATAGTGCTATCTACGTGCTTGTGATATTTAACATGTGTGATTTCTACCTTGCATTATCTATATGTCATATCACTCGCGTTATGCTTATTTGTTTTTACTTCCGCGCTTATACTTCGAAGCAAATGAGCTTTGTTACTTGTACTCATGCTTAATTCATATCCTTTGAGTACATTGTGTTGGCTTGGGTCATATAAGCTTGTCTAACTCTTTTGTTCTTAACGACAAAAGCTTATATGAACCAAGCCCTTCAAAAACCTCACTCTTTAACATACTCGAGGTGGTATTGTCATCAATCACCAAAAAGGGGGAGATTGAAAGCATCTAGGCCCCTAAGTGGATTTCGGTGATTAATGTCAATACAAGATTACTATGACTAACGTGTGTTTTGCAGAGGCAATTAAGTTAGGTCATGGTAATGGAGATCGATTGGGCAATCGAGGTTGTCATGCCCCTACGATGGAAATCGTTTCGGTGTTCAAAGGATGGACGACAAGGTTAAGGATAACTAGTTCTAAGTGTCAATTGAAGTTGGAGAGACACTTAGAGTAGTTTAGGACTTTGTTTTTCCTTTGGCTGTTCTATGAAGGGGGGTATGAGCCGGTAGCTTGACCTAGTTGAGTCTAGTGAGTTAGGTGTGGTGCACACTTGTTACAACTAGCTCTAGGTAGCTCCTATGATTGCCTAAAATCCTTTGGAGCTAACTTTATTCACATATGATTGAAAGTTGGAAGTGAATGGAGGGTCAAATACTGACCGGACGCTGGCTCCGGTGCGACCGGACGCTGGCCGCAGGGTCCGGTCAGTTCATTTGACTGAGGAGGACAAGTCTGGAGTGACCGGACGCTGGAAGGTCGTGTGACCGGACGCTGGGGGCCAGCGTCCGGTCGCCTCCAGTAAGGGTCCAGACTTGAGAAAGTGTGACCGGACGCGTCCGGTCAGTGGTGACCAGACCCTGAGTATCCAGCGTCCGGTCGTTTACAGTAAGCATCCAAGAGTGACCGGACGCGTCCGGTCAAGTCCGACCGGACCTCGTCGTCGTCCGATCATCACTTTGAAAACTGTTGCAGGTTGAACTCGACCGAGCGTCCGGTCAATATGATCGGAGCGTCCGGTCATCCCGCGAAGCTCATAACGGTTCGTTTTTTTTCAGTTGCCTTATAAATAGAAGCTCCACTCGTGTGTGGAGTTACTTTTGCTCATTCAACAATTTGAGAAACACGTTTGTGAGTGCCAAGAAGAGCAAGGTCCTAGTGAGGTGTTTGTGATTTGAGAATCCAAAAGTGAAACCTCATTAGTGAATCAAGAGTAGACAAGCTGTGCATCCATCTTCTCATTAGGCTTCGTGTGGTCAAGTGAGAGTTTGTGCTTGTTACTCTTGGTGATCGCCATCACCTAGACGGCTTGGTGGTGATTGGGAGCTTGGTGATCACCCAGTGAGCTTGTGGGTGACCCAACTCAAGTTGTGAGCGGTTTTGGGTGATTCGGCCGCGACGGAGTGTCGAAGAATCACCCGTGAGAGAGCACTTGATCCTTGCGCGGATCAAGGGGAGCTACACCCCTTGCTGGTGCTCTAACGAGGACTAGTGGGGAGTGGCGACTCTCCGATACCTCGGCAAAACATCGCCGCGTTCCTTTCTCTCTCTATTTACTTTGAGCACTTACTTTGAGTATTTACTTTGAGCAATTTAATACTTGTTTCACATCCATAGAATTGCTTGCTAGAGTAAGTTTAGAACATAGGTTGCGAGGTTGTTGTGCATTAGTTTGACATAAACACTTTTCTAGGCACAAGGGGTTAATTGGGCTATCCGTAGGATTTGATTATTGAAAGAAAATTTAGAATTAGCCCAATTCACCCCCCCCCCCTCTTGGGCATCTTGATCCTTTCAATGTATCTATACCTGCACATGCAAACATATTGACTATTAGTCCACCAATATTAGTAAAGGGATGGTGATGCTCAAGTGTAAGTAACAAATTACAAGATACAAACAAAAAATATGTACCCTGACACTGCCATCAAACTGTGTTTTAGCTCTAATCCTCCAAGGACATCCCTTGGCATTGCAGCAACCCCTGAACCTTTTCTTGTCTGATTTCTCAGTGTGCAACTCAAACTCCCCAACAATTGCATGCTGTCTAATTGCAAGTCTGAACTCAGACATTGAGGGATAAATGGCTCCAACATCCATATCTGGATTGTCCCTGTCCCACTCAATAAGTGGCTCTGAACTAGCTTTATCATCAACAAGGATAGTTGTTTCCTCCATTTCTTGCTGGATCTCTGGTGGGATAGATGGGATAGGAACTTCTTCAGCTATAGCTGCTGCTGCTTCCTCTTCTGCAGCTTTGAACCCATATGCCTCAAATACTGCATCTTCATCAGCCAACATAGTAGCCTCACCATCTTGATCATCACTGGGTATTATGGTTAGAGTGCTCCAATCAACAACAGGTTCTGGTGCACTGAAAGTTTCAGCTTCTGGAGACATAGTTGTATCATCAGCTACTTCTGACTGTGCTACAGATTGGGCAGTAAACCCAAATGTTGCACGACCACTAGCATTATGCCTAGCTGGTGCAGACTGGCCCTTTTCCCTGACCTCACAGGCAAGATACAATAGCTTAACATCCATCCTAGCCCCCACAATTTCAACAAACTGCTTGTCAGTTGTTACCTTCTACTCAGTCCCACTTTCTATATCAACTCCCCACACAATCAGCTGCTGACTAGGCCCCAGATAATGTTGCTAGCCATTTTCTCGACAAAGTTACTTAGATTGAACACAGACCTACTGTCAAATCAGACATCATGCCTTGAATCTTCCATTTCTAGTGGCCCATACTCCAGATTGGCAGTGAACTTAGCACATTCAACAACAATTCTAAACGTATTGCCAGGATCAATCCTGGCACATGTCGACAATGAAAATAGTTTGGAATTAGAATTGATCCAACTCCACAGCCATCATAGTGAATACAATCCATACAATGTCCTACTTACCAAGGAGGGCAATCTGACAACTTTATTCTGCAAGACGAACAAATCCACTACCTACGAAGCGCAGTAACACACAAACCATGAACTTTAATGACCGCAAACAAAATCAAAACCCTAACCACATAGGGAACCCTAGGTGGCAACTGGAACCATAGAGGAGACGAGAGGGGAAAGAGAGGAGAGGAAGGTACACCTACATCCACGAGCACCGCCGGCCTTGCTTTCGCCGAACGCCACAGATCCTCGCGCCGCTCCCCAACGCGAGGGAGAAGAAGAATGGGGGCAGCTGAGGATACGGGGAGCGAGCCCACACGGTTAAGGGATAAGGCAAGGGGCAACGAGGTCTTTTTACATGCACCTGCCACGCTGGTAAGCTGACTGGGCGTGCCACGCAGCCAAAATGTCTACAAACAGGAAGTTTTGGTCAGTTTGGAGGGCAAAAAAGTTAGGACCGCGTAGAAAGGTGGCAATTGAGCTCGTGCCAACCATAAGAGTAGCAAAAAGTTAAATATCCCTAATTTTTAGATTTTTCTCTTCTTTGCGTAAGAATAAATTTTAGATTAGGGTTTTATATGAAAACATCCAAACGTGGATCTGGCTTAAAACTGATGAACCGGACTGTGGATTAATAATTCCCTAAAATACGGAGGGTGTTTCTGCGAAATCTGCTCGTCTTGTATCAAAAACAAGTAACCAGCTCTGCTCTGCTCAGTGTCCATTCCATCTGTCTCCTTCTCTGGCGCGCACAAAGCACGAAAGACTCTGGCCACGGCAAGAGGAGGATCCAGCCGACTGCCGGCAGGCCGTTGATCTCCAGGAGCAGCCATCTGGGTGGGACAAAAACAAGATAAGGCTGTATTTAGTTCGTAAAATTTGGAAATTTGATTATCGTAGCACTTTTGTTTTTATTTGGTAATTAGTGTTTAATCATGGACTAATTAGGCTCAAAACGTTCGTCTCGCGATTTTCAATCAAACTGTGCAATTAGTTTTTTTTCGTCTATATTTAATGCTCCATGCACGTATCACAAGATTCGATGTGATGACTACTGTAGCACTTTTTGAATTTTTTTTTTGGAAACTAAATAGGGCCTAAGATCTAACCTATGAAATTTCTAGGTTCCAAACGAGCCCTTTGTGTTTTGGTTCATCGATAATATTGACACCGGGTATGAACAGATCCACCCGTTGATGGGCAAGTGGAGCTGTTGTCTTCTGTTACAGGGGTCGTCGTGTATCGCGAGCGTAGAAACAAACTGTTCCAACAACGTCACGATAGTCTCATCCCCGTCTCCCCTTTTTCAACCACCCTCTTGAACCATGCTCCACAGTGTTTTTAGAAAAAAGAAAGTTTTATTCCCTTGATAGAAGCCATTGGCGCCGCGGCAACCCCGAATCAAAAAATTCGACAAAATCAACGAAAACTTTTTTTTTGCGAAGGAAAACTTGTAATTCCAAGAAATTTTGAGATTGATCTCGGGAAACAATTTTTTATTTTGAAGAAACGATCTCGAGAAACATCGAACAAAGTAGAAGAAAATCTTGTACTGCTTCCAATCCATGGTGACGGGCACCCATCGCGGCAGCGTTAAGGATGATGGCGCTGAAACCTCGAGAAGAGCCACAACATCGCGACGACAACGTCCGCACGGCATGGGGACGAGATGGCGTCAGTCTCCTTTGTTGACGCCTCGCCGAGGTCGTCAGTCTCCTTCTGCTGTCGCCCTGTTTCTATCGAAGAAGGGGAAACGTGTCCGACCAGAGGCAGGCCTACCGCGCGCTCGGAGTGTTTCCAACGCAAGTAGATGTAATATGCTGGGGTGCGTCGCCTTAACACGAGATGAGTTAAGGCAGATCACAAACAATTTTTCTGATGACCAACTACTCGGCGAAGGTGCGTTCGGTAAGGTGTATAAGGTAACTATTACTTAAATCATATGTTTTCCATCCTGTAAAATATATATTACCAGCTATTTGTATCGATAGGAGAGCTAAATTTTAACAGGGAGTCCTAAAAAATGGGGATATGATTGCTGTGAAGAGGTTAACATCGAAAATCACAGGACTTCAGGATGTTCAATATGAGAACGAAGCCCAGCATCTCATGAGGCTTAAACACCCAAATATTGTGCAGCTTGTAGGCTACTGTTCTGAAACAGAGATGAAACTTGTACGCCACAATGGAACATTCGTCCGTGCTGAGGAGACAGAGAGGTTGTTATGCTTGGAGTACCTGCAAAAGGGAAGTCTTCGTGGGCATCTTTCAGGTACCACAATCCATTGTTCTATTTCTTTTTGTTCAAGTTTGAACTTCGAACTGCAATTTATATGTAGTTATTAGAGCATAGTTCCTATTCTAATATTATCCAGAGAACATGTACTTTCTTTAGCCATCATTTTTCTGATGCCCTATTGCAAATACAGACGAATCTTCTGGACTTGATTGGAACACGCGCTACAAAATTATTGAGGGCATTTGCTATGGTTTACATTACCTTCATGAGGAGTGGCAAGTTACCCCTATTATTCACATGGACCTAAAACCTGCAAACATATTGCTCGATGGCAATATGGTGCCAAAAATTGCAGATTTCGGTTTGTCCAGGCTCTTTGGTGAAGACCAAACTCGAACATGCACTACAACTTGTAAGGGAACACTGTAAGTAAAATGCTACCTAGTTTTTCTTTTGAAACATACCTTTTTCTTTACATTTCTCATGCGTGGCTTCAAATTGACACACTGCTAATTCGGTGCAGGGGTTACATGGCACCAGAATACTTAGATAAAGGTGTGATCACAATAAGTTTGACATATTCAGTTTGGGGGTAATGCTTATAGAGATAATTACGGGCCGCAGGGATTACCCAATAGATGAGACCCAAACAACATCCCAGCAATATATTGACACTGTAAGAGACTTGTATGTTTCTATTTTGAAGGCAGAGGCCCTTTTTTCAGAATCTATTGCACGGGAGTACTAAACTTTCTGGACGTGTCATGTGTGATCTGACGTTGCAGGTGCTTAACAATTGGAGACATAGGCTCACAAAAGCACAAGGGTATACATCCCATGACATTGATTACCAACAAATAAAAAAATGCATTCATATTGGTCTACTCTGTGTGAAAATTGATCGGGTGAAAAGGCCAACAATAAACCAAATTATCAAGATGCTAGAAAGATCAGATGAAGCATACCAAAACGAAAGAGAGGTAAAGTCACCACCAAATTACTCCTTTATTGGTCCCAAAACAAATCAACATCTAGAACTGTTCGCAAAAAATATATATATATATATATATATATAGAGAGAGAGAGAGAGATGTATTAAGTCAAACTTTCTTAAGCTTGACCAACCTTATTATACAAAGAGGATGCCATTAGCCGGGTAATCATATTCATATGAACGCTACCTAACCGCTGGATTATTGCTCCTGTACTCCCTTCTTAAAGGTGGGACAAGGCTGGGCCAAGGCGAGGGTTAGCCAAACCTCCTCAAATTTTCTCCTTTTCGTTTTACAGATACCGGAAGAGCTGAGAAAAGTACTTGCGAGCCATTTCAACATTATTCCTGGGTAATTTTAACGTCATAAGCTTCTGCAACCTGTGTTATTACTTATTAGACTCGTGAACTACAAATCTTATCTGAATCACATGTTCATTGTATCTGCAGAGCAAGAATTGAAAAGAACCTGCCTCCAACCTACAAACTTGTTTTCGTGAATAGCATGAGTGATGAAATATTTACAAAAAGGGATGTCCGTGCGGTGGATGGGGGTCAAATCAGGGTTAACATGATTGTAAACAATCAGCAAGATAACAATTGTTCCCGTCTGCTTTCCTCCAATGTCAAGATTGTAGTTCTCGATGGTGACTTCAATGCGGATAATCGTGAGGGCTGGACACCTGACGAGTTTGATGACCATATAGTACGTCATCGTGACAAAGTTGGGGCGGTGCTTACGGGAAAGCTGGATGTTAAACTGAAAGATGGTGAGGCTTGTCTCCATGACATTACTTTCATTGATAATTCCAGCTTCACAAGGAGTCGAAAGTTCAGGCTTGGGGTAAAGCTTCTTGATGATCTTGGCGAGCGAGTTCAAGAAGGTGTAACTGAACCTTTCACTGTTAAGGACAGCCGTGGAGAAGGTAATCCTGAAACTGAGTCTGAAATTTGTACCTTCAATTTTGTACTTTTAAAATTCAAAACATGGATCCATATGTTTCTTACATTTACAGGATGCAGAAAGCATGAAATTCCAAGGTTAGATGATAAAATATGGCGCCTGAAAAAGATTGGAAAAGGTGGTGTCTTCCATAAGGCATTGGAAGCTAATGGCATTTCTTCAGTGGAGGACTTAATGAGGTTGTATTATAAGGATGAGAAAGCTCTGCGCAATGTAAGAAAACAGTCTTGTTCATACCTTTTCTCATGGTTCGATCTTGATCGTTGTCACAGGCTAATTTTTTATATATGTATAGATTCTCGTTAATGCCCCACCGTCTGCCTGGAAAGCTATTATTGATCATGCTAAGAAGTGCGATCCTGGGAGATCCCTTTACTCTCACTTTATTGAAGACAAGAACATTAGGGTGTACGTCAGTTCTCTGGGTCAGATTGTTGGAGCAACAATAGCTGGTCAATATAATGCTTTTGGTGATCTTGATACGCTTAGGAAGGTACTTTTTCCTGATACTCACAGTGATATCCACTAGAAGTACATTCATGCTCAGATATTTGTTCACATACTATCAGCGCAATTCACATCAAATAAGTACATTAGCAAAAGGACTTTTTGCTTTGGGGCATATAATTTGCTTCTGTTGTTTTGTGAAATAAGAAGCATGAAAATGAAGTAAATCTTTGTTTTTTATTGGTAAAGCATTTTTTTTAACAAGTGAAGAAAACAGATGCCACAACATATTGAGTGGCTGAAGAAAAAAATCTAAATTGGCATTCACATCAATGTAATAGACATGGAGAGGTCCTGAAGTGCAGAATAAAGTGTTGATAGGAAAATTTTAGTTTTTCTTATTGCTATGTATGAGGAAAAATTCTGGGAAACACTGTGCGAAGTTACTATGTTTATACCTTTGCAGGCCCAATTGGAAGAACTAAGCAAGGATGCATATAAATGTATAACCTACCATCATCATGATTATGAAATGTATAATGGCCAGCCAAGGCCAATTAACTGCAGCACACTCCAGGAATCTATCATTCCTGGGCATAAGCCTACTGAACCTGATGGTGAAGACTTGTTAAACCGTATATATTTTCCTTGTTTCAATCAAAATTGTTTGTGACATGAAAGCTTTAGTGTTTCCAGATCAAACTATTCACGAAGCAGATGAGCAAGGAACTTCAAAGGTCGATTTTGTCAACGTGGAAAAGAATTTGATTCTTTTTTCTAAAAGGAGAGCATATTCATGGATAAGGAGAAAGTTAGCGAGGCCAGCGTCTTGGACTGGATCCCCGGGTGCAGCACCATCACCCACTCCAGCAGGATCGCCACCGTGTCGGTCAGGCAGGCTAGGCGAGGCCAGCAGCCCCATCCCACCTCAATTGAAGCCCTGAGGGCAATATGGTCACATTATGGCAAAATACATATATTTTAGTTGAGAAAAGTGATTAAAAAAATCAAATGTCATGTATAACAAAGTTACAACGTTTCAAGGGTCGTTTTAGCGAAATTGATATTTGGAGTCCTATGATAATGATAATGAAGCGCATTGTTTCGCGTCCTGTAATTGCAATTTTCTCGCCGTAGATCCAATAGCCCGCCGCCCGCCTGCACGCATCGAAGCTGCCGTGCTCCCAGCTGCTGCCACGGGACCGAGCAGCTCTGCTCCTCGCCACGCCGGCCGGAGCTACGTCGCGTAGCCTGCCCGAGCAGCGCCGCACCGCCCCGAGCCGCTCTGCTCCGTGCTGCCCCGAGTAGCGTCTGCTCTGCCCCGCGCCGGCCAGAGCTGCTCTACTCGCCGCCCCGAGCAGCTCTGCTCCGCGCCGCTCCAGGCTACGCCGGTTCCTCCCTGGAGGCCCAGACATGCCCGCGCCCCCGCGAGCCATTGCCGCAACACGGGCCCCGCGCGCTACTCCGAGCGCCGCGTGCCGCCCCGTGCCCGGCGAGCACAGGACGAGATCCACGATGGCCCCGCACGTGTGCGCCCCCGCGCCCCGGAGCAGCAGCCGCACCGCACACGCAACCAGAGGCCGGGAGGCGCCGCTGCGCCTCACCGCGCGCCCTAGGCCGCACCGCGCGCACCATCGAGGAGCCTCGCTAGTTGGCTGCGGCGGCTCAGGCCACGGCCCCACCCTCCCTAGGCCACGTCTCGTCGAGCAGAGGCCGGGGACGGCCTCCCGCGGGGTGGCCTGCTCGCGCTCCGGCCGTGGAGCCAGGGCAGCCTCACACAGTGGCACAACAGAGCCGGGGAAGAAGGTCGCAGGATCTGGGAGGGGCTCGGCCAAATTTCAGTCCTCTATCTAACAGAAGGGTACATTGGACATAGGGAGAAAAAACTGATACGGTCAAACCAGTCAATTAACAGATGACCAATAAAAATGGACGGCGGTGCCATTTAAGAAAGGAAATTTTAACTTGATGCCAAATAGGAAAGTTTAAATTTTCGAGTGTCAAATACAAAACACTGATTTGTTTCAGTGCCAAATAGATAATTCTCCCAATTAAAAAAGATGACTGTTCTCTCACATTATTTTCGTGATTGGCTCCTCCCTATTATACTTTTTGGAAACATTTTCCTCTTATATCTTTCCTTTCCATGTGTTTTCTGCATGAGTTTTTCTGATACCGTGATTTTATACTTTCCAGGAACTGGAACAGCTGAAGATGTGCCCCAGGAAGAGCATGGAACACTTCACCAAATTGCAGATTGTGGTCCCATTGTTTTCAGTCCTGATTATATAAACACAGGCTATTGCCAAGGTACTTTACTTCCGAAAATGAATTGTTCACTCTTCAAAAACATTACCAGGGCACTGATTACCTCGCCATATGTTTTCTACCTGAGTTATTCTGATACGATGAATTTAAACATTATACGCTATCCTGATGAAATGATTTCGAAACTTTACAGGCGAAGGAATTCCACTGCATGGTCAGCAGGAAGTAATTTCACCTTGGCCACACCAAATTGAGGTGATGCAGAATTGCAGATAGCTAAGACTCGTCCTTTTTTTCGCATATCCATTGCTTCCAGGATGGTTTGCTCACATTCCTGGACGGCTGGGCATTCCTTTTTGCAGTTCGCGGGCAAGAACTTCAACCTGCATCAGTGCTCTTCAGGTGCATCGACCTCTGCTCAACTCAAATTTGGGCCACATCACCCTCCTCAACCTGGATCCACCAGCCCTGCTGCTGCACCACCATCACTACTAGAAACACAATCTATACCAACAGGGAAGTATAATGGTCAACGGGCAGTCAGGGAGATTGTGAATAGCCAACAGTATAGACTATTACCATGGGTTAGATATTCAACAGTTGGGCACTATACTAGACAGCCGAGTGGGAAAATTAATTCCCAAGAGTAGAATATTACACACGGCAAATGACTGATATACTTGATAGCCAACAGTTAGACAATTACCAACACTGATATAAAGACGGTCGGTTATGCTTATACTCGCCCCGTTCGGCTCGCTGAATTATGGCTGAAATTGGCTGAAAACACTGTTCTGGCTGAATTCTTGTGAGAAAAAAACACTGTTCCAGCTGAAAAAATAAGCTGAATAGTGCCATTTTCTGGGTAAGCCGAATGGGGCCACTATAGGCGATGGTTACTCGTTGACCCCATGGCTCCTGCAACAAATGGCCAACTTTTTTTTTTTTTTTTTGCTGATTGTATTTTTTAACACATGGTGATTGGTCATGGGTCTAGAAGTAACTTAATAAATATTTTATTTCGTTTCTTTCCTTCGGTTTGCTCTTTTTCATGGGAATTGATCAAATTTGAACAACGTACGTGGTAAAAAAAAATGAGCCTTAAATCACAAAAATAATATTATGTAGTACATGCATATACTTCCGTAGCACACCCAAAATTGGAAGAAAATATTCAAATATTTGAATACTTTACTCTCTAGTTTTATTAGTCACTTTGTAGTTTTGAAAACAACCTCAAATGCCAATTTGATTGCATCATTGTGAAAATCTCATCTAAACGATATACGTACGTATGTATGTATTATCACATATTTTGAACTAACTATAATAGTGCAGATGTCGGCAGTATAATATTAACATCAATAGGGGACAGCCGCACATTTTCAGTTTTTAGTTCATTTTCTCAAAAGACAACTTTACATCTTTTTAAAAGCCAGCTCAATAACTGTACTATTCGTTTCAACTTCTGGCTTTTGGCCAAACGAAGCCAGGTAAAAGCTCAAATAAACAGGATCCTAAGGCCAGCGAAGGCTTCCTTTCATGGTCAAACCGTAAAGAGGCTTGACCTCATATGTTAGTGTAATGTAAATCACGGTATCATTTAAATGGCTTATATTTTGTTTTTATAGATGCTTTCTCGTGTTTATGGTTTGCATTCGCGTGTATGCGCAAACGACAAGCTGATCAAGGTGATTAATAGTAGCAAACATTTCCTCTTTTACAAGAAAATGGAAGAAACCTTTATTTCATATTTTGATGTACGAAACAATTTAACTGTAATTTTTAGGAATACAAAACCTTTTTAGAATCTAATTGAATTTCAGTCGTGTTATTGTTAGAGAAAAATACCTTTAGGCTACAAACAAATATATTCATAAGTACATGCATGTATTTCAAGATCGTAAGTGGGTTTTGAAAAAAATATATAAGTGTATACTTTAGACAACAAATTTGCAGTTAGTTAATAGTTTTTTTAAAATCAATAATACTGATATCTTCTCTTAAAATTATAAAATTTGGCTTGTGACCAAAATACATCCGCATAACACGCCTAAAAGAGTTTCACAGAGAAAATCAAACCAAAATAGTCAATCTCTGAGCAAGATCAGGGACCCAGCTGCTCTGGATTTCCAAGATCATGTCACCCCAACGACTTCCAGAAAGCACACAAGCCCTGGAAAATGTTTCCAGGTTGTGTGAATTGTGTGATGTGGTACCAGTATGTTTGTGTGTCATGTGCATAGCCATTGTTTGTACCAACATGATGTACAGATGTATGCTTTCGTGTGTTTCGCTGTTTGCAAACGTAGGTGATGGGTTTGCTAGTCCAAACAAAACTCTGTGTATTTGTCGGGGATCTAATACTGGGATACCCAATGAGGTAGAGTTGATAAGCACCAACGACATTCCCAATCGAACAGGAGCACAACGATTCCGCCTCGTCCGACCCCCGAGGGCCAGACTCCGCCTCGTCCGACCCCCGAGGGCCAGACTCCGCCTCGTCCGGCCGACAAGGGCTGAGCACCGCCTCACCTGACGTCCTCACCCTGCCCCTCCATGATGGCAGGAACAGGGTAAGACAGGACGTTAGAGTCAAACCACGGAAGCAAGGACCATGCCCTGCTCTACTAACAAGTACCATCGAAGTACGACGGGACGAGCGTTTTAGGCCTTGCCGGACATGACAGAGCCTGAGTAGTACTGTAGGCGCCGGGTTTTACGGCCTACAGTATTGCGGGCGCCGCCTTCAACCCTCGAGCACGGAGCCTGACACAAACACCGCAATAGGACTCACGTCCCCGATGCTGACAAGCGTGCGGGTGCCGCACCGTTCGCCCCCCACAGTATCGTAGGCCGGCACTCCTGCCCGACACGCCGCCCGTAGAGGCGGGATGGGACGTGACCACTTGCAGAACGCAGCATCATCAGCACACAAGTACTCGGCGAACGTGCCAACCTCTGACACCAGCTGGTCGTGTCTGAGGCTGGCTTGGAGGAAAAGGAAGACCCGAGCCCTTCAAAGGACCTTCTATACCCTTGGTATTTTTCACCCATCTGTAACCCCTGCTCCCCCCTTCGTCTATAAAAGGGAGGACAGGGCTCCCTATGAAAAGGAGGACCCAAACAAATCGACTTTCAACGGACAACTTACCTACAGACGAGCTCATAGAGCATTCAGCTACACACACACAGCCAAGCCGCCGCCAGGCCCTTGGCATCCTTTCGACCCCTCCATCAGAGACCTGGGACCCGTCCCTCTCTCGACCGTTTGTACCCCCTACTACGAACCATATTCGGTGCTAATAATACAAGCAGCAGCAGCAGACTGGACGTAGGGACATTTGGCCCGAATTAGTATAAACCTTGTGTCCTTTAGCACACCATCCGGGCCTAATGTGCATCAATTATAAATTCACTCGCCGGTGTTTGTTCGAAACACCGACAGTTGACGCGCCAGGTAGGGGCCTTTGCGCATTCCAAACCAGGCCACGGATGGCTAACCACGACGTCAGCTGGGTCCCAGGTGCACACGTGCGTTTCGAGAGCCTAGATTTCATCATTACGGTGGGGGGAGAGTTGGTACGAGAGAACACCGCCATCCGGTCTCTCCCCTCCACCGCCCTCGACCATAAGCGGCTTGGGCGCCAGCTCGGCGTCTCCCTCGGACCCCAGCAGTCCAGGAAGAACCAGCGTCGCCTCACCCCTTCCAGCGACAACGACGTGGCACGACCTTCCGGAAAGAGCCTCCTCTCTTCGGAGCGCCACGTACGGAGCGCCCCGACAGCGTTTCCGTACGGTCTCCGCAACGCCACGGCGACCGCTTGCCACCTCATGGCACTGCGCATGGTCCAAACTCCCGCGAACAGCGAGTTCGTGGGGGTAATTGAACACGACGTGGAGTCCCTCCACAAACTCCTCATCGAGGAGCTAGAATCATCCTCCAGCTCTAGCTCCAGCATGGGGAGCCATCACCCCTCCCGGGAATGCTTCATGGCGGACACCTCCGAGGGGCACGTCGAAAGCGTCTCTGAGGGGGACGCGACTCCAACGGCCAACCCTGACGTGAGGGACAGAGGGAAGGTGGCGGCCCCATCCCACATAAGGACGGAGCAGCTGAGAGCACGAAAGCTAGAGATCAATGATGCCGGACAACAACTCATCCGAGAATACCAGAGAATCGATGAGGAGATCAAGCGTCGCGGGGACGGTGGGCGCGCACGCGCCACGGCCCATGATGTGTACCAGAGGATCCTCACCGACGATGGAGCCCTCCCTCACTTCGCCCGGGCAAGCCAGAACATCGCCGCCGCAACGGCCTTGTTTCATGGCCTTCCAGAGGCCGCGACATCCGAAGATCGTTGGGCCCGCCGAGAAATCCGCATGTTGCTTGAACTTGCGGCGGCGCAACAGGCGGAGAGCTCGTTGTCTCGACGACGCGAGCTCGACGCCAGCCAGCGCATGCCCTCGGTGCGTCCCACCAAGGACACATCGATACACCAGACACCGCCAGGCGGCAGGAAGCGTACCCCTATTTCGGTGCACCAACGTCTTGGCCGCAAACCGCGACGCAAGCAGCACCGTCGACGCCCGCAGGCGCGCCTACAATGATCCAGGAGAGGGAGCCAGACGCGGCTACCACCCTCGGCGTGGCGGACGCTACGACAGCGGTGAGGACCGGAGCCCGAGCCCCGGCCTGCCAGGCCCCCATGCCTTCGGTCGGCACATCCTCAACGCTGCTTTTCCGCCAAGGTACCGACCACCTACTAATATCCCTAAATATTCTGGAGAAACCAACCCTGGGCTTTGGATCGAAGATTACCGGCTTGCCTGTCAAGCTGGTGGCGCGAATGATGACGATTTCATTATTCGCAATCTCCCACTATTCTTGGCCGATTCGGCGCGAGCATGGTTGGAGCATCTACCGTCCAACGCCATCCGCAGTTGGGCGGATTTGAGGGAAATCTTTGTGGGAAATTTTCAGGGCACGTACAAGCGCCCCGGGAACCCATGGGACCTCAAGAACTGTCGCTAGAAGGCCGATGAAACCCTCCGCGGGTACATCCGGCGCTTCTTCCGGCAGTGCAACGAGCTCCCTAACGTCGCCGACGCTGACGTAATAGGAGCCTTCCTGTCCGGGACCACCTGCGAGTCTTTGGTTCACAAGCTGGGACGCAAGCGCCCATGGACCACCAAGGAGCTCTTGGACATCGCCACTAGCCATGCCTCAGGAGAGGAAGCGGTCGGGGCGATCTTCAACCATTCCGATGGCAAGGCAAGGTGGGACGAGGGCGCCGACGAAGGCGCCTCCAACCGTTCTACCAAAAGAAAAAAATAAGAAGCAATGGCGCGACGACTCACTCGTGGCCGCTACCGACCGTAAGGGTGGCCGGAAGCCCACGGAGGGCACTCCGAACCACTTCGAGAAAATGCTCGAGGGGCTGTGCCCGAACCACGCCTTCCCGGCCAAACATCTGTACAAGGATTGTGGCCTCATGCGCAAATACTTGTCCGGAGGCCTCAACAAGGGGGAGCAGGGGAAGGAACCTGTCCCCACCACAGATGACGCCGAGGAGAAGGACAACGCCTTCCCGACGCCGAACGGCGCCCTTATGATTTTTGGGGGATCAATGGCCTATGACTCCAAGCGCCGCCAGAAGGTCGCACGCCGCGAGGTCTATACGACCGCGCCGGCCACGCCTGCCTTCCTCCGATGGTCGGAGTCCGCCATAACCTTCGACCGGGCCGACCATCCGGACGCCGTCCCACACCCGGGAAGGTATCCGCTGGTAGTCGACCCAATCGTCGTCCCAAAGCGACTCACAAAAGTACTGATGGATGGAGGCAGCGGCCTCAACATCATGTACGCCAAGACACTCGACGTAATGGGCGTCGACCGATCGAACCTCCGCCCAATCCGAGCGCCCTTTCACGGCGTCGTACTTGGTAAACAGGCCATACCACTAGGGCAGATCGATCTGCCCGTCACCTTCGGGGATCGATCCAACTACAGGATTGAGACCCTCACCTTTGACGTGGTAGGGTTCCCTGGAACCTTCCACGCCATCCTAGGACAACCATGTTACACAAAGTTCATGGCAGTTCCGAACTATACCTATCTCAAGCTAAAAATGCTGGGCCCCCGTGGGGTCATCACCATCGGCACCTCCTTCCAACGTGCCTACGAATGTGAGGTCGAATGCTGTGGCCACGCCACGGCAACTATTGCCTCTGAGGAGCTCGTCGCCCTCCAGGATGAGGTGATCGAAGAAGCACCCGACGCCAAGAAATCGGCCGGGTCGTTCGAATCAGCAGAGGGCTCTAAGGAGGTCCTCATAGACCCCAACAACTCTGAGGGTAAAACGGTACGCATCGGTACCACGCTCTCCTCCGAATAGGAAAGTGTGCTCATCGACTTCCTCAACGACAACAAAGACGTTTTTGCATGGAAACCCTCGGATACGCCAGGCATCCCGAGGGAGGTCGCCGAGCACGCCTTGAACATCCGCCCGGGCTCTAAGCCAGTAAGGCAACACCTGCGCCGCTACGATGAGAAGAAGCGCAAGACCATCGGTGAAGAGATAGCAAAGCTATCAACCGCCGGGTTCATCAAGGAAGTATACCACCTAGAGTGGTTAGCTAATCCCATCCTTGTACGGAAGAAGCGCAGGAAATGGAGGATGTGTGTCGATTACACAGGTCTCAACAAAGCATGCCCAAAGGATCCATTTGCTTTACCACGTATAGACCAAATAGTCGACTCGACCTCGGGGTGTGAAACCCTCTGCTTCCTTGACGCATACTCTGGATACCATCAAATCACGATGAAAGAATCCGACCAGCTCGTGACGTCTTTCATCACCCCTTCGGATCGTACTGCTACGTCACAATGCCGTCCGGTCTAAAGAATGCTGGGGCTACATACCAGCGATGTATGCTCAAATGTTTCGGAGACCTCATCGGGCGAACCGTTGAGGCCTACGTCGATGACATCGTAGTCAAGACCAAACAGGCCGATCACCTGGTTGCCGATCTTGAGCAAATCTTTGCGAAACTCCGGGCGAACAACATCAAACTCAATCCCGAAAAATGTGTTTTCGGGGTCCCGAGGGGCATGTTGCTCGGCTTCATCGTCTCCGAGCGTGGCATTGAGGCCAACCTGGAGAAAATCTCGGCCATCGCAAGAATGGGCCCGATTCAGAACGTAAAAGGGGTTCAGCAAATCACTGGGTGCCTCGCCGCACTCAGTAGATTCATCTCATGCCTCGGCGAATGGGGTCTCCCCCTTTACCGGCTTCTGAAGAAAGCCGACCACTTTGTATGGACGTCCGAGGCTCAGGATGCCCTTGACGGGGTCAAACGGCTTCTGATGAAGCCCCCAATCCTGGTTCCTCCGAGCGACGACGAACCCCTCCTACTATACATAGCGGCCACCACTCAGGTGGTCAGTGCCGCCCTGGTAGTAGAGCGGGAGGAAGAGGGACACTCCCTTAAGGTCCAGCGTCCAGTATACTTCGTCAGTGAGGTACTGTCCCACTTTAAGACCCGTTACTCTTAGATCCAAAAACTCCTATACGCCGTCCTCATCACCAAGAGGAAGCTACGCCATTACTTAGGGTCACACCCAGTGACCATCGTAATGTCGTTC